>JAKSZP010001326.1:0-404451 GCA_022478985.1 Massospora cicadina | reverse complement strand
AAGGATGCCATGGGTAAGGTCTCTCACGGCTTTGGTGGCCGGCCAGGTGATGCGGCGAGATTCAGGTATTAATATGCGCTCAAATCATCCTTCTCCAAATGTCAAAGTAGTAGGGCTGCCCATCCAATCATTGTCTTCAACTCCTTCTCCATTTCGCACCCAGCGGGTGACACTCTCCATTGCTTTAATGCTTTATTGTAGTATATAGGGTAAACCCCTGTAGTGAGCACCAGTTTGTGGGATCCACTGACGGATGCCACAAATTTTTCTCAAAATATATAAAACTTACTTTTATAATAAAAAATAAAATGTAATAATAAACGCTTTTTGTTAAAGCTTTTTTTTAATTTTTAATATTTGTGCGGGACAAGCCAGAAAAAGATCCCCTATTTGATACTTGTATTTCATATTTAAACTAGTTCAAATATTGGGGCCTTGTGAATTTAGGGCTATGGTAATGAAAAGCTTAGTTATCTGAACTAGGAAAGATAGGTTTTTGGCCTATCAGAATGAAGGAAAATTTTCTGAGGCAAAACAAACCCATGTGGTAATTAATTGATAAATTTCACCCAATCACCAATAGGTAAAATCTTCTCACTTTGGGGGAGAATAAACCCGTGTGGTAATGGTTTGATAAATTGCATCCAATCACCGGCAGGTAAAATCTTCTCACCTCAGGGGACCTCCTCCATGCCTAAAAAAGGGGGGGTCCCCACTTAGGAAGTGGTATGGAACAAGATGCGGCTGAGGGGGAACCATGTGATGGAAACCCTGAATTTGGCCTAAGAGTTGGAGCAAATCCAACTATCAGTTTTTACCTTATTAAGCTGATTTTGATTATAAAACATGTTTTCCTGATGGGTAGGGTTCCACCGAGAATCCTCAAGAGTCTTTTGGCCTATGGTACTCATATCCTCATTAACCATAGTATTGTTAGAAGATTGGAAATGAAATTGGCAAATTGTAGTAGTGGATTTGGGGGCATTTTTTACCTCCAACATTTTTTTCCAAATGTTGAGGAAGAAGAATGTCTGACATAGAATAAGCAGCAAACATTCAAGCCACTAATAAGGTTATCAGGCATAGAGGCCTGAGGAGACAACTGACCACATTCGCCAGTACTATTACTGGGAGTCTATTGGCTACAATGTGGCCAATTATCTGGCTTGCTGTGTGGAGTGCCAGTTGCACAAACCCCATAAGAACTTGACCAGATATTTACTGGTGCTCCCTGGATTTGCCTGTCATACTGTATACATTGGTTTGATGGAACCACTGACCATGAGCACAGGTGGTGTCAAATATATCATAGTTACAATTTACCATCTGACTAGATGGTTGAGATAAAGGCCCTGACAAAAGTGGACTCTAAAAGTACTGCAAGGTTTATCCTGGATCAAGTTGTATACTGCCATGAATGCCCAAAAATCTTGTTAAATGACAATGGAACAAGTTTCATGTATCACGTGATTCCAAGGTTGAAAGAGATAATAGGGATCTAAGGAGTTGTGGCATTACTTACTGCTAGAGACAACTAGACTGGTAGAACGAGTCAATGGAATGCTGGTTATGACGCTGAGGAAGCTGGTTGCTGGGAGAAACTTTCACATGAGGAACATACCTCAGTTAAGTGAAATTGATGTATAATATCAGTAAAGATATGGCAACAGAAAAACATTATTTAAATTGCTGTATGAAAGGAAGGCTGCATACTGAAAATTTTATATTTGGTGTTGAACCAACATTGGCAATGAGTGCAGAGTAGTACTTGCTTCAAATTGTAGAATATTCTAATCAATATACAAATGCAAGTATTTGATATGACCTTGAAGAAGAAAATCAAGATAAAAATGAATGATGATAATAACTGACTGATTTTATCCAAGATCAAATAGGTGATATAGTAGCCTATTGTTATATACATGGTTTCAAAAGAAGAAACAAGTTAGATGTGTTGCGGTTAGGTCCGTTTGAGATTATTGCCACGATAGCAAAGGACGTTTATTTCATCAAGTACATCTTGGATGGACGGATTGTGAATCAAGTTCATGCTAAATATCTGAAACATTGGATCAAAAAAAATAATAAGATTGTTCCCAACTCCTGCTTAACCATTCAGATGGTTATTTCTTGACATTTTTAAATTAAGTCCTAAAAAGGACTGCTTAACCAAAATAACTGGTTAAGTCTTAAAAATAAGCCTCAAAACCATGGAAACTGGTAGGTCAGAGTATAACTATAAACCAGTCTGGGGGATAATAAAAGAATAGACCGCAGAACCAAGTGAAGGTCATGTCCCATTCAAGAAGAGAAAAATAAAAGATTGTTAAAAATATAAGAAAAAACATTAAAATTGCACATTAAAAACAATATGTTTTTATAAAATTTTAATAGTTTTCCTTGACTTGGGTATGTTTACACCTATGTCGCCTCTTGGGGAGGGAGGATGTATAGCGGTAAGAGTGAATAAACCGTCAAAATCTATCTGAGATCAAACACAAGAAAGGGCTAGATCTACTTGAAGCCAATCTTGTTGAGTGGAGTTTGAACCCTGAGATAACTTGATGATGGGAAGAAAAAGGGGAAGTCAGTACTTGCCAATTGCAATACCCCATATTGGGGAAGGAAGCAACAGAACAAGAAGAGGCAGTTATCAAATAACTCTGAGTAATCTCAATATGGCACTAGAGCCAGAAGATTGGTCTTGAGAAATTACTAATGTGCTTCACTTGAAAATTAGACAAGAGAGCTGGCATCAAGCAGGGGATACTAGGTGGAAGTTGCCAAAATCATGCCCCTGAATCTAGCCATAAGTGGGAGGTACTTATGAAAAGCGCCAGAGATGAGATAGTCATGTAAGGAGTGGACGGAATTCTGAAGACAACGACTACAAGCTTCTTGAATTTGAAAACAGAATGAGCTCCTGAATTCAGGGGAGGCTGGAAGCTTTGCTGCCCAACCTTGAAGAACTTATAATGGAAACCAAAGTGCATAGGCTGCAAAATCTCAATCTAGGATGTTTGTGAGATTTTAGGGTTTCAGAGCTAAGGAAAGAGCCACAGTCACTCAGGTCCTCAATTCTGCATAGGGGAGCTCAAAATGTTCACAATATCTGATGGCCAGTTTGGTTGAAAGAACAGCTAGTTCAGAAAATTGGCCAAGTTGAATAGGAACTCAGGATTAATTCAGATCCAGCGAGGAACAATTGATCATTATCAGATGGAATTTCTTCAGGAGTTTGATGATATAACAGGAGTATCTGCAAAAGGATCTGGATCCCAGAGAGTATCAAAATCCAAAATTAGAAATCAAAGAAATCGGGATAATTGGCTGCAAGTCATTTGAGATGGTCACTATCTAGTTTTGTTTAAGTTGGATATCATTTCCGGTAGTTCCACAGAAGGAAATCTTATGGGTGCTTGACCAGGAGTATGAGTCCTAAGGGGCCATAAAAAAGATTTTTTGCACAGATCGAATTATCAAGTGGAAGAGCTGAGTATCTTTATTATACAGTCTGTTAAGGTATTGTTGGTACCAAGAACCCAAATTCGACATATGTGTTTGATGTGAGGGGAGTTGGACTTTATAATAGTCAACATTATTCACTTTGGTAATAATAAAGCTCTAATTTCAGGAAAATTAATCTCAAAACTAATGAGTTAAGCTCTTCAGAAATATGTAAGAATGATATGAGACATTTTGTTAAGGAAAAATAACAAGATCGAATATAATTGTTCATTCTAAATTTTGCCATGAGTTAGACATCAATAGTAGTTTCCTCCTGTAAAGGATGAGGAGAAGTTCAGGAAATCAAGGATGCCGGACCAAGCTCCTGAATATGACAACAAGTTATATGCCCTGACCAGGAGGAAATCTGGCTTTCTGGGACCAGATTTTTCATGAGCTGAATGATTATCCCAGCATGAAAGTGAGTCATGAGGACCACACTCTAAAGGGGTGGTAGTGAGGAGTAAAAAAAAGAGAACCGCATGCCAAAGGTTGCCCTGAGCAGTTTTGAGTGCAGATTGACTTTGCTTTTCTAGAAACTAAGAAATATTTGACCAGGTCTGAAGGTTGCATTCTTCTATCCTAATCTTATTCTCACTGGAAATCTAGGAAAGAGGGGGGATGTCTTGGGATATTTACCCACCTTTCCAGCCTCCTAGGCAACCTGTGGATTGCTAGGAGATAATTACTGATGGCGAGTGAATTGGATATTGATTGACCCTAATTTCAGGGTAATAATGTTTGGGGAATTTATGTAATTTGCCACGGTTGGATCCATTGGGAATCAATATGGGTGAATGCTTAAGATCTCGTTGGGCAGTGTTGCTGATGAAATGGGGGCTTTTGATAGTTTCTTGATGATTAACTATCAGGTGTACCAATTGGGACTATATGGGTTTCATTATGAACCAATTGGAAATTTAAGTAGCAGTTGCAAGGCGAGTGATGCTGCCTGCAACCAGTGAATCAATCTGTTTTGTGACATGCCATAATGGTTAAATAGTCCCATTAACTAAGCAGGTCATTAGCCAAATATGGTTGGTTTGCTTTGATTCTGCGGGAAACGTTAGGGACACACTTTCTGGCTCTGTCCATTTAGGTCTTGAGGTTATTCAATGGAGAAACCCTAACCAGATGGAGAAGACCATCTCTGGCGAGACGTCAGAGGGAAGTTCAATGGCAACGGCTGCCGCTTTATGGCTGAAGTTTCAACTGAGGAGTTGGGCGCTGAATTCCCTGTATTAATTCCCTAACAATTCACATCTAGAAAAAACATAAAGTTCAAACATTGAGTTAGCGATTAATATTTGTATCAAGTTCTATTCATCTTCAGGAAAAGATTATTGTTGTATATAATAATAGGACTCTATCATAATATAAAAAGCAAGGAATGAGGATCCCTAAAAGAGAAGTTAAGTTTAGGTAGTAATAGCCTCAGATTCAGCGTAAATTGAAGAAAGGCCATAAATCTCTGAAGCTGAGAGTAGATCAAGTTAGGCGGATCAGGGAAGAAGTCCCTATAGCCAACATCAACATTATTTCATGGAGAATTACAGGTCTAGAGTAGGACTATATTGGGCTTATTTTATTTAACTATGGATAAGAGTCGTCATACTGTTATCATTTAAATAACAGTTACTATCAGACAATGCAAATTATGACACACTGAACCTGTGCAGTTAACTTTTTGGGAGCTATCAGTCTTTACCATCAATTAAAAAGACCCAAATTATTAACAGTATATAAAGAGTATAATTATGATAAATATGATAAATATCTCTTTATCATCTTCATGTAACTTATTAAACAAAGGTTTAAGTTACAAAAATGATATATTTAAGCACTTTCCCCTAATAAAACTTTTTTAAATACAACAAAACTCAAAGGACATTTGGTCTTAAAATGACCTTAAACTTGAAATTGAACCAGATGAGTTGTCAAAAAAAAAGCAATACTATAGTTCCGTACGGCTTCTGACACCTTACATATAAATTAACTAGAATATAAAACCAACCAGCTACTTCATGAGTGCCAATGGCCATAGGAATGATGCCGTTAAAGCTATAAACTGCTCACCATTTCTACCATCTAATAACTTAAAAAATATAATTACTGGCTATGTAACAAAGACCTACCACCTGCTCTTAATCTAGAGTGAGATTTTTCATACAGCAATTAATAGAAACAAGGAGGCCTAAATTTAGCCCAAATGGTAATGTCCAACAATGCCATTATTCCTCAACCTAGGGCACACAACTAAGACCTAAACCACTGCCCTGGTGGCAAGAAGATCCTCATATAGCACAATGCTTAGTCAACGTGTGACTGAGATATCAGAATATATGATCCAGCATCTAAAGATGGGGCTTTTCCCTGGATTTAAGAAAGTACGTTTTTGTTGGGCTTTTCTTTAGTTTAGTTGTGCCTTGGTTTAAAGATAAAAATTAATATTACCCTTTTTTATCAACCCCTGTTACTTACACTAATTCATCAGCTAATGTTTTTATATTAGAGTCATAATCGTTAATCTATACATTTTTTCAGCACTGAGAAATTTCCTTAATAATGCCAAGTTCTTGAATAAACAAATTCTGGATAAATCGACCTATTTGTGAGCCACTGGATAAGTGATAGGGAAAAATGCAAAGCCAACGTAATATATTCTTGATATACATATGAGGTTGAATTAACTCTTTAATTCACCATTCACCCCATTAATAACCTTAGCCCCCTTTATACCTCACTATCTATTGGCTAGCTAATGGCAGATATTAAAACATTTAATTGTGTTACCATTACTGATTGCTGCCAGCCTTCATAGTAAATTCAGATCTTCCCCAACTCTAACCCTGGACTGTGCCGTCACATCTTATATTACTGAATCTTTTTCAGCCCTCACTCATAGTATTCTCCTATTAGTCATAATAATAGTGATTTATTCTGATACTTTATCTTATACTAACTTTTTCTTAATATAGTACTTTTTACAACCTATATCTATTTTTAGTATAATAGTCCAATTATCTAGGATGGAATTGACTCAAGCCCTGCATTAATTGTACAAAGCCTTTGAACCCCTTATAAGTTACATTTCAAAATAAACCTTAGTTTTCAAACCTATGCACCTCCGAGTAGCCAATAAAGTATCACTGGCTTGTTGCTAACTGCAACAAAGCTGATATGCTTTCTTGATGCATATGATAGTTGAGAAACCCAAAAAGATCTTCAGATTGATCAAGTCATTATAATCTTATGAAATTTTATTAGTAGGTGTTGTTGTTTAATCCAACCAAATTAAGTAATTAGCTCGTTAAAATTGATTATGACCTCCAGAATTCCATTATCAAAAAACTTCAAAAGAATTTAAAATTTAATTTGACCAGAAAGTTGTACTTTTTGAGGTGAGAAACCGATTCAAGTGCTTAAAAAACCTTTTTGAAGCTTTGAACACTAGGGTTGATCACTTGAAACCACCTGTTGATTTAGGTGTTAAGGCGTTAGATTATAATCATATAGGCTTTATGCACCTAACAACAGGTATAGGTGAAATGACAGTATCTGTAAAACAAGAAATAGAAAAACCTAATGGGTTGTAACCTATTACCTGATTGTAGCGAAAATGAGCGCACCTTATAAACTTATTTATACATTGACATTTTGGATAAATATGGGTGTTACTACTATAGTTCTTAAAGACAGCCTACATAAAGTAACCAAATATTTCCAAAGGACACTCCTTCCATCATTTGCTATTAAAAAAATTCACAGCAATGCCAAATACAAAGTAACTTACTATAATTAGAATAATAGTAATTTGCATAACTATAAATAGCGGAGACATAAAATTTGTGATTACAGGTTAAATAATTCAGCTATTAGTAATTGTACAATTAGGGAAGATGCACTTAAATAAATTAAGATCCGTAATACTAAAAAGCTCATAGAATAAATTTAACACCAATTTAGGCGTGTGATAATAATATAAAAAGAGTGACTCAATTAAAGGGCAGTGTGGCTGAGATAAATCATTATTAATCAATGATTGAGGCTGAGTGTTAAGTTTTTATAATGCCCACACTATCCACTTTAATAAACTATAATGTATATATCTGTTTTATCCACCGGAATCAATTTACTTTAAGGTAAAGTATAGTTGATGAAGAAATTATCTATAATTTTTAACTATTGTTTGGACTGTTTCTTATAAGCCTATTAATCTTTTCCTGTTATATATTTAATTGTACTGAATGATTAATGTTTCATTAAAATAATCTTTGTTTATGTTTGCAAAATATTTGATTATTAGTTTAATAATTAGAAAGTAAATTATTTTCATGGACTGATTGGGGACTGTCACCAAGTCAATAAGGGCTTTATTGGTTTTGCTGAAGCATTAACAACGATTGTATTTGCAGTAACTTGTGGTTTAGCCTAAAGCAATGCGAAAAGCTACTTATGGGTAGTGGTCTCATTACCTAATAAAGCTAGCTTAGTAAGGTTAATCCCCTGGGGTTTGATAAAAGCTTTGGGACATGCTATTTAGGAATTTAACTTAGTAGAAATTATAGCCTAGTCAGCAATGTAATCTGATTGCGATTATGAGTTATCTAATATTTTAGATGGCTCCTAAGGGTTAAGTAAATTGGTGATGGATGCTGTTCTCATTGGGGCGCCTATGTAAAAGTTGGGCGCAAAATCCCTATATAGATTTCATGTTAATTTTAAATAAAAACAGGCATTACTGTAATTTAGATTGTAATACAATTTTGCGTGTTTTATTAAAAAGAGTTTAAGGGATTTTATCACAATCTAGTTTTCTTTTGTACTTAAGAACACTTGTGTCAAGAGTGGATGGAGATGTTCCAATGATGTTCAGTTGGTTGTCACTCTAGCGAATAGAGTTAAAAGGGATAGTTCACCTTGTTTGGGTTGTTTCTAAGGCCATAAGGTTGTATTAAGGAATGTTTCCAGTACTTGTAAAAGGAGAAAATTGAGTTATTTATTACAATTATAGTGAATAACTCAACTAGTAATTTGTCTTCATACAATCATCATTGTACCCAACATCTCAATTTATTAATATCGCAGGCACACCTCAAACCTGTAAATTAAACATCAAAAAATTAAATTAGGTGCTCACTAAATGGTAGTTGATTTTAAGACAATTTTAATATGTTAATAGTAATCAGCAGTATGTCTTACAAAGAATGAATTATAGAAGTTGTGGATGGTCTAGAGACAGTGAACAATAATATGCAGATCTAGCATCTTTATACAATCTAAATGCCTTGGCAGATAGGGTAATAAACCCAAAGAGAAAATAGAACAGGTTGAGAAGGTCAATAATGATCTATCTGGAAAAGTCACCTCCATTAAAGCGGACTATACTGAATTAATTAAGGAATTGATGTTTCTAAAGTCTAATTAGGAAGCAGATAAAGTACAATTCCACCAGATTTAGGATAACGTACTCAAATCTTAAAATGGTTACATGACCTAGAATAACACAAGTGCAACTGCGTGGATAGAGGCAGATATAGTTGATAAATGTAGATAAGGAAAGTTCTGCTGCAAAAGTTCATCCCCAAGGAACATGCCTGAGACATTTTCGGCTATTTTTTAAGGATGACTCTAAAGAATACCTTAATCATTTGTAAGGTTACCAGGTGAGTACCTTTTGTTACAGTAGTAACAGAAGAATTTTGTAAGACGCCGAGATTACCTATTTTCTACAAGGGTAACGCTATTTCTTTTTCAATTAATTAAAGTGACAATGTTAAGATATGCGACCACTGAATGAGGCGATAGTTTATAAACTATTTAGACACAGATTGTCACTATCTGGTGTTGATCCAACCCACGAAGTAATTGGACGTACCAAGATGCCATAAAGGTAATCATGAACTAGTTTGATAGCCCTGATCAGATGGCTTGCTGCAAACAGGAGTTCATGAGAGTCTAATTTAGTAAGGATAAGTCCTTAGCTGCTTTCACTGACCTTTTTTACCAGGAAGCGCAACTCCTGGTATGCGCAAAAGTACTTTCAGATTCTAATTCTCCATTGCAATGCTGATGTCTCTGCAGCCCTACAGAGACCTAACTGGATATGGTTTTAGCACTGCTAACTCAGACTTACACTTCTCATATATTAGAGAATGTAATATTAGTATCAACGTTGAAAGCGCCTAACCTAAACTTAAAAATAATATTCCACCAATGAGGATCAATTTAGGGTATAATAAGACAAAATATAGAAAAGTTTACAATTTTATGTGAATGAGTTTTAACAGGGAAGAAACCTGATGTGCAAAAAGGACTGATAAACCTCAAACTGCTGTCATAGATGTGGTGCAACTGAACATTTTGCCACTGAATGTTCGATTAAATAAAAAAATAATGTGATACCTGCGTTGCCTCACAAGCAGGTAACTGTTTAAGATTTGTAAATTTTTTTGGTAGTCTAGACATGGAGCAATTTAGCACTTCAATCAAAAATTTCCGCCAGATATCTTATCAAAGGGATTATATTTCTCTATAAGCCCACAGTTGCCAGCCATCAAGCTGGACAGGGTTTTACAAACTCTTCAGAACCAAAAGGGGTTCAAAACTAAGGCCTTGCTCATCACCAAAACTCTGACCTAGGGAATACCCTGAATGAGAGATGAATGGTCGCTGCCACTCTTTGTTTACCAACTGCTTTTCCCTTATCCATCCTTAAGCCCAAACCATCCAAGTCTCAAAATCTTTTGATTTTTAATCTAATAATCTCTAGAAAATTTGTGTATATTATAGACATCTTATAAACATCCACAGCCAAGGACCACATGTATCTTCTCCGTCAGGAGTACCATCATGAGCAAAATTGAAAGGTAAAAATTCATTTACAGAGTCAAATGTGAGTAGAAAATCGATAGAATAGGATGAAAATGAGGATTATCCTGACACGTCATTAGGAAATTGAAAACAAATTCAGACATTCAGAATTTGGGAATAATAACATGAGATTACCTTGGGAACATTGTCCAATATTATTGAGGGGAATCTAACTTTCAAAATCATTAATTAATGGTTTAAAATCAAAATAGTTTCCCCTTAACTTCCTATCCTTCTGATATAGCTTCTTAGGATGTTAGATGAGGTGCCATATTAGAATTCATTTTAATTTATGATAATCCCTTTGGTTATCCCATTTGATGATTTAAATGCGTGGCGGTTCCCCCTTTTGGGTTGAGCACCACTAATGCTAAAAGAATTAATGTTTTAAAGTCAAGAATCACCTTTAGTATCATAATTCAGTTTAGCAGCTCCTCAAACCCACCATAAAACCCAGCGCCCTAGTAATGATAGGGTATTACTTTATTCTTTTTATTTAGTTTTTCAAGTTTAATAAAAATATATCTATTAAAACGCATCCTATTGGTACTTTAATAAATTAAAGCGGCAAAAGGACTGCAATACCCTGGGTAGGAGGCTTTACAACACCCCTCCAACGCGACTGCCCAGAGTTCCTTTAACCTCAGAGGTGCCTTTTGGATTATGGCTGCCCTTGTGGGTCTTGACATACCCGCGAAGGAAGCCAGGTCTTTCTTTAGCACGCTGGATTCCAAATAATATAGCCCAACTTTATTATACAAAGAAATATTATCAGTATAAGATCTCCTTACCTTTAACAACTCAACAACCCAAGTCTCTTTTCTTGTTAAAAGTGCTCCTTAACTGTTATCTGCAGGATACTACTTTTAACCTCATACAGAGGGTCTTATTATCTTATGTTACACAACTTTGTAACCCCTTTACCTACCCAACTTAGCTATAATTAACCTGAGTTTAACACTCCCCCTAGTTTACTCATGTTAGGACTCAGCCAGATGTTAATACAGGACAAATGAGGATATCCAGTTGGCACCGTACTGGATCCATGTATTATGGTGATGTATCCCGCGCTCAAAACTATGACCCTCATTTGCTTCTACATGTGCAAATAGTGTCAAAAAGTATAAGCAAATGAAGTCAAACCTTCCCTACATAGAACTTTTGATATCACCATGAAGCCTATTCTAGCCCCTCTCAAGGGCAAAAGAAGCCATAATGGTCCACTTGAAAAAGTCTGATTCTGCAGAATCAATTCATCTCTTCGATATTTAAAATTTCCATTAGGGACGGTGGTGATTCTTATAAACCCTAAAAACCATCTACTGATTACTCTTACTTCTTTATTAATGATCAGGTGAGAGAGAAGCGACGCATGCTTCCTGTTTATAGAAATCTCTCAAAATAATGTCCCTTATCAGATCCTGAAGATCCTGAGTCAGCAACTTTGTCATATGCTCAGGCATCAGCTATGATCACTCAGTTCAATAACAGATCTACTAAGGTGCGCAAGGACTCTAAGTTTAAGAAGTTTAATTCAATCTTTGCACCTCCAATGCGTTGAATACCGTTTGATAATGCTTAGCTTTTGTCTCCAATTGATATTAGGGCAGGAGAATTTATGGTAACAGTAACTGCTATGGTGGACACTAAAGCCAAAAGGAATTTTATTGACCTTAAGATTGTGAAAGCTTTAGATCTTGCGGTCACAGCTGCCTCAGCCTTGGGGGTAACTAGGGCCTCTTTTCTCAAACCCTTTTTATAAACACCTGCTTTTTGTGGCCCATAAGTACAATTTTAGCTCAAATGCAAAAATTTTAACGTTGTTTACTAAGAGATTTTAGGATAGGATGGTGGCGCCTTGAGCCAGTTAATATTAACTTGGAGCAAAAAGATGATGGCTTTTACCTATAATACTCACTTAGGTAAAATTATTTTTACTTACCACCATAGCAACTGGTGACAAAATAAAGGCAACTTTGGAATATAGTTTTACAGATATAGTGCTTGGGATGCCCAATTGCCTCAATTACTCGCATAAAAGTCAGTCTTTGTGTAAACTTCATTGTTTTTACAGCACAGGTTCAAGTGCTTGTTATATAACGTTGATTAAGTTAATAATATGTATGTTGATAACAGTATGAAGAAAATTAAACCAATTGAGTTCTTCATACCGGTATGAGTACTTTTTTACTATAATCAGATGCTGAAGCTCTTCCTTATGGTAACTGGAAAGTACTTCTGGACAAAGGAATTGATCCTTCAATTTTTCACAAGATTACTGGATAACAACTTAAAAACTGAAAACTATTCCTTCAGCTCTAATCCTAAAAGTATATATAAGACAAGTAGATTAGAGAAAACTATCTCTTTTACTCTATTTACAAGTTCACATAAAAACTGTATTAATATATAAATGTCTTTCAAAGTATACTGTATTAAACCTGTTCTATATTAAAAAAGGTGTTTATATTGAGAATTCGGCGCCCAACTCTTACATTGTCACCCCATAGGGACATTATTCTAAACTTATGAATTTAGCCCTTAGGAGTTATCTGAAGCTATGATCTCTTCATCCGCCTAATTGAATTTCACTTCCAACTAAGTCAGAACACCTCCTGGGTTGGATTCTTAAAGATTGTGTTCAAACGCCTTCGTGCAACCCCAGAGGATTAACCTTATAAAGCTAGCTACCTGCTTAGGTAAATGGGATCAATTACCCACTAATAGCAAGTAGCTATGATTTAGGATAACCTTTAAGTTGCTGCTTTAAAAAGCGTTGTCACCACTTCAGCAACTTCCAAAAAACTTTTTTTACTGATGACAAACAACAAAAAATCCAAACAGGCTAAATTAAATACTGATAATTAAATCATTTATTGAAACATGCAAACATTGTATGGAATCATCCTCAATGGAACTTTAAGATTTTGGTGAAATCAATTCTGGAAAATTTAAGTTAATATTTTATTGAGAAATCAACCTAAACAAAAGGCTATTTGGTAAATACAACTACCACATACAATATAGGTTTTCTTATGAAAAATTAAACCACATCAAATAAAGGTTATACATTACAATCTGTCTAGGCTAAAAAGTGTGAGCATTCTAAAATACCAACACATCCCCCTGTCTTGATCAAGATATTTAGCAAAGATAGAGGTTCAGAGGCAGACACCTTTTTTTTGCATGGCATGCTTTAGCCTTTTAGGCTAAAGTTATTTTGGCAGAGTTAATTTTTTTTCCTTTCTTGATGCATCATCTCATAGCCATTCTCAGTAATGTAATACCTTTATTCTGATTAAATTTTGCTGCTGCCTACTAGAAGCGCAGTTTCATGGATAAATGTTGTACCAGGATACTCTAGTTGACCCTGAAAATAAAGTTTTTCTGAATGTTTTCCCCCAAGATTGGGGCTCTATTGGCTACACTCAGTACCAGTATCACTTGGTTGGCTTTGCCAATGATTAGCGTAATACCTGTATCCTCCCAGTCAGGCTTCTCATATATTGATCAGCACATAACTTCAACCCTCTCTTTACTCATGACTCTCCACAGTGGACCCAGTTTCATCATGAGCTGATCCTTCCAACCATCCATGGTCACTTAATCTTCTTTCTTTCCTTTGTAATTCATCACCTTCCCCCTGCAATACAATGGAAGGCGAGAATACCATCCATTTTTATATGAGGCAAAAAAGAAACAAGTAACATAATACATATCTTTTGATTTTTCTGATTCTTTATGGATAATCTTCAAATCAATTTATTTTTATATCTTTATCTTTTATATTTCATTATCTATGTAATTATTTGTATATTATTTTTTATTCTCAAAACCATACTTTGAAAATTTACTATGGACCCAATTCACTATATAACCATCTGCAAAGTTTTTCAGCATATAGCCATTTGTTGCTATCTTGGTAATAATATCAAATGAACACGTTCCTATGAAATCCAAATGGATTCTTTTTTCAATTCATAGGTATCGCAATTAGCTACCCTATTACTCACGCAGTATTACTTGAGCACAGGTCAATTTTGATTTTACTGTTTCTTTTCTTTATTTTATTTTAACATAATACCAGAAACCTGTGATTGCAATTAGATCATGATATTTTTCAGTTGGTTTTATTTTTCAGACTCACCTCTAAGCTGGTTAAACTGCTTAAGACAAAAGAGCTGATAGTGAAGCTCTGAATCCACATATAAAAGTATGAATAGGGTTATCTCAGTCATCAGATACTGACTGAGACTGTATGCAAAAGCCACTGAACTCAAGTAAGATCCTCAAGCTGAGATTTTTTCCACTACCAAATTCTCAGCATCATGGCTAGAGTTCTGTTGACTATTTCTACCATCCCATTTGTTTCTTGTCAATAGAGTACAGTTACCACTACTCTTATTCCCATTAGTTCATACCTTCTTATAATCATATAAGAGGCCAGATTGGTTCCGTTGTCACTGAGTCTAATTATGGGCATCCATGCTGGCACACTTCTTGGTCTATTATGAATCTCACAGTGCTCGTTTCATCTACCCTGCTCAAGGACTTGGTCTTGACTCATCTAGACAGATGTTTATTGCAACATCAATGTACTTTACTAGACCAGTACTAACACTTAGTTATCCCATCACATCTATTGACATGGTGTTCCATGAAAACCCAGGTCACACTTGCCAATACCACATAATGTTTTTGTGAGGCTTGTGGAATTAGCAATCCCACACAGCAGGCTAAATAATTCGCTGCATCATAAATTTATTTTTCCTAGTAATATAATGGCATAAGTGATCTATCATTTTCTTAGTCACCATACCCTATGACTTTGTGCGTGGCTTGTATAATTTCTGAGCGTTCTGACCGTTTAGGAACTAAAAATCTCATTGCATCAATTTATTTATAAAGTTGCATGTTGTTTATTTTTTTTATTTCCTATAACTTTCTTCAGCTCAATTTGAATATCCGAGGTTTATCCCAGTATTCTTTATCATCCGTTGTAATAGCTTACCCTTTGCTAATTGTCAAACTCTGAGGATTGCTCACTTGGAAATTGTTATCTTGCATGTCTTTTTAAGCTGAAGTTCCAATAGTTGATCCTCTATAGCACCTGTAGTTTATGGGATTTAGACCGCTTAACAACTCACTAGGCCTATTAAATTCGCCTCAACTCTCTTGACCAATTTCAAGCATAATTTTCACTATGGGTTCAGGAACTTCTTCCAAGACAGGCTTTAATACAAGCTGGGAATTTGATACTTCCAGTTTGTTGACAATTTCTCCAAAGAAAGGATTCAATGAGAAAATTAGGAAGCAATAAAATAAATATAAGTTTATTAACAGCTATTTATTAGATAATAGTATTAAACCAGGCGCTGGTATTTATACCTCTAGGGCATCTCCTAGTCACATTCCAGCACAGAATTTCAACAGCTATTTTGCCACTCAGCTCAGCCTATGACTAGAACCTTCTCTTAGGTTCATTAGTGGCAAAATACTCTTGTAATTGGGAGGATTTCAGGTACAAAAATTGCGATAAAAGCATGCAAAATTGTTCTAAAATCTTCAAGATTTTATTTTCATCATACTGCTGACAAAACACAACTTCTGTGAAATTTTAGCTTTAATTGAAGAAAATGACACGCCCCTAATTGGGATTTCAGCAGGCCTCTTCCTTGATAGCACTAAGTAACCCCTTTTGGGTAGTCCACATAAGTGCTATCATTCTGATTATGCGTATCAACATAAAAATTTTGCCTTAAGGCAGGAAATTGATTAGTTTTTTGTTTGTCTGAAGTCCACTAGATTTTTAGACATTAACTTCTGGGTCATCCCCGAATTATTTTGTATACAATTAAAATGTTTGTGTTTTTGTATTGGGACATTTTGACAAGATTTGATGCATCAGAATTGGCCAGAATATGTGAGCATAGCTGGGCCAAGCGCCTGATAAAATACTCAATTAAATTGTCATTGAGATAACCAGCCCAAATTGTATAATTTCAATAGGCGTTAGCTTAAGCTTTGAGAGGATAATTGGCCCAATCTGATGGTTGCCAAAGGTTTATTTTCAAGACAACCACCAGAATCTGACATATCCCCCTCTTGACTCGAACATAAGCCCTAAGGTTCCCAATTAGCTTATGTTAGTCTTTTCTTATTGGCCTGAATGCCTGAAAAGAACAAAGTTGGATTTTCTTTTTGATAACTTTGGCTGGACCAGCCGATGGGTCCAAAGAATGATGGCATGAATGCCTGTCAAGTCTGAAGTTGGATCCCCTTCCCAACCTCAAGTGCGAATTAAAAGATTAATTAAAATAAAAACATTTATTTTAGTTTTTTTGCTTTTTGTTTTTTTTGGTTTTGGTTTTGTATTTCTATATTTTTTCACTTTTTTATTTTCTTAATCGGCCTGCTTAGTATACCTTCTTAAGAATTTTGCATGGAATAAATTGTATATATGGCCAGTCCTAATATCCTTGATGGTGTATATGAACTTAGACGTTTTCTCAATCACTTCAAATGGCCTGACCCAGATGCATTTTAACTTTTGCATTTGGCCTGATCCGTGGGTGTTGCATAATAGAACTTCATTGTTAACTTTGAATTTGGTCAGAGAGTAGAGATTCTCTAAGTCCTTTTGATGTTGGGCCTTTTTCTTGGCAAAACTGTTGTCAAAGGTTTGTGCTTGTAGTTGATTATGGCATCTGCAACCTTCTCAACGTACTGAGGGTAAGTGTTTTCGCCAGGATCTTCTAGGGCCAAATATAGCAGTATTGGTAGGGCTGGGTGTTTACCATATAATACTTGAAATGGAGACATCCTGGTCAATGAATGGTAGGAGATATTTTAGGCAAAGACTGCTGAACTTAAATATGTACTCCATTTAGATGGTTTGGCTGAGGAAAATTTCCGGATAATGTTCACCAATGTCCCATTTGCACTCTCAACAGTCCCATTAGTTTTGGGGTGATAGGGAGCAGAAAGCACACCACATACTCCCATTAGTTGGTTGAGCTTGGTAAGGACATTGGCGGTAAAGTTGGTTTCATTATCAGTCAGAATAACCTTAGGGCATCCATGTTTTAAGATGATGTTTTAAAGTATGAACTTGTGGTTAGTTGCCACTTCAGATTCCCAAATAGTCCTAGCATCAACCCATTTAGTTAAGTGGTCGATGGCTACAATTATGTACCTGGCCTTCATATTGCTTGTTGGAAGTGGGCCACAACATCGATAGATGCAGTATGCCAGGCAAAGTTGGGCTGAACAAGCTGGTAAGATGTGCTTTTTCAGAATGGTTTTTACCCTTGGCACTCTGCACAGCATTCTAGCATTTCTTGGATGTCAAAATGCATTGACTCCCAGAAGTAGAATTGGTTCAGATGCTCTTTCATATTCTTGAATTCACCATGCCCTATGGCCTTGTGTGCTGCCATTATTAAGTCTATTCAGGCTGATGGTCTTGGGAAAATAAAGTTTTTATCCTTGAAGATCTTGTAAAGCATCCCGTCTTAATGGTTGTATTTTTTGTAGATCCAATAGTATTTTTTGGACGGATTTGGGCTCATCCTGATACTCTCCACTGATCATTTTCATAAACAACTCATCGGCAGCCCAATTAAGTGTTGCAATGGTGGGTAGTCAGGATTGAAAGTCGGCGTTTTGGTGTTTTGCGCCTGCTCAATGCTCAATAGTGTATTCATAGGCTTATAGCTTTAATGCACAGCATGATGATTGGCCCGCAGGCTCTCTTAAGTTATTCAACCATCTTAGGGAAGCATGATCAGTAACAACTTTGAAATTAGTATCATGAAGGTAGACCCAGAATTGCTTGAAAGCATATATGACAGCTAAGCATTCTCATTCCGTCACTGTGTAGTTCCTTTTGTGAATGTTTAAGGTTTGACTAGTGAAGGCAATTGGATGTTCTTCACCATCTTCTCCAACTTGGGATAACACAGCACCCACTGCTGTTTGAGATGCATCAGTTTGGATGATAAATTCATGGTCAAAGTCTGGATATCGAAGAACAGGCGCGCTTAATAGGGCTTATCAGAGCTGGTCAGATGCATCCTGGCAAGCTAGAGTACAGTAGAATGGGAAATTATCTTTAAGCAGATATAAAAGTGGCTCTCCAAGTTGTGCGAAGTTGACAATAAATTGGCAATAGTACCCAATCATGCCTAAGAATACTTGAATATTGCACTTGGATTTGGGCTGTTTCAATTTAGAGATGACATCCAACTTAAAGAGTTGGGGCCGAAGACCCACTTTATCAATCACAAATCTGAGGTATTTTAGTTGTTCTTTAGAAACTGACATTTTCTGGGCTTGATTTTTAAACTTGCAGCAGCTAGCCTTTTAAAAACCTCCTCTAAGTGTTCCAGATGGTTGTCAAAAGTGCGGCTGAAAACGTTGATATCATCAAGGTACACTAGTACAAATGACAACTTCGAATCTCACAGAATTGTGTCCATTGCCCGTTGGAATGTAGCTGGGGCGTTGCAGAGCCCTTGAGGCATTCTCGTCAGCTGGAATAGGCCCTCTTTGGTTATGGTTGCACATTTCTTGTGCTCCTCTTTGGGAATATCTATTTGCCAATATCCGCTGTTAAGATCCATTGCTGAGAAGAACTTCATGCCCCCTAGCCTATCCAAGGCGTTGTCAATTCGTGGCAGTGGGCTTGAGTCCAATTTGATGATGTAGTTTAACTCTCAATAGTTGATGACTACTCGGTTGCTTCCATCCTTCTTTTTCACTATTAAAATTGGTGCTGCCTATGGACTTTTTGAAGGGACTAGCATGCCACGATTGAGGAGTTCCTTAATCTCCATGGATACTGCTTCTTCTGATAATCTTTAGTGTTTAATCGGTTGTAATTGAATAGGTTTATGATTTCCAGTATCAATTTTGTGGGTGACACTATTAGCGTGACCCAAGTCAAAATCATCTTGTGTGAATTTTTCTTAATATTTAGATAATAACTCCTGAGCTTGGCCTCTCTCAGAGTTGGTCAGGTTGCTTAAATCGGCCATAGGGACAACATTATGTATGCTGAGTTGGTCCTTATTGGGAAGCCCTAATTTGACAAAAGTTCTGAACTCATGGAATGAGTGAATTTCTGCGGTAGGTAACAGATACAGAAAAGCGATTATTTGTTGTCGCCTGATAGAAATGGGCCAGTTTTGCAGGGTTGCACACAAGATATGTTTTTCTCCATGACCCAGAATGATAATACCAGGGGCAATGTTTAGTTTGAATTGAGTTTTAGGCCATGGTTGATATTTTCACCATAAAGTCCTTCTGCGATATTAATTGTTAGTCCCGTCAGAACACTTACTTGGTCTCAGGATGGTATAGTGATGGTATGATTTGATTATAGTGGAATGCCATTTGACTCATCAATCTGAGTGGGAAGTGGTTTTATCTTTGACCGAGCTTTGGAATACTCAATTGGGACAACTCCATCTTTGTAGGCCATATTTATGAATAGGCTAAGTTCTTTTTCTCAACTGCCTTATCCCTGTTATATTAAAGTGGAATAGTATGGCCAATAATGGTGAGAGTATCGTCCTTATTATTGTTAATAACTCCATATATTCTTAGGAAATCATTCCAAATTAGGATATCATAGTTTGTATTTAGCAACACTATGGCAAGTGCCTTTACTACAATATATACAAATTGGAGTGGTAGGGTACTTTAGGCACCCAATGATTTGGTGGTATGCGCTCCAGAAGTTACATATTCCTGGCAGTGGACAACATCAGGCGTAATTTTTAGTTTTTTAACCAAATTTTGTACTGACTATATTGATAAGAGCGCCACTACCAACAATGGCCCAAACTTGCACCTTGTTCACTGATATACCGACATAAGTACATTCAGAGTAGTTTTAAGAGGTATTTATTATGTGAATGCTGTGGCTGTTGCCTGATTCCAGGTGTGCTTTCAGGCTTGGGCATATATCTGGGAAGTTATCTGCTAAGGTCTTCATAGGAATAGCCACTTGAACGTTGTTAAGCTTAGGTAAATCGGTTGAACATCTGGGTTGTAGATCCAAACACTGGTCAATAATTTTCTTTGCGTAAGGTTTTTATACCTCTGCTTGGGCTTCTTTGGTTATTTTTAATGGTTTAGTTGCTTTTGCGGTGGCCCAAGTAGTGACCATCATAGCATTATTAGCCTCAATACAGTTGAGGTTTTTTTTCAATAACATCTTCAGCCCTAAGGAACTCTTCAGGGTCAAGTGGAATGGTTTGAAAATCGGTGGATTTAGAGCATTCAGCATCTACTCCACCTGCTCTTTTCCCGCCTCACTGTCAATGTTAATTTCTAGAGAAAAGTTGACCCCAGGCTTTATGTTGGTGCATCTGTAGCATTGATTACCAAAGTGCCCTATTTGAACACTTTTGTAGCATGTAATTGGCCATGTTTGCTGTTTTTGCTCAAATTTTTGGTTTGTATTTTGAAAATTTTTCCCCTTGTCAGACATTGTGTTGTTTTTTGGGCACGAAAATTGAGATTTTTGCTGTTATTTAACCTGATTAGATATGTAGAAATTAAGGAAACATCTTCTCAAGTAATTGTTGAGCTTAAGGATTTCCAAGTTTTAATTTAAATGCAGGCAACATGACATTGTGCAGTTCACAGAAGGGCATAATCGCTGCTCCAATGCAATCTTGGTGTCAAACTTATCTATTGCATTGCACCCACGCAGAAATTGTGCCTCATGGAAGAATCTAGCCGCAAAGACCTTAATAGTCTCATTCTGTTTAAATTCAATACTAAGAGGCTCTCTTTTTCGGATTTTTAGTTTCTCAGGCCATCCAAACTGTTTGGTAGTTGCAATTTTGGCATCCATATAGGACCAATTGTCGCCCAAATAGGGCATAACGGGGTCACAGCTATGGGCATTGAGTAAATTTAATTAGTGGCGATATTTTAGCATGGTCTGATGCTCCTTTCATTGCTTTTTCAAATAACTTTAGGAAAGAATGAACTTTTCCATCCTTATCAAACTTGGGTAAATTCAATGGTTTTAAGTAATCTCGCCCTGTTTTGGCCACAGGGGTTATACTTCTTCTTGATCATCTTGGTGTATCATTTCTCATAATTGGCCCTTTTTTCCCGTTGGGAGGTGTCTGGAGTTGGGATTGCAGCCAGTACTCTAGGCATAGAAAAGATGTTTTGTGATATCAGTTTCTGCTTCAATGTCAACTTTTGATGATTCAGTCTGATAATATTGCTCTAAACTACTGTATTCTGATGCCTGAATTCAGCCCTTCATTTTCCCAAATTTTTTTTTGGCCAAATGGACAGAGCTTTTTGATACTTTTCTTTTGTCAAAGCTGGGAGAGCATCGGCTGCTTTGTTTTTAAAGTTGTTAGGCTTTTCTTCAAATAAAGCTTGATGAGATGCTATGCACTTAATGTCTTTGCCCATACTATCTACTCAGGAATTTGCAGTTGATAATTGCTTTCTGAGTTCCCAGATTTCCTGAGTAATTTCAGTGTTTCTGGCCTGCAATCTTGACACAACCATCCAAATTTTTGAAAATTTCTTGTTGTTCAAGGCATCATCCTCATCCATATTTGGGATGACTGGTTTTGCTGCATGAGCTCCCCCACGTTGAAAAGATTATGGGTTTATGAGGTACTAGCTGCGGAGCCTTGTTGACTGGGAAAATAATCCATGATGGCCTTGACTTTAGTTTCCATCTCAATGTCGCTTTTTCATCTGGCCAAATCTGCCAGGAATTGGTTACTAGAATCCATATCAAAGTGTCACCAGTTTTGAGTGAGCACCCTTTGTCAAAATCTGAGGCTTGCTCACTTGGAAATTGTTATTCTGCACAACTAGTTAGGCATAAAGTTCCAATGGTTTATCATCTATAGCGGCTGTAGTTTATGGGATTTAGAATGTTTAATAAAACACTAGGCCTAAAAATTTGCCTTGGTTCTTCTGGCCAATTTTTGGCAATATTTTCACTTTAAAGTTGAGAACTTCTTCCAAGGCGGGCTTCAATACAATCTTGGATATTTGAATTTTCCAGTTTGTCAACATTTTCTCCAAAGAACGGATTAAATCAGAAGATTAGAAAGTGATAAAATAAATATAACTTTATAAGAAGCTATTTTTCAGATAATGGTCATTAGGCCAGGTGCTGGTATTTGTACCTCTAGAGCATCTCCTGGACACATTCCAGCACAAAATTTCAACAGCTATTTTGCCACTCAGCTTGGCCTATTATTGAAACCTTTTCTTAGGTTTATTAGTGGAAAAATACTCTCAAAATCGAGAGAATTTCAGGTACAAAATTGTGATAAAAGCATGCAAAATTGTTCTAAAATCTTCAGGATTTCAGTTTCATCATACTGATGATGAAACACACCTTCTGTGAAATTTTAGCTTCAGTTGAAAAAAATGACACGCCCCTAATTGAAATTTCATCAGGCATCTTCTTCAATAGCATTAAATAACCCTTTTTCAGGTGGTTCATGTAAGTGCTATTAAGCTGATTATGTGTATCAACATACAAATTTCGCCCTTAGGTAGAAATTGATTTCGTTTTTTGTTCATCTGAAGTCCACACGATTTTCAAACGCTAACTTTGGGTCATCCCCAAACTATTTTGTATGCAAATAAAATGTTTGTGTTTCAATAATTGGGACCAATTGTCGAGATTTGATACATTGGAATTGGCCACAATATGTGAGCATATTTGGGCCAAGCGCCTGATAAAATACTCGATCTAATTGTCATTGAGATAATTGACCCAAATTGTATAATTGCAATGGGTGTTAGATCAAGCGTTGAGAGGATAATCAGCCCAATCTGATGGTTGCCAAAGGGCTATTTTCAAGTCAACCACCAGAATATGACACTGATTTATGATTTGCTTGGCAAATAATCTTGATAATCCATCAGCATTCTGATATGCTACTCTGACTTTTTGTATTATTTAAAATTTTAGACTTGAATTTCAGAGCTATAATGTAGTCACCTTTCTGGTTCTTTATATTTATGTAACCAGCGTAGAGGCAAGTGGTCAGTCATGACTTTTAAGTCTGTCCTGTAAATATACACTCAAAATTATTTGTAGAAATATATCACCAAGCTTTATTTGTGCTCCATCATAATGTAGTTCTTTTCTGCTTACTACAATATCTGACTCACATATACCATTCGATGCTCATCCCTGACATTTTCTACTTGACTTAAAACAGCTCCAATCACCATGGATAAGGAATCTGTATGAAAAATAACCCCCAATTAAATTTTTGGACATTTCAAAATAAAGCTTGAAACAGATATCTTTTTGAGTTCATAGACAATTCTTAGGCCTCCTCATTCCATATGATTCATCTTTTGGATCCTTCAATTGATGGAATAATGGTTTGGTAATTCTGGAAAAAAATCTATAAATTTGTTGATAATAGCTGATTTCCCAAGAAAGATTTGTATATTCCAAACGGCATCTGGGGCTGACATCCATTTGATAGCATCTATTTTCTTCAGTTGAGGCTGTAATCTGAAAATGCATATTACAAGCTGCAGTATTTAAGCTATTTTTAGAAGATTTGGCATTTTCTTGACTTGTCTTAAAATTTATTGCTGCTAGGAGTATAAATATTTCCTCCAAGTAATCTAGATGATCAGTGAATGTCCTAATAAAAGCGGTGATAAATTAAGGTACACTAAAACGCAGAATAACTTCAACTTGCTTAGAATATAATCTCTTGCCCGTTGAAAGATAGCTGGCGCATTAAATTATCCTCAGGGGCATTCTCGTCAGCTTGTATAACACTTAACAGTAATTATTGCACACTTCTCTTGGTCTTCTTTTGGAAAGTCTAACTGCCAATATAATGAAATCAAATATCTGGTCAAAAAACTTTGATTTAATTAGATGAATGAGCGAGTCATCCAACCTTAGCAGCGGATATAAATTCTTCCTAATAATTATATTTACCAGTGGTTATTAATCACTACTTGACCTAATCCATCCTTTTTTATACTATAAAGATTAAACTTTCTCATGGATTTAATAATGGTAAAAAGAGCCCGTGCTCAATCAGTTTACTGATTTATTTGCTTACACTGTTTCAGCAGCCTTGTAGGGGTATTCAGGTTGCATTCATTTTGGCGGTTATTCCCCAGTATTAACCTTATGGATCACATCTAGTGCATCCTAGGTCATGATTGTCCTGGGCAAATATTTTATCAATATTTTTCAGATTATTAAAGCACTTCCTCTTGCTGATGTTAATATAACCAGCAAGTTGCTCTTGATCAACAAGTACATAACGTTTTCAGCAGTTGCTAGTAATAACACCTCTGCTAGCATCACAAAATCATGAAACTCTCTGTTTTCAGCGGTTGAGTTGAATGAGCAAATTCAAATGCATGGTTTTTCTCCACCTTCCTCTGTTTTTTGCTCATAATGGCCAATTTAACTTAGATTTCGTTATTTTCTGATATTATAATCCTCAGAACTACCTATAGCTTTTGACTTGATTTTTCCATGAGGTGAGAAACTCTGCATATAAAGCTTCTGGAATTTCAAGCAATAACCCCATGTTAGATACTAGTTGCATTCCCTGGAAAATGATTGTCATCATTTTTCCCTAAACATTATACCATGATTTTCAAAAATATACATTAAATCTCCATGAAGTTTTCTTCCAACCAACTTATTTTGGATGGTTATTCTGCGGTCATTATAATTTAAATTTAAAAAGTTGTTTACTTTGTTCAGTGGAGTTTCACCCTTCTGTTGATATACCAAAGTTAATATTTTGGCCAAATGTGTTGAAGTATTCTCTCAAAATCGCATTTGACACTCTATATCTCATTAACCCCATTCCAATGAGGATGTCATAGTTTTGATTCACTAAAACTATTTCAGGTTCAGATACTACCGGCAAACCAAATCAAAAAGGCAGTGCACTGTATGACCCACAGGATGTTGTAGTATCTGGTCTGGAGGTTCATATTCATACTTGTGTTCCATCTCTGGAGAGATCTATATTTGCTTCATTACCTTGGTTGCAACGATATTGATTCATACTCCACTGTTGTTTATTTCCCAAACTGTTAATTTATTGACTAAAATCCACATACACTCACATATATATTGCATTAAGGTAGTTTACTTGACAAATTGCAGCACCAGTCGCTTAATTTAGTATATGAATTAAATGCATAGATAGTAATTTCAGGAAAGGATGCTTTGATTGCATTAATGTAAATAGAAATGTCCAAATCATCAAGTTTCTTCTTAAGCAATTCTTTGGCTGTTTAGCAGTTTTGATCTTTTCTGCTAGCTTAGAGGCATAAGAACAAGCGACCTCTTCAACAATCTCTGGGTGATTAACTTTGACTTTTCTCTGTTGGTTACGTTTGTGTCCAAATAAAGATCCTGATAGAGAGGATCAGTTGTATGATCTTCTAGAAATATTTTAAAAAACACAATCCTTTTCTTTATGTCAAGTGGAACCTGATTGCAATGCTTGATTATTTCATATTGAGACTTCATATTATTTTCTCAAATTTGTACATTCTCCTTCTACTTCTTTCTACAATATTTAATTGTTATTAAAATTTTTGCAACCCTAAGTGGCAAAATGCCAGGCATGTCATACTTAAGAAAGCTTGTTTAGAGATCTTTATGCCCAATTTGTAACGGATGGGGCTCCCAAGTCCCATCCCGCCACCAGCCCTAAAACACCACCCCCATATGTGGCTGTACCAACTCCAAATGGTCCTGTCCAAATGGATGGCCTTGCCGGGCATCCAGGCTGAGGTGCGGTGCACCAGCCTCTGTCTCTTTGGGCCCCTGGGTTGAGGTGCATCCCTACGGCCTCTGTCACCTCAGGGTTACCCGGCTGAGGTGCAGTCAACTGGCCTCTGTTGCCTTGGCCACTCTGGCTCCTTTCGCACTTGCCAGGGCAAGGCCACTCTCAAGAGGATTCTGGCGTGTCCACCCCCTTTCCTGTCCTCCTCATCGCACTGCCATTTGCACCCCCAATCATTGCTTAAATAAATAAAAGTAAATAAACAAATACAGCAAATAGCAGCCTTTATTGGGAATAGACTCAAAGTCAGAATAGAATTCCAAAGTGAGGTCCAATGGGGCTGACTTTGCTTTGATATACTTTCCTAAAAAGGCTAAATGAATTGTAGGTAGTGAGGGGTGCAAAAGCCTTTGGAATTGATGTCATCCAGGCAACTCGACGGAAAAATGGAGGGGAACCTCAGAACGCACAACCAATTAAATAAATGATTTTATTTAATTTTATTCTGTTATTGACCCAAAATAGGAAAGTCTTACTCAGAATAATGGAATTGCAACTATTGACGCAAATGAGTCTCATAATTCCCAAACTTATGAGATTCATGTACAATCATTGATCATTACACATTTATGTCCTTTTAGTTGTCCCTGTTACCACTCAACTTTGTGATTCCTTGATTCTAAAGCAAAATTCACCGTATTCTGGCTTTTATTAGGGGAAACATCTTTGGAGGTATGGTGAGATGCGTCAAACGTTGGTACTAACATCTTGAGGTACTCCACCATCAGTGAAGTGAAATCTATGATACCAATTGTAAATCTTTTCTATGTTTACTGCACAGATTTAATTGTGTGAGTTGAAAAGTTTATTGATAAGTTTGAACGAGTTGACAATAGTAAAAAGGCTAATATCCAAGTTAATTCTTAACAACTATATTGAGTACTGTCTTCAACGCTAGATAGGCGCTAACATTATTCCTTCTACTATTTGAAGGTACATGAATTCTTTTAGATAAATAAATCCTATCCCTTCAACTCTTCCTCTAGAGCTGACAACTTTTGGAACAAGGGAGCTTCTTTTTTTCTCTCTTAATTTGGGAGCTCACATAGATCTTGATAGCAATATATAGACAAAGGTTCTTTAACCATCAACTTGATTTCAAGCTTAAGCTACCAAATTTATACCAGTCTTAAAATTACTAAACTATAAGTGTGTTTTGAATACAAAAAACAAGGGATATATATGGTGATCCAGCGCCCAACTCTTCTGTTAGCACCTCAATAGGGATTACAGCTGTTGCTGAAGAATAGACATCTGGAGTCACCCACAATAGTGATTCAACTTCATCTGTCTTGTTGGATTCTGCCGCTTACTAGAACATGACCCTCCTGGTGTGTTTCTGAAGACCTTGTCCCAACGTCTTTTCTCAACCCCAACGATTATCCTTATTAAGAAAGCAATATGCTTAGGTAATAGGACCTTTTACCCATTAACAGCAAGTCGAATACCCTAATATGTTAATCCACAAGTTGCTTAAAAAGCGTTGTCAACGCACAGAAACTAAAGATAATTTTTTAGTTGATCAGCAACAGACTCTGATTGACTCATAAAACAGAATAAAATTAATTTTTAAAAGATAATTGAGCCATATGTAAGACATTGATAGGGGTCCTCACAAGGGATCATTAATAAAACTGAAGTATCAAATCCTATTAGATCAGTTAATATCTATTAAACACTATACCAAACAATAGTTACCATCTCGCATGATAACTCTCACATCTGCTACAGTAAATCACTCCCAGAGGATAAAGCAGTTTATTTATAAAAATGATTTATCTGGATTATGTAAACATACTAAATTCCCAACACATCCTCCCTCTTGGCCAGATTATCCTGCAAAAGGCAGAAAATTGGGAGTGGATACTGATTTGGGACGTGGTTAAAATTCAGCCATCATAGTCAAATACAGATATCAGAGGAGCTAGGTCTTACCCACACTTGATGCTTTTATGGCCATTCTCAGCATTGTGGTTCATCTTCTCCTTTTCCTACTTGATTCTGCCTCCAACAAGCATGTATCTATTGCCTCATTCAATACCAAGACTATAGCCTGCAAAATCGCTGATATTACATACTGGAAAACATGTAATTCATAGGTTGGGCTATTATGACTCCTCACAGTTCAAGGAAATCTTTCAGACATTTTCACCAATTCCTTGGTTTCTATAATCCCCAGACTGGGCTCTCCATTTTTAATTAGAGATTATCCTTTGACTCTTCTTACTTGTGCCTCCTAATGATAAACCCAGTTTCCACACAAGCTGATCCTGCAAACATTCATGGTCATCTTCAACTCCACCATAATATATCCACCTTCTCCCGCATGACAACAGAAGGTGGGAACACCACCAGATACTCTTGTTTTTAGTTTGAAAATCAACTTAATGTATGTGTTTTCAATTTTTTCTTTTCTCAAGGATAATTTTTTAATAATTATTTTTCATATAATAATTGTCTTTTATGATTTTTTCAGTTTTTCTTATATTATCTTTTTTTCTAATATCATTCCTTGATTAATGGGGTTTTTTTCTTAAAATTATTAGTTTCAATCTTCCTTTTTAAAACTTAACTAGCAATAATGGTTCAACAGTCCCCTTTTAAGACTCAACCGCTTATTATGACTCAGCGGTCCCTTTTTTGAGACTTAACCAACAATTATCATTCAGATGTCCCCTGTTGATACTAAACCTTTAATCATGGTTCAGCAGTCCCATGAAACATTTTAGTTATTTTATTCCTCAGATACACTTTTTTAAAGATATGGTATGGCCCTGTTCACTATACAACCATCAGCAATGTTTCTCAATATATAATCATAAGTCGCTAAAATGATAATCTTTTTGTTCCTATCCAATGGCCATTTGTTCTTGACTTGTCTCTGATTCTGATGGGTCCTGATCTTAATTCTTATGTTTTTTGCTAGCACTTGATCCTTCTGGTATCATAATATTTGACTCAATCATCAATTGCCAGTACCGTTCAAATAGATTGATTATTTTTATTGAAAAAATTCTTTTCAGCCTTATTAATATTACATACATTCAATCTATCCTGCTGATAGATCTTAGAAATGACCTTAATTGAGCGAATGATATGGAACCATTATCTTCATTTAACTGAATCTTAAGTTGATTATTTTTTCTTGGAGATTTGTGCCCTTTCCATTAGTATTTATGGATTATTGTACCCATTTTTTACTTTGCTATTAACAGAATCTATAATCTATATTGAAGATACAGTGGTTCCTCTCCTTGGTCCTTTAAAAATAAATTTTAAAAGTTACTGTTTTGTATGGGTAAAACAATAGGTGATAAGTTTTGCGTGCAGTTTTAAACTATTATGGATTTAGACTGCTAAACTTCTCTTGAATCAGGAACAGTTTCCTCCCCTTGAGTCAAGACATCTTACATTTTTTTGCTTCTTCCCCCAACATTGGGTGGCAAAATGTCCAGTCGCATCATGTTCTTTGACAGTAATTTTTCTTTCTCTGACCATACTGATACATTGGGTTTCCTCCCCATTTAAATATGACTCTGCTGATCAGTAAATTTCTCAATATCTTCATCTTTGATCTCTGCCATAGTCTGATCCTCAATGGCCAGAACTTCTTCATAGAATTGATTAGGTGCATTAAACATCAAGCTAATATTTTCATATATTCCATCATTTGTGATTTGGAAGTCTGATATGTCAGCACAAAAGCCTATGGAGTAGTGCTTATCTCTTTAGGGAGAAGAGTCGTCTATATTGCAGTATGTGAATCAATATTTGATAATACTTTCATGCCTGCCAGGATTTGTGCCCCACGGTAACATTGAACAGTAATAAAGGATAGCGTTTTGTCCATCTTAAATTAACTCCCCTTCGACTCCTGTAAACGGATATACATCTGTACAAGACTACTAGATCAGTCTTATGGCTATCTGGCATCACTATAATTCCAATTGCCTCAGTAAAAATAGGGCAACACCAGATTTTGACAGACTTTGTCTAATCAGTTTATCACAGATGCTGCCTTTTAACAGTTGTCATATCTAACATTTTCATTTTGAATAAGGAGAAAAAATGATGGTAAATTCCTGGGTGAGACATAGTTAATAATGCCATACCTAAATTTCTTCCGTTGCTACTATGACAATGGATTCCTGCTTAAAAAACTGACTAATGATATGTCTGTTTTTGGGTCATCTCTGAAATTGAACCAAAAGCTCCAGACATATTTATCAGGGGTTTGTACTTTCCAGGCTGAGCTTTTAGAAAGCTTTTTGTCATCTTCATTCTCCTCCATCTGGGAGCAACCACATTTTTGACTTTCAAGTTCTTGTAAGTACTTTAAGATATGACTACATCCTCTTGAATCCAGTCTTATAATTCTTTATTTGCTCCCTCTCAGTCTTCTGTAATAGTATTTTTTTGATTACTTCAGTCTCTACATTTCAAGGAGGTGAATTTTCCATTAAGATTGTTGTTGACTTTGTGAGTGTTTTATTTTATCCTCAGCTTTTGTCACTTACTTATCAAAATTTTTAAGATTGTTTTGTGATGACAAGTTCAGCATATTATTGTTAACGGTTCCCATTACATACACAGTTAAAGTTTGTTCTTGGGTTTTTTGTGCTGATAACTTCTTCTGTAATATTTGGCCTGTAAACTGTACTTATACCCTGTAGTGAACACAAGTTGTAAAATTTTCTATTTTAAATCACAAGTTCTAATGTTTGCGTTGAATAGATTAATGATAAGAAAATGATTTTGTTAACAATAGTATGAAGATTATTATCCTAGTTGAGCTCATCAAACCAACTTGAGTATTGTCTTCAATGATAGACAGGTGCCAACAATCTTCCTTCTATTATTTTAAGGTACTTGTACTCTTTCAGACAAGAAAGAATTTATCCCTATAACTATTCCTCTAGAGATAGGCAACTTTTGGACCAATGGAACTTATCCTTTTCTCCATTAACGAGGTTGCCCACAGAGATCTTGTTAGGAATATATATAATTATGATAAATATCCTTTAACTATTTTAAACAAAGGTAAAATACCAAAATGTATAACAGTCTAATTATTATTAAACTACAAGTATGCTTTGTTTAATAAAAAACAAGGAATTTATATTGGTGACCCTAACTTTTCTCTCCGTTGCAATCACTAATTGCAACAAATTCAATTAAAGTCTAGGTAAGTTTGATAATCTCTTCAAAAATATTAGTGTGAACCCAATGCCTGGTAGCAGTTGAGCTAGCAAAATTATGGGCATAGGATTGGGCTCTGCACCATTCAAAATTTGTAAATGCCCTGGCAACACTGGCAGCCTAGATAAACACAAAAAACTGGCGGTTAGTATTTCCCCAGAGATTTTGGCCTGGCAAGCAAATTGTAATCAGTTCATCAATACTCTGCATTCCCATACCCTGTCATCAGTGGAGCACGAGGTTTGAGTATTCCTTGATATTAAGCGGCGCTTTCGAAAAAATTCTGTGGAGATGTGCACAACCATCTCCTGGCTGCAGTATATGTAGCACTGCATTTCATAACCTGCGGTTGGTTATATCTCAGTTTAAAAAAAGCAGCAGACAAAGCAGCACAATTATGTGTGTGGTGGTACACCTCCCAGACAGTTAGGTGTTTAAGATGAAGTGCACTCATTGGACCAAATCAAACTGAATTTTTGTAACATTTGACTTCCTCCCCAAATCTATTAAGCGCACAGTGCAGGAGCACCACCTAATGTCTGGGCTTAAGGCATATGAGGATATTCACTCCTTCAAGGTGCAATACTTTAAGCTCATACTGGACCTGTGCATGGGAAAAGTGATAGCTGTGATCACCTCATCCGCAGTTGTTGCGGAAGATTTAACCCAAATCCCTCACACCACAGTTGTGTTTGTTGACGGACAGGAATCCCACCAGTTCCATGTCACGGTGGATAGCGCTCCCCCTATCTACACCTTTTGTCACACTTTTGGCCACAAGGCCCACAACTGCCCCACTAAGGAGGGCATCACACAAAACGAAATCCTACCAAAAGCAATGAGCAGTGCGACACCCATTATGAACTGGCTATAGACACTGACAATGCCTTTACGTGGGGTATGCAGGGGTGTTACATTCAGGTCAAACCTGTGTTTCTGCAGGAGTGCAAGAAGGCCAAACAGGTTTGCAGACCAGCAGCCAAAGCAGCCATGGCCGCGTCCATGATCCCACCTGCCCAGACCAAGGATGAAATTGAGTCATTCATGCCTGAAGTGGCTCATGATTCCGTTCACCAATCAGATTGAGCTAACTGACCTGAGGATTCAATGGGTGAGTCAGATTTACCTGAGCTATATTACCAAGCCTCAATTGAAACCAAGTCTTCCACACATTTCCCTCGCAAATTTTTGTCAACCATCAAAGGTGCACAACAGGAACACAGTAACCAAAAAATTGGCAGAAGGCAAATTCCTATAAATCCAAAAACCATATCAAACCCCTTTAACAGGCCTTAAAAAAAGGACCCCTATAACAGAGCTGAATCTGTTGCTTCCTGAACACATGGTTCCATGCCGCATGATGAAAATGCCCCAGAGGAAGGGAAAGGGGGCCCTTACCATTGCACCTAAGGTGCAATGGGGAAGTCTTCACAATAGGGACGTTAAACATTTTTGGACTCAAGGCCTCACCGTCTCAGGCTAGGAAACTGAGCTTTTAAAAAATAATTTACCTGTGGACATCCTGGCCATCCAGAAAACCCACAAACCACACAGTGCCAAGGAAACATGAGCAACCATACTCTTCTCCCTCTCTTTTTGATCGCTGCACTGTAGGGTGCTTATATATGCAACCCATAATTTTAAATTTATTTCTAAAAACTTTGTACCTTGATGGCTATGTGCTTGTAGTGTCCTTTTTGTGAGATGATGAAGTGCACACAATCGTTAATACTTAAGCCCTGACCTGTGTTTGGGCTCTACGGGAATTCTTCTCAGCCGTTGCTTCCCTCCTGATTCCCCCTGGCCCATTTGTGGTGAGCGACATGAACTGCTGGGCCAACCCAGCTACCAAAACTGGCCATTGGCGCTTGCCCCCCTGCAGGGGCATGTAGAACACGCGTTCTAGAAGCCACTTTGGGGCTGTATGATACCCTACTTAAACATGAACCATTGCTCCCCAACATGTCATGTCCCCAAGTGCACAACGGTCAGCTAAGATTTGTGTCCTGCATTGACCTTAATCTTGCTCCGTTTAACTTGAAGTCTCATATTGCACACTTTTTGATGACAAAAATTGATTTCTCTGACCAGAGGTTGGTGTCAATTTCCTTCTCTTTGTCACACCCAGTGGCACAGGCGCCATAGTAGTGTAAAATTTGCCCAACTAAGATCACGTCGCCCAGGTTTTTCTCATGGGTGTACACCAAAACCTTGAAACCAAAGTTCACCAAACTGTTCTGTGTGGACCCACTTTCTATCTGGTCAACCTTCAAAGCAAACACCATCTGCCAGTCATTCCACTTCTCATAGCGTCGCTCTCAGGCTGCCTTGGAGGTCATTTTGTGCACACTTGCAGAAGTGGACCACCTGGAGTCTAATGTCCCTTCTTTAGGCTACAGCCCAGTTTGGGTTCGCAAGTGGGCAGAGATGTCTGCTTGCCTCAACGCACTGGTAAGGCAACACAAATATCATGTTTGTGTAAAGTACAAAGCAAAAAATATAATGGCAGGAAACATGTGCTCCACCTATTTTTTTCCAAAAATTCTTTGCACCAGGACAGAGCTTGGCCTGCACACAGGTGAGGCGACTGGACCACTCCGTTACAGATACTTTGGTCAAAGTGGAAGTTGAAGTTCAGAATTATTACTTTAGATTGTATCACTCTGATCCAGTTGAACTGTCTGAAGTTGAAGAATTTCGTGATAGCGCACATATCTGCACTGTTTCCCGTTATCTGGAGTTGATGAATTTAATTTCTTGGGATGAACTCTGGTATGCTGTTTGCAGTACATCGCATAGGAAATGCTCAGGTTCAGATGGGATTCCTTATGAGTTCTATAAGATATTTTAAGTATTTCTCCTCTTTGCTGCTTGTCTCAGTAAATCAGTGTTTGTTAGAAACGCGCCTCCTTCCTTGGGGCAAGGAGGCTCTCAAAATAACGCTGTAAAAGAAAGGAGATAAGCTTGACTTACCCAACTGGCGCTTCATTTCACTTACAAACACAGATACTAGATTATTTACTAAAATTATGTACAACCGCCTAGAGGAAGTTGCCTCTGATCTCATTTCCTCTGAGAAATTTTATTTCATTCCCAAGCGGTCTATTTGGGACAACATTCACACAGTAAAGAACATCTGCAAATCCAAGGCTACTGGGGCACCTGTTTTTTTAGACCAGCAGAAGGCTTATGATAGAGTCAATTGGTTTTACCTCAAAGCCTGACTCCACAAGTTCCACCTTCCCCATCAATTCATTAAATGAGTGATATAACTTATGGATTCCACCACAATGGCTAGGTTGTGTGGTCTGGCTTTCTCACTGATGTAGTTTGCCCTCAAAGGGGCCTCCGCCAAGGGGACCCTTTGAGCCCACTCTTGTAAACTTCATCCTCATCCCATTATTATGCAATGTGAATGCCCATCTTACTGATGTCCATGTGCAAGGCCAATAACTGGTTAAAAAGTTGGCGTTTGCTGATGATTGTGTGTTTGGGGTGTCTAACAACCAATATACACACGCGCTTGAGGCTACTATCAAGGCATACTCTAAGGTAAGTAACGCTTCACTTAGCTCCTCCAAAACCGAAAGCATTCTCTTTGGTCAGTTCCAAGCCTGCTGGTCACCAGCACCCCAATTCCTACCTGCTTCCGCAGCTAGCTCATGGGCTCACTTGCCCTACCCACCCCATACCACCCCACTTGTGATCCCTTTCATGCCAAGACCCACTGCTGGTCTGGTAATCCATTTGGGAGTGTGGCTAAAGGTGGGATGGTACACCTTGTCAGTGATGGAGAACCATACCATGGACAATGTCACAAAAAAATCGCTTCCTCAGAGCCCACCAAACATCTCTCACAGGCAGGGTTATGCTGGCCATCTCTATGCTCCTATCTAAAGTTTGTTTTTTGATCCATGTTATTGACTTTTCTTCATCTTTATTCACCTCGTTATATGCCCTCCTGCAAGAGTGGCTTTGGTTAGGCCGCCCACCGCCAGTGTGCCTGAATGTCTTGTTTGGCCCTCGCCATAGTGGTGGTATGGGCCTTCTCAACTTTGAAGCCCATGCTGCCAAAATACTTCGCACCTGGATCGCTGCAGTCACCCACCCCACAATCCAAGCTCTACACTATCACACGTGGCCCAATCCAAGTTTTCCTGCGCCTTGGGCCTCAGCAATCCTACCCACCCCCATTCTCTGTTAAAATATCTTGCCTCACATCCCTCTGCTGCAGGACTACATGTGACGTCGCCCCACTTAAATGAATTCTCCTCTCCGTGTGGAGTGCTGAGTTGAGAATTTGTATCAGTGGGCATACTGCCCAGAGGGGTCTCCCTACTCCCCACTTCACACAGAAAGTATAAGGCCAAGCCGTTCTGAACAGTTTGATACCAAGGAGGTCCCCTATTATGTCCAGGGTGGATTATCTGGACATATTGGACATTCCCTACTCCCTAGAAATTCAGAAAGCTATCTAGAAGTATGCCCATCACCATCTTTTGCAACCGCATGGTTGTTCCCATGTGTGGTGCTGCTTGAAATGGGTATACCATACTGCCAAGAACTCCAATGCATCAAACTCCTCATATGTTGTTTGTAACCAGAATGGACTTTAGTCCACCACCTGGAATAGTGCCCTCTGTCAAAAGCGATCTGGCGTGAGGTTAAATGTCTTTTTTCCAGGAGCAAACATAGACCTTCAGCTTATCTAAGGAAATCTTCGCCTTGTCCTTGAATTCCCCTATACAGCCTACCCTATGAGCCTTAATGTTTGCAATTGCTATGTTGTCTATCCATACGGTTGTCTTGGATGCCATTTCAGGCTTTACTCCCACCCTCCAAGAAGCTGTACGCTGATTCTAGTTGCACCTTATGGATTACTTTCTAACATGGTTGTTTAGCTACCTACCATTTCGTCAATGTCAGCTGGTCTTATACTGGCTTCCGGTTTGGTTCATCACTTCAGACCCTTTCCTTTATACATGTTCTATAGTGGTGCAAGCCTCTACTCATGATACCCTTCCTTCCTTTATTTGGCGTTCCCTCTGACAACTGGAGACAGCGTTAGCTTCTCTGGGGTGCCTCTAGCTTATATTTGTGCTTCCTTAGTTTACATATTTAGAGTGTCCATCTCATGGTTGGCCTCCCCCAAATAATATTTTAAAATTTTAATTTATTGTTGATCCTATGCCCAACTTTTCTGTTGGCGCCCAATAAGATTGGTAGATGTTGCTGATGAATTAGCCCTCACAATTAATCCTTATTGATGGTTTTAATTAGTCCATCTAGCCAGATTCTACCGCTGAATAGAGCATGACCCTCCTGGGTTGTGTATCTGAAGGACAAATCCCAACGTCTACACTCAACTTTGCGGTTTCTCTTAATAAGCTAACAACATTCTTAGTAGTATTACCTCTTACACCTAACAACAGGTCATGTTACTAAAAAGGTTTAAATTTTTATTCAAGGTGGGCCAACTTGGGGATGATACTGCACGGATGAGGGGAAGTGAAGTAAATGGGAAAGGATGATAAAACCTGGAAAACCTCCATGCGTGGCGTATGATAGCCAGGAACTCCATGGACTTCCTTTGCTATTCACTATCTCAGTTTGGGGCATTGGTGCACAACGCCAACACAGTCATAATCATTCCCTACCCAAAGTTCACTACAAGGATCAAACTTGGGGAGGCAGCGGTAGAAGTCCCTATTCTATCGCTGGGGTATCTTCCCCTTGTTACTAAAAAGGTTAGCCCACAAGTTTCTATAAAAATTGTTGTCAACGTCAAGAAAATAACAATAAAACTTTATCTATGGCGACAAATTCCAATTGAATCATACACAATAATTAAATTTCAAATTATTAAATTCATAATTGAACATCTATATAACATTATCTGTGATCATCCCAAAAAAAGCATGACTAATCCAGTTGGATCAAATCCTGACTAATCAGAAATATCCCATTAAGAATTAATCCAAAAAATAGTTACCATCTCCTGTGATAAATCACATCTGTTATGGTAAATCACTCCCAGTGGAAAAAGCAGATTATTTTATAACTTTATTAAGCAGTATTATGTTGGCATACTAAAATTACAAAACAAATGATGAAATCATGGCTTATTATAGGCCTCTTGAGAGCTTCAGAGCCATCTGCATTTCAATGAAAGAAATAAAGTCTAATAATGCTTTTGCGCCCGCCAGGGTTTGTGCCTCCTGGTAAAATTGGTCTTTGAAAAAAATTAAGGTTTTGTCCTACCTAAGTTGGATCCTAATGATCTCATGTTTGCGTAGCCATCTGCTCAGGGCTGCTGAACTGGTTCATGAGTGCCTCTTTGCATGTTCATGTGTCCAATTTCCATTAAGGTGGAGCAAAACCAGATTTTGAGAACTTTTTCTACATAGTACATAATAATTGCTGCTTTCTGACTAAGCCATATCCTAAATTTGTCCTTTTTAGCAAGGGTAAGAATCCCAGAGCGTTTCCTAAACGAAAATAGATAAATTTTGCGTATTTAAAACTTTCATCTGTTTCTAATGTGGCGGTTAGTATATGACCATTAACCCTAACAACGATTAGGGTATTTAAAGTTCGTTTCCAAAAGATATCAGCAAAAATCTAAGCATATTTCTCTGCGACTGTCCTTTACCAGCAGAACTTTAATATTTTATCTCATTGCTAGCTTCATTTGCCTCCATCAGGCGCAATTGCACTTAGGAGTGTTTGAGTTCTTGTAACCAATTTAGAACCTGGGTAACACCATTTTGAATTGGTGAAGTAATACATTATCTGTTTCATAAGCCTTTGAAAAATCAATGCTCTAATATCTTCTTTCTCCTTCCGCTTCAATGAAGTGACTTTTACATAAGATCATTGTTGACCTTAAAGAATTGTTCTATTTCTTCATCAGCTTTAGTCACTCATTAATCCAAAATAGTCAAATAAAATTGGATCTAGAACTAGCATTTTTAGTTATCCAAATAATACCATAAACATTTTTCAGAGTTTATAGTTGTACAATATTCCGCTGATAACTTTTTTAGTAATATTTGGCCTAAAAACTCAAATACTCCTGTAGTGGGCACCAAATGTAAACTTTTTTGTGTTTACTGAACAGGCTCGAGGTGTTTATTAAATACTGTTGATTATTATAGTAATATTATGTTATGTTATGTTATTTTATTAACATACATGATCATAATTATCTTAATTGAGTTCTTCACAATTAATATGAGTACATCTATCGCCATACAGGTGCTTTTGCTCTTCCATCAGGTTTCTGGAATGTACTTCTAGACAAAGAAAATGATTATTCAATTCTCCCACAGATTACTGGATAATAACTTGGACAAGGGAAAATTTCATCCAATTCTAATCTCAAGAGTTGACACAAAACATTAGATAAAAGAAAACTATTTCTTCCAAACTTTTCACAAGAGCTCAATAAAAGGTATAACAATATAAGCGTTTACCCAAAGAAGTCTATTCTAATACTGTTCTTTACTAAAACATGCAAGTGATATATATAAAGAATTTGGCATCCAACTCTTTCATTGGTACCCAATGGTAACGGCATTCATTGCTGTAATTTAGCCCTTAGGAGCCATCTGAAACTTTGATTACTTAATACACCTAGTTTATTTCTGCTGACTAAGTCATGATCCTGACTGAGTTGTACCTCTAAAAAGCGTGTCCCAACGCAATTATCCAACCTTAGAGGATTGATTTTATGAAGCTAGCAACTTGCTAGGGTAATGGAACCATCTACAATTAAAAGTTGGTCACGTTGTGTTATGCTAACCTGCAGGTTGCTGCTAACAAAAGCGTTGTCAACACTTTAGCAACTGCTAGTAATGCATCATCACTAGTGACAAACCGCATTTGATATGCACAAGGTAACTTAATTAATAATAGTATTTGATAATTAAAAACACTTAAAACATTTTTCTAGGAATATACTATATGGAATATTAAAAAAAACTTAAATAATCAAGTCCAAAAATATTTAATATTTATTGAGAGAATAACCAAACCATAATGGCCAAAATATTAAAAAAATATACATTAAAATATAGGTTTTCTTATCCAAAATTTGAACCGCAGCAGATAAAATAAGTAAAATATTATAATCAGACAAGGTTGGATAGTTTGGACATTCCTTAATCTTGAAAGGATGTTTCTGATGCTAATAAGTTGCCAAAAACCTATAATATGTTTTTAGTTTCTCAGGTAAAATATGACCTGATAAAAATCAGCTGACCTTTAATTCCTACATGTCTGAGGAAGACCAAGCGCTGAAGACCAGGATTGAAAATCTGGTAAATAAGGAGCGGATGGTTCAAGAAAGCCTAAACTGTATCTTTGCCAGTGGTATTCACCTAGAAAACTGATTGTGCTCTGAGGCTATATGTAGATAAAGATATCTGAACAATGTGACGGTTCCTGATCCATACCCCTTAGCACTGAAGGTGGTTATTACAAAATAATGTTTAATATCGATTTTTTCTAATCTTGTTTGGTGAATGCTTTCTGTCAAGTTCAGCCAAGTCTGGACAAGAGTGGATGATGGCAATCTGCACATGGTTGGGATGTACCTTGTTAAAGGTTATTCTATTGGATTAAAGAATGCTCTAGCTGTGTACCAAAACCAACTTGATGACGCATTTAGTATCTTAGAATTTTTGCTATTGTCTAAGTACATGACATCTTAATTCACTCATCAATGCAGAGCAACACTCCAAGGATTTGGTGGTTTGTAGCTTTTGTACTCCAAAAAGCTGGGCTGGTGGCAAAATACTACAAATGTGAGATATAAGATTAAGTTTACCTCCTAGGTAACTTGGTCATAAAAGGATTGCTACGCCATCTAGACTTACAAATTTGGAAGCTATTTACTCCTGGCCCACACCAGTAACACAAAAGCAACTGCGTAGGTTCATAGAATATGTTGATTTTAATAAATAAATACTCACCTGTCATCTCAAATTTTGCTGCACTCCTTTACCTCTCACAGGTAATAATTTCACTATCCTTTGGACTCCAAAATGCCAACAAGCATTTTGAGAAATAAAGGATGCCTTCACCACTACCACAGTGTTGCTTTATCATCAATATAACTAAGGCATAACCTTGTTATGGCAATCGCTCATTGACTTCCAGGTCAAGTATGAGGCCATGCCTCACTCGCCTTATGGGGATTAATAGTGGAGTGGGTTACATGTTTATAATTACAATGTAGTGAGAATTATACTTAACAAGATTGAATTGATTTGGGAGCAATTTTGGAATGTCTAGCTATAAAATTTGGTTTAAATTATAATTATTGAGAGCCAAATAAGTTAAACTATCATCTAATTATAACTCCAAATATACTGACATTTCATTAATCCCTTAGCCATTCCCTGACGCTTGATCCCAGTTTAATACTACAACTAGTCACTTCCTAAATCCCTAGATGGCCTTTTGCATGGATCAGTGATTTTATTACAATAGAAATCTCTCTGCTGATTTTGGTCATACATTTTATTTTCTGATTCTGGAGTAAAGATTATAGGGCGCAATCATTGGGGTTGGCACCCCCAAGTGTTTAGGTGCTGTGTTTTGCCAACCACCCACAACTTCTGCCACCAACAGGAACCCTATGAGAGCCACCAGTGCGATGCTAATACCCTAATTTAAAGATGATGGAGGAGCTGAAATTGGATATCAATTCAAGTGATTGAAGAAAATTGATAAACCACCATGAGGTAAGTTTGGATCAGAGCTAGTAGGCCACCCTTCAAAAGGCTAGTGGGTTGAAGTCGTTGATTGGCTACCCAGCCCAATAGCTTTTAAGGTTGTAAGGCGGTGTACTGATTGGTAGCGCTAGTTGCTCTGACGTGAATTTTCTCTGTTGGAGCTACTATTTGTGATTTTACTGATTTAAAACTGGCGGGAGCATGGCCAAAGTCATTATGTTGTTTTATGGGTTGATGATCATATTATTAGCCCTGCCCATCTTTAGGGCTACCCAGACACCGTTGTAAAAAGTGCTGTTTTCAACACCCAGTTTTGTGTCATGTGGATTAGAATACTTTTTCTATTGAGGCATAAGATGCATCTTGTAAAGTAATGAGGGAGTGTCATTATGCAAGAACATGAGGGGAGGACATTCTAGTGGCTTAATTTTCCAATAAAAAATTCATAATGGAGAGAACTTGGCCATATATGATAAAAAGTTGTGTTGTGATTTTAACCAGATGGAATCCTTCAATGATTTAGCGTTATTTAAAATGATATAGCCAATCCTGGAGGAATGGTTTATTGACCTAATTTCTTGGTATTTAGTTCAATTGCTGGTTAGTTGCTCCCCAATTTGGGTTGAGCTGAAATTAGTATTCCACCAAGTTGGTATTTAGGTTCGAGTGAGGCCAATAGGTGGCCACAAATTAGTAGAAGGATCACCGGTGACTAATAGCTGAGGATGATCCAATCAGTCAGCGGAATCAGTGGTTGATGCCAACGACCATTCATGGTCCGTTGTGGGATTTCTAGCGGAAAGCTTATGTATTTGCTTACCCATTGAATTTGTTGTCTGATCCAATGTCAGTGGATCTGACAATTATGAGTTTGAGGTGGCTGAGGTTGTTTCCAGTGCCTCATTTATTATCAATATTAGACGAGAATAGATGTTGGTGAGATGCCAAGATATTCTGAGTCAAAGCGAGCGACCAAAGTTGTTTTTGGCACATTATTATCAATTCAAAGGTCAAATAAAAATTTGACATTTAATTAGATTATTTATTTATATGGTTCACTGGCAGCTTAAGGCTGAGGATGAACTAAAACTAATTCAAATATTGGGAAGGATGGAGCGAGAGGGTTGACGCCAGGTAAGAAGAATAGAGTAGAAGAAGATGTATAAGAAGAGAGAAGTGGTTGGCTGGAAGAACCAGCAGAAGGGCCGATAGGTTGGCAATGGGCGCAGTAGCCCTTTTGTAGATAGTATAAATACCTGGCGCTTCCCTTTCACTAAATATCTCCTTTTGCTCATTCTTACTATGATTTAAGTTTATATTTATTTCTTTGTTTAGGGAATGAGTATAGGGGTTCTCTGAAATGGCGCGGGTGACATGCCAAGAGGTTAGCCAGCACTGCTAGCCCCAAAGCCTAGGCAAAACGGCAAGGACTGACCAGTCTTCATACTGGTTAGCCTGCCAACTAGCAGAGCCCAAAGTCGAATTTTCAACAAGTTGGATGCAGTTTTAAGGTTATTGATGCACTGGCTTACCTGTTACATTGGGGCCAAGCATACATTGTTAGTGCGCATGGGCCAAAAGTCTTTTACCTACTATTGAAAATCACAGAGTTTAGCTAACAGTCAGATCAGGAACAATCTCAATCTCACTACCTACAACTTCAAATTTGTTTTTGTAAAGGGGGACTCCCATATTTTCCCAGATAACTTGAGCTAAAAACCCTAATGATGCTCACTTTAGACACTAACGGTGAATTAGTCATGGTAATTACTCTTGAACATATCATAGCACCGCCAGCTTCTGCCATAACCGTGGTCAGATTTTTAACACATATCCTAGGCCTAAAAAAAGCAAAACCCAAGTTAAAACTTAAAACCAAATACAAATTTAAGTCATTTGATTCCACATCACACTAGAATTTCTGACAATCCTATTTAGTCAGTGAGGAACTTTACACCCTCTTATCCAATCCTTGTATTTCCATGTCAATGAAGATTCTTTCCAATAATTTGGTTATCCCTAATACTCCTTCTGAGTCATAAATAAAAGTACTTCATATACACTAGTCCTGTTATCTTCTGCTAGCGAAGGTATTTCTAAAATGTTGTTTTGGCATCCCCGTTTACTGATATTGAAAGCTGGGACCTCTTTGCAAATATTGAAGCTGGTACAGCCCCTTCTGGATAGTATTCTTAAAAGGATAGGGTAATATATTTTTGTGACAAGATATGAGTTCCTTTTGCCTATATTCTTGCGTCATAAGGGAGCATAACAATCCACCATATATGGGCACCCTGAAGATAAAATATATCAATTAAATTAGATAAGGATATGTTTGGATTGTGTTTAAAAAAGTTAGTCCCTACCTATATTGAACAATGTTTAATCTGCGCTAGGTCAAAATCTATTAAGACTATGCAAAACGGTCCCTTCCACCCTCTTCAGCAAGCAGAAGGACCATGGACATCACTTACATTAAATGTTTTGCAAGTTTACCAATGTCCCGTGGGTATGAAGCTATCATGGTGGTTGGTGACTAATTCACAAAATATGTAATCTTTATTATTTGTTTGATATCTACTAAAGCTGAGGGCATGGCGCAGTTGTTTGCAGCAAATTTATTTCCTAGTTTGAGATTCCCTAGGAATTAATCAGCAACAGGCGATTTCAGTATACCTTTAGGTTTTTGGAGGCCTTGTGTGACATGCTGAGAAAATTAAGCCCTGCAGATCATCATTTGTCAACCCCAATCTGCTGGCTAAATGGAGCGTTATAACCAGTTTTGGAGAATTATCTCTGATGCTATTCAACTGTTTCTAAGGATACATGGGCAGAGAACTTCCCTTTAGACCAATTTTTCATACAACAACACCCACCATTCATCAACAGGAATTTCCTCTATGTGTTGTAAGTTTAGATATAACCTTGCTTTCACCATTGGGCCTCAAACGCATAGTAATCACATAGCGGCTGATAATCTCATCACACTCATCAAGAAAATTACTCAAAAAGTCCGGAACTAACTGACTAAATTAAACAATGATGGCAAGCGGTTAAAAGATAAGAAACGTCAAGAGACACCCATCTATAAATAAGGAAATTTGGTAATGGTGGGCTCTAATAATCTACACCTCAGAGTTCCGTACAAAGAATTATTTTTCTGAGGAAATAACCATTTAAATTATTAAGGTTTTGAATAAAGTGTTTTATCTGAAATTAACCCATCATTGAAAGATATGCGCCTCATTTCACGTTTCATCACTATCCACAATTAAAATCAAGAAACCAGTAAAGTATGAGCCCATCATGGTATAGTGTCATAAAATTTGAGGTTAAAATAAATTTTGATGCAAGACGGGTCAAATGCCAAAACCACTGACTGTTGTCATGGAAGGGCGACCAAGTTGTAAGTACAGCTTAATTCCATCCAAGAACTGTACAAACTGTCAAGAACTACTTGAGGAAAACACAAGAAAAAACAAATGCTCCTGCGCTTGCCCCTCATGAGTCTGCCACCCTAGCTGCCATCAAACTGTTCACCTTTTACAAAACTATTCCCTTGCAAAGACCCCTTCTAGGGGGTGTGAATTTTGCCTGCTAAGTAAATTTTAATGTAAGCCCACAGTTGCCAGCCATCAGGATGGACAGGGTTGTACATCCCTTTAAACAAAAAAGGGTTTAAACCCCTAGACGTTGCCCCTTACCTAAAACTCTGCCATAGGGCATCCCTGTATTAGAGATGGGTGACCGCTCCCAACCTTTCTCGCCACCTGCTTTTTTTATCCACATCTCAAACAAACCCGTCTTAACCTCAAAATCTGCATATTTCATAAAAAATAAGCAACTTCATTGAATTTTATAGACATCTTAGAAACTTCACAACCAAGAGCTCCATGTCGCTCCCCCAATAGGCGGCACCATCAGGAGCCAAGTTAAAAGGTGAAAATTCATTCACAAAGTCAAATTTGAGCATGAACTCAAAAAGAATAGACTGTAAAGTCTAGATTAACCCAGAAATGCAATTCTGAAAATGAAAAAAGAATTCTGGTATTCAGAATTATGGAAAAATAATATGAGAATAGCTTGGAAATATTGTACAATATTATTGAGGGGAAACTAATGTTCAAAAATGTTAATTAATGGTTTATAGTTAGATAAGTTCCCCAAATCTTCCTTGCCTTCTGATATGGGTTCTTAGGCTGTCACCTGAGAGCCATATTAAAAGTTTTTTATAAAGTTTATGATAATCCCTTTGTTTGGCCCATTTGAAAAATTAAGATGCATGGCGGCTCACCCTTTTGGGTTGATCACCACTAGTGCTAAAAAATAATAGTTTAAAGTCAAAAACACCCCTACTATCATAATTCAGCTTAGCAGCTCCACTAAACTCACCATAAGATCCAGCCTCCTAGTAAAGTAGGGTTTTAAGTTATTCTTTTTTCTTAGTTTTCTGTTATGTTTAGTGTAGTATATCTATTAAAATACATTCTATTGGTTATTTTAATGGATTAAAGTGGCAAAAGGGCAACAATAACCTAGGTTGGAGCTTTTTAACACCACCTCCAACGCGACCACCCAGAGATTCTTGAAACCAACAGTGCATTGTGGACTGTGGCTGCTCTTGTAGGTCTTAGCATATTCACAAGGAAACAGTTTTTCTTTATCATGCTAGATTTCTAATATTTCTAGACTTATTTTGGAAAAACTAAAAACGAATTCACTATATCAAGCTTTATTATTAAATATGATGACTTTTGGCAAATATGACTTATTTCCGCTGAATGAGTTGCACAGGGTTTAGACTATTGAGCAACAGCCAAACGATATGGAGATTGTTGGTCCCTCAAATAATCATAATTAACTTATATAAAAAATAAGGCAATCGCCTCAGTTTTGCTACTTTTATATATTTCTAATCACAGACTCTCTCTGCTTACGCTCTCTACATTTTCCTGTTCACTTCTTCTTTCTTCCTCCTACATTATTCTTCTAAAAAACCTCTCTTATTTCTCTCTCTCGCTCAACCCTTAACCCTTGGTATTCTTCAATGGATTTGACACATTTCTCTTAGTCAATCTCAATTCTCTATCAATGTAGAATTAATTTGATTGTTGAGGTTTCAACAGAATTTCCTCAATTACCAATTCCTAATTGATTTGATCAATTCACCTCACATTGCTCTAGCCTATTACTCGCCTTCAGAACTCGCTTCACCTCTAATTTAAGATTCACTGGAACACTAGTTTATCACCCAGTCATATTGAAATATTGACAAAATAAATGCTGACATGAGAGCAAAATCAAAAAATCAAGTTGATTAATTTAAAAATAGTGAAGGGAGTCAGTTGGCTTTATTATAGTCTGTTAACAGATAAATCACAAAATGCTGGAAAAAATGGTTAACTCAAGTTAACCCTTTCAATCATTTGACGCATATATGCATCCAAAAAATGGGGGTGATATAAATCTAAAAACGCATATATGCGTCCAAAAAATGAGATTTATATATATTTATTTCAAAATTTGTTGAATATTCAGTTATGGACAAGGACCAAATTTACCAAAAATGTATGTTACAAACAAAGACCAAATCTACTAGATATTCATGTTATGGACAAGGACCAAAATGATCACAAAAAGAGTGAACGTAGGCTAAGAAATTTGTGCCAAATTTAAGGCCAAAAAAACGGATGTTTTTTTGAAAATGACTGAAAGGGTTAAAGAAAGGTGCTAATGTTTTCATTATGATCTGCACAATTAAGAGATCATTTCCAGAAATATTAACTGGATTGGCTAAAAAGCTAAGAAAAGCAAATAATTTAATATTCAAATTGTAAATAAACATAATAAACAAAAAGCACAAAGGGAATAAAAAATATTAATAAAGTTGCTTAAAATTTTATGAGTGGAATTGATCACCAATTCTCAGATGGATTTCAAGTTAAGGACCTGGAAAAATTATTGACAATTTGGAGCACAAATGCCTGTCTGTCAGGATCAATTGAAATTATCACTAAGTCAGTGTAGATGTCCATATGTTAAAAAATATGACTGATGATCATATAGCAATTAGGATCCATAGTAAATACTTAAATAAATTTATCTAATGAAACAGATAAGAAATAATAAAAAGATACAGAACATTGAAAAAAATAAAATATACAAAATATACAAAAAATATTTATTAATAGAAAAAGATTCTCAAAAAGTAATTAAAACAAAAAAATAATAGGTTTTTTTTGTTGTGATTGTGTGACTTGGTGTGTTCACATTCCTGATGAAGTGGTGGGGTTGATGGACTACTACAGTATTGAATAAGATTAAATGAGTGTGGACATGTTCAGGACCAGTTCATATTGAAACTGGGTCCACTGTTGTTGAGAGTCATGAGAAAATAGAACTAGTTACTCCCACTGATCAAATTGTGAGAAATCCATCCTAGGGAAAACAGGCGTATAGGAATTCATTGGAGAGACATACTGAGTGACTGTAAAGAACCATACTTGTATAAAATGGAAGTGAACATGAGGATAAGAGGACAAAGACTCATGCTGTTGAGAATGGTCATGAGATGATGTATTAGGCAAGGAGATAAAGAATTTGCTGTGCCAAAATAAGAATTTATACAGGTTTTGACTCATGTCATGGAACAAAGTGTCATCTGCTTCCAAAAATCTATCTTTTCTGTTTAATTTGTCAATCAGGGGGATTTATTGGGTTTTCTAATGCCCGCATCATCCACCGTTAATAATTTAAAATGAACTATCTTTTTAGACCCTTGATCGATTTAATAAAAGGAAATTTATAATATGTGGTAATTATTAATATATGGTAACCATTATTTAGAGTATTCTCTGTAAAAAATGAATCATTTTTTAGAGACAATTTCCGCTGAATGATTAGTGTTCGCTGGTAATAATACCTGACAACGTTTTCATTGACTTTTGATTATTGTTTTTTAATACTAAAAAGCTATCTTTAATGGACTAATCTGGGTTTGTCACCAGTTGATAAGGGTTTTTTTGTGTTATTGAAGAGTTGACAACGCTTGTATTAGCAGTAACTTGTGAGGTAGCCTAAAGCAATGCGACCTGGTTTCATAGTATATGAATTCATCACCTAAGAAAGTAACAAGCTTAATAAGATTAATCCGCTGGAGTAGGTTAAAATTTGGGACATGTTATTCTGTAATCCAACCCACTCGGGGTCATGGCTTAGTCAGCAGAATTCAAAAAGCGCATTTGGTAATCATCATTTTAGCCAACTACTAAGGGTTAAATTCACTGGTATTGGATGCCGTTCCCAATGAGGCACCAACGTAAAAGTTAGGCGCTTAATTTACTATTCATATTCATTTTTCACTTTAAATTAAAGCAGAGACTTTCAGAATACAAATGTCTAAATAGTATTATGATTGTTTATTGTTCTCCTAAGAGATTTTGAAATATAGTTTTATAACTTATTGTGTGGTGCTCTCAATGTCACTTGTGTAAAGAATAAAAGGGAAATGTTACTTTTACAATTGTTTGCCAACGCTTGTGATTAGAGTTGAAAGGGATGTTTCTTTATTGTCTAGAATGCATTAAAGTGTTTGGAAGGAAAATTATTAGTGCATGTCATTAGGAGAAAACTTTGGCAGAATTGGTATCTGTTTGTGAAGAATTTGATTATGATATATGTTTTTATACAATTATCATTATACCCACATTTATTCTTATCAAATATGCTCCAAAAACATCACATACTTTTTGCAATAAACCTAAAAAACTACACTTCAAAGCCAGTCATTATATGGATTGCAATAATAAGTCAATTTTCTTTGTTAGCCTAAGATATAAAAATTGTTGTTTGTCAATAATTTTATTTAATCTTACTTCCTTATAAGTATTTTTTCTCAAGCATCTAGCGTGTGTTGAACTTCCTCCAGTTGATTGACATATTGGTGAATTTTTTATCAAAGAATTATCAGCTAATTTGATCACTATGGCACTTTTTAGAATTTATAGGTCTTTTAATTATTGGCCCCTGTAGTGAGCACAAATTATTAAAATTATGGGTTTTGTTGATTATTCATGGCTGATAACCCCTAAATTGATTAACTACACAGGTTTGGTGTTGTGCAATTATCTGCATTGTCTGATAATAATATGTATTCATTTTAACCATCTAGTACTAAAAAAATATGTATTCATTTAATAATAGTATGAAGACTATTATCCATAGTTGAATAAAGCACTAGTATAGGGTCCAATTCTTGACCAGTATTCATCCTCATAATAATTAAGATGTCATCAATAGGGACTAGTTACCTTATACTGCCTAACTTGATCTACACTCAGATTCTCATTTACGGCTTCTCTCTGATGACACAAAGTTAGCAAAAATCCCCAATTCAGGCTCAACTTCTCTTCTCTGATCCAAACTCAAATCCTTACTCTTTACCTGAAGACTCACCAATTAAAGCACATAGCAATAAATTCCTTGAAGAAGAATAGTATTAGAAATGGTTTCTGCTAAAGTATATTATGAAAATACTCTGGTAATTGATTTCATAATTGATTGTTTTTTATTAGGTGAATTATTAGGGGAATTTATAGTGGGAATTTGGCACCCAACCCTCAGTTGGAACTAAATTGATGAAATTGACAGCCGTTGCCATTGAATTACCCATCATCATCTCATCAGCAAAGGTCTTCCCCATCCTTGCTAGTATTCTGTCATCAGACATCCTTGAGACCTAAGATGGATGAGTCATAAAACGTGTCCCTAACATTTTCCTCTTGATACCAGAAAACCAACCATACTTGGCAAGCAACCTTCTTAGGTAATGGGACTTGTTACCCATTAAGGCAGGTCGCAAAACAACTGATTAATTTGCCAGTTGCAGGCAGCATCACTTTGCCTCACAACTTGATTCTTAAATTCCCAATTGGTTGGTGGTGAAACCTGACTTATCACAATTGATACACTGGATAGTTAATTATTGATCCACTATCAGATGCCCCATCTCATCAGCAATTCTGCCTACCAAGATCTTAAGTAGTTACCCAGATCGATCTCCAATGGATCCAAATCAGGCGAATTACTTTAAGTTCCCCAAATATTGTGCCTTTGAAATCAGGGTCAACCTATATCCAATTCACTCGCCATCAGGAATTAACCCCTAGAGACCCCTGGTAAACTAGTCAGCTGGAAATATGGGCAAAAAACCCAACAGCATCAGCAAGCTGACAAGGAAGACAGTTGTCATTTTAGTGTTTCATGCCAGAGCATCAATTAATCTTAAAATCATAGGCTTGTAGTTTTTGAAGTTCATCAGGCCAGCCGCCCTTCTGGCTTTTTATAAATTTTGTAACCAGCACAGCGAGGTATTTTGATTATTACATTAGAATGCAACCTATGGATGTATACTAAACTATGAAATGCATAGATAACAGCCAGTCACACTTTTTTGTTACCATAAGTTTGTTTTTGCCATTCAGAGTTTAGTAAAATAATCAAAAGGATGCTCAAATCATTAATCAATTTTGTATAACCCTGGATCTATGGTAGCTAGGGATGCTTCTGTTTGGAAATGAAGAGCTTCTAATTTTTGGGATACGTTAAAAAGTCGCTTTGGGTAAGGCAAGTCCCTAAAGTGTTAAAAATCATTATAAATTCTCAATCCAGTTAAACTCTAATCCATTCTGTAAATGGTAGCATTTATGTTACCCAGAGTTACTAAAGCTCTCAACAATCTGGCAACTGTAGATGATCACTTTAAGACATGTCTGGACACTACGCTTGCTCCTTGGCTGCGTCATTTTTTATGTCTTCATATTTAGGTGAGTTGAACTTTAACAATGCTTATCGTTTACAAAACAAGAGACTTAGATACTCAGAAATAGTTTTACTTTCTAAGCCTGATTTTAAAAATAAGCCTTGGCAAGGATGCTGAAGACTTGCTCTAAATGTTGTAAGTAAATTTAAAAAGTTATCTTTTAGGTAAGCTAGCAAACTGGAGATTCTTAAAATTCACCTAAAATATTGTCTATGTCTTATTGATTTGTCTCATGGACATTGAACAGCCCTTTTGGCAACCAAGTGAGTTGATACAAGCCCTGAGCCAGAATCACGGCACACTAATTCTATTCAGACTTAAACTTAATCTGCCAATAGCCAGAAATTATAGCATTGGGCAATTATTATTTTGCACCACCTAAGCGGTACAGCAAATTGTTATGAATGGCAAAGAATATTATCTTTTTTAACTAATACTATAATATTATAAAGTCTCTCTCTTCAATTGACAGCTACAATCCATCAATTCACTATCCCTGATTTCTAGTATGATTTAAACCCATAAACCTCATTAGATGAAACTGATGAAATGAACAATGTAATTGAAGGCCAAAAAACAAAAAAAATTTATCCTGGTACAGCACCCCATTCAGATCCTTCAGCGTTTCTACGCCCCCCAACTGAACGGCCTTGTTTTCTTCTCTGACCATCAGTTCACTATTTCAGCAGCTAATCACCCACATTTTTGCAACATCCATGAGATGGCTGATTCATCAGAAGTAATTCTTTCCAGGGATCTCACTCCTCTGATTATTGCTCTGACCATAGCCCCGCAGGGCAGATGTGACATCCTAACCCTCCACAAACAAGCAAATGCTGCCATCCAAAAATTGTTATCACTTTGCAGGCCAATCCAAAAGTCACACGCACCATTATTGCTTTATTATCCCAGCTTACTTCGCCGCCTTCATGCAGAGAAATTCTTTTCCCAATACATAAGCGCAATTTTTGCTGCAGCTAATTTCCACAACCAGCTGATCGTCAGCCAACTACCCCCATGTTGTTGATCACCCCACACCATTTCTCTCGGCCTTGACCTGAACTTCTGCCTATGAGGAGGACTCTGATGCCAAGAATGAGCCCCCAATCCTCCTTCCCCTTCCACCATAATGATTTAGCGGCTTGTTACTGTATCATCTGGTTGGTTGTGTTATCATCCATTTGTGTTTACTCTCTTGTTTTGGTTGGTCAAATAATTCTTTTTTGGGTAGGTCTATTCATTCGTTTTTTATCCCATTGAGCTTTGGTAATGTCCGTTCTCTGGTCAGTGTATTTCAAATAAATTCAAAATTTATAAAGTCTCTCATTATGTTATTAAAGCATCCTTCTTTTGATAATTAAGAATGGGGAGGTCCAAGGACTCTTTGAGGCACTATAATTCAAATTTTATTAGCTGATTTACTTCCTTATTGACAACCTCATCAGCCATTATTTAATTGCTTGATAGGAGCATACAGATGAGATGAAAAATCCTAGTATTGATATATGTAGCACGTCTTGTGCACACCCCAAGTCAAAGCATCTTTTAGTATAAACTATCTAATACTTCTCAAATGGAATTTTTGCTTTTACATTTTTGACAAACATAAAACTTAGAGTTTTTGTATGGATCAGTGAACGTTCCAAGTGGCATTCCTCGCCTTCAATCCCAAGTTGATGTATATCAAAGACTTATTAATGCTCTGTACTTGATCTACTTGTATAATACTCACAAATAAAACAATATGATGTTTATTGATCTGAATGTTCTAAAAAATTAGCCAAATAAGCTTGGAATTTCCATGGTTGGAAAGAAAAGAGAAAATGTCAAAATGGTTCTAAGTTTGATTGTCGAATAAGAAAATATGTTGCTATATATTTTTTCTAGATTTAGGTCAATTTCTTCCTCACTTTTAATTTAATGGCCTGCTGGAATGGTCAGGCTACATGTAGCTTTAAGCGTTATGTCCTTTTAATTCCATTATCTGGGTAGACAATTGCTTGGTCTGATTAAAAATTAACAATATTAAAATATCATTATGTCATTTAAAAAGTAAAGTTGGATAATGACTTTTTGGTGTCCAAGCTACTAATTTTCACAGTTATAGATAAGCTTAAGGGGTTTTTCATGTATTTTTGATGTATTCTCATAGCTGACTTAATCCCATTAGTCCTCATATAAGAGGTCCTATTAAGGAAGTATGACTTTGATTAGGTAAGACAATGACCAGAGCTTATAAAGCCATTATACCAAAGAAAAATAGCTATGCACTGTGATTTTCTTTCAGATGTAGTTAACGCGGGCCCTGCATTTGTATTGTTTGTAATGTTTAATATCAGGTGCAATGTCAAGTAAATTTACACAAATCTAGTGAACATTAATAAAAAGTGGCCTAAACGCTAAAATGGGCTAATTAAAAGGGTAGAACCACTAGCAAAATCACAACTAATTGTTCAAAGAACGCATTATTAGATGATTTTAAGAGCCTTGTTCTTTTGTATGTGGAACACTTAACCATGGTTTCAAAATGTACACCCTCGTTAAATTTTTGGAATTAAAGCATAACGAGGATCTCATGAGAACGCTACAACTTTTATCAACATCTGCTGACAACATAAAGGCTAAAAACCTTTGATAATAATCCTTCTGTATTTGACGTTATCAGCATCAAATAAAGGTAATAGCAATAAAGGGTGATTCTGTAAAGGAAGGTACTATTTTTCATATAGTTAAAAGTGTATATATTGCCTAGGGTATCTTGGTGCGCATAAAGTAGAAATATATTTTTAATCCAGCTTCTTCTCATAAAACTGTTTTTGCATTTTTTAACTTAGTTTAAACCCAGAAGAGTCAAATTCCTTTTTTTAGTACTAGATGGTCCCAACCCAAGGGGGATTCATTGATGTTTATTGAATTACGCCTGGGCTCCTAAGAGCCTGAGGCGAGGGAAGGGGAGGGAGGAGGCATCGAGAAAGGGAGGGGGTTTGCGCCCAGAGCCATGCTGCAGTGACAACTGAGCGGGGGAGGGTTGGCGACATAGTGCAGACCTTCAGGGCCATCTCAAAGTGTACCTTTAAAGTGGGTGATCATGTGTGGAAGGGTCCACACCTGCTGGTCAAAGGCAGCACGAAGGAAGGAGTTATGGATGGTCCAGATGGCTGTGGCATAGGCGAGGACACGGAGGGGTCAGTGGCAACCAGGCAATGTCTGCTCAAACATGAGGTCTTGCACAGGGTGTCCAGACCAGGGCTGAGCATGGAGGAGCGCGCGGGCCTTTGGCCAAAATGCGGCGACACCTGGACAGGTGAAAAAACGATGGAGGTGGGAGTCAATAGGCTCCACACAGCGGGGGCAGCTTCGGTGCTGGAAGGTAGGGCCAGTCCGGTCCCCTGTCCAGTATGAACAGTGGAGCACTCTCCATAAGGTGTTGGACACCTTTGCTGACAGGATGGGGTGATAGACGTCCTTCCACAATTCCTTAAGGTCAAATCTCACGGAGGGAGGGAGGAGCTCAAGGAGTCTTGGGCGGATGGGAGGACGATCTTGAGGGTTGAGGCGAGTTGTGACAACTTGTCCATTGTGCACAATTGCATGGCGACGTGGGCTGAGGCCAGGGCCTTCCCTTCTGTATGGGAAGGCATGGTGGATCCGCGCGCCTACTCGTTCCAGGGCAAGGAGAGCCTGGTTCCAGTAGGGGGATGAGGATGGTTTTAGGCGATGGCTGGGTGGTTTGTGAGCCACTCCCCTAATGAGGTCAGAGATGCTCTAGGAAGACCCAGAGCTGCCGAAACTGACTGGCGGAGGGCGGGCGCCCATTGGGGCATGGGGGTCGCGTCCCAGCAGACAATCGGCCATAGGAACTTCAGGAAGATTGTGGTGGCGTGGGATCGCGTGTCCAGAAGCCCTAGGCCCCCTTCATTGCAGGGTCAGGCAATGGTTGAGAGGGCCATTGGTGGATGGTTTGAGCCCCAGATCCAACAGCGGAGGAGTACATTGAGCCGCGTATAAAAGGCATCTGTGAATGGGCAGACGTGCGCTAGGAACCAGACTTTGGAGAGGAGGAACACATTTGCCATCAGAGCTCAACCCTGGGGGTGATGTGCCACCGGTTCCAGATGGCAATCCTGGAGTTAACTGCTGCGAGGAGCAAGTCCTCATTGTCTTTTAGCGCAACTACTTGTTGGTTGGTGAGAACGCCCAGGTGACGGAAGGTACCGCGCTCAGGTTCAATACCAAATGGTGGGGGGAAGGTGGGGGAGCCGACCTGTACAACTGTTGTCTTGGAGGTGTTGACCATGGCGTTGGACGCCTTGGTGTACCTCTCAATGGTCACAGCAGCGAGGGCAACATCCCCAGGGCAGCCAAATGCAATGGCAGTGTCATCTGCAAATGCCATGGTGCGTGTGGGGGCTTTACCTGGGACCAGAATCCCTGTTAGCTTGTCCTGTAAGGAGGCCAAGAGGGGGTCAAGGGTGATGTTAAAAAGGATAGGGCTCAGGGGGTCCCCTTGCCGGAGACCTTGTCCAACTGGTACTGCCACTGTAAAACCCATTGGCGCCAGGATTCTGGTGTGGAGCTGGTCATAGAGCGCTGATATCCAGCGCCTAGCTGCGGGTGGGAGATTGAAGCGGGCCAGGGAAGCATCAATATACTTCCAGGCTACCCGATCATATGCTTTCTCCATATCCAGAAGAGCCACAAAGCCATTCACCTTACGAGAGTTAGCAGTCAAAGTCACGTGAAGGTCATTATAGTTGTCCCATAATGATTTCCCCGGAATAAAACCGTACTGGGATGGGGAGAGGCGAGGTGACACCCATTTGGTGATGCGGTTGGCCAGAAGCTTCGTGAAGAGCTTGTGGTCTGTGTTGATCAACGCTATGGGGCGCCAGTTCGCCAGGTTCTCACGGTCTGACTTCTTGTGAATGAGGGTCGTGATTGAGCCTCTGGAGTCGGGGAGGACCTCGCAACTCACCAAGAGTGCAGCGAAGAGGTCGCGGAGGGTTCTGGCTATCACTGCAGGTTCTAGAAGGTACACCACAAAGGGTATTCCGTCTGGGCCTGGGGCTTTAAGCCGTGGGGATTTCAGAAGGGTTTCCATCACCTCCTGGATGGAAATAGGCGCCAGTAGAGCCTCATCAGCCTGTGGGTCAATGGGCGGCTCTGGAGCCCGCCACAGGAAGTCTTGGATGTCCGATGGGTCCACCTGGGTGGCATGGAAGAGGCTGGAGTAGAAGCGGTGTAGTTCCTGCGTGATTTCCTCCGTATCTGAAGTGGTTGTAGTGCCAATCTTCAGTGCAGTTATATCCTGCGCTGTTGACCGGGCTTTCTGTTTCTGAAAGAAGAAGCGGGTGGGGCGTTCCCATTGAGCATAGTAACGAGATGTTGTAAAGTTTGCTGCCCGTTCTTCCTGCAGTGTGAGCTCCAATCGGAATGCTTCCTGCGCCGCTTCCCAGTCTTCCAACCATCTGGGAGAGGGCGAAGGCTGGCAGTTTCGCTCTAGATGTCTGATTCTGGCTTCCGCCCTTTTGACTCTGGCGCGAGCTGCAGTCATCTGGGCTTTGGCACAGTTGTAAGCAACGCGGGTGATGCCCTCCTTGGTCACCGCCCATCTAGCCTTGTGGTCAAGCAGGTGGGGTGGGGGGAGGTGAGAGTCTCCCGGATGGTCATAGACAGCTTCTCCTTAGTGAAGGGGTTGTTGAGAAGAGCTGGGGCAACCCTAGGCTAGAACCTACGCGACGGTCTAAGTGTGGTGGTGAGGACAACGGTGAGTGACCTGTGATCACTCAGATGGTTGTCACGAGAGATGGGAGAGGAGACGAGGCCAATTAGCAGGGGGCCAATCAGTGCCATATCTATGCGTGACGCTGACTGGAAAGCTCCTCCATCATACTGGATTCTAGTCATGCAACCTAGGCCAGACGCGGAGGGTGGAAGCGCATCTATAAAGAAACTCAGGCGAAGGAAATCCTGGAGGCGACTTGATCCAGGGCGTTCCTTTGCTGCCAGGGTTAAGAGTCACGGACGCGACTTATGGTTGTGTTGAAGTCTCCTAAGAGGACTGTATTCCGTGGGAGATTGAGTTGGAGGAGCTCTTCCAAGAGCCGATTTTGCTCCTGACCTGCATTAGGCAGGTAGATGCTTGCAGCGAAGAAGGAGAAGTCAGGAGTGGTGAGTTTGGCCAGTATGAGGCGGCCACCTAGATATTGTGAAAAAGAATGGGTTTTAACCCGGGGATTCAAAACAATAAGGGCGGCATGGTTTGTCCAGAAGGAGTTGCCTCCAAACTGTTCATTCCATGCAGATTGTTCGTGGGGGAGGATATGAGGCTCCTGGACAGCAGTGATGTCAATTTGTGCGGACCTGAAGTTTCTGAGGAGGCAGGCTCTCCGCTTAAAGTCCCGCAACCCATTTGCGTTGATGGATTGCAGGGCCAGGGTGCTGCCATGGGGACTCATAGCTGTTCCCCTCCATGTCCTGGGGGTTGCCAGCGCTTAAACCTGATGCTGTGAGGCGGCTAGTTTTGAGTCCTTTAGCTTGACTATTAGCTGCAATCCGTGAGGAGCGTCGAGGGTTCTGAGGGGAAGGAGAGGGTGGGGGGCGGAGGACCCAGTAAGCCAGCCTAGGATGCTGCCCCCGCTCCGTTGCAGGGGAAGGACCTGAGGGTGTTCAATGGTGACCTCCGCGGTGTCCCCATTTGATGAGTCTGAGTCCATATTCACTTCCTCCAACACTTCAAAGGATGCGCGCGAAATGGACTGTGGGGTTGGGGTAGGACTCTATGAGGTGGCACTTCTACCGCAGGCCGCGAGTTGCCAGTACATGCTGGTGGGCATAGCTCCATTGGGAGCTGAGGGCTGATGCGATAAATCGCTGGTGGAGGTTGGTGGGGGTGCCGCGGAGCCCTGAGTGGGGGTGGCTGACGAGGGGCACCCTGTGGGAGATGCCTTGCGCTTGGTGAGAGAGGGAGTTGAGTCTGGGAGATTGGAGGGGGTGCCCATTGGAAGGGGGGCATGAGCGCGAAGGTATCCCACACCAATAGTGGGGTTAGCTGTTTCAACTGCTAGGCGTAAGGCCTCAGGGGACAGGTCTTGAATGGGAACCCATTGTGTGGGTTGTGGAATTGCTGCTGCAGCCATGTGGGATCGTTTTTGGCCTGGTTTAGGCCCCTGGGTGGTGGCTAAGAGGGCTTGTTTTCGAGCTGTGCAGCCACTATACAAGTGTCCAAGGGCGTTACACCATGAACACCGGGGGCGCGCCTGATCAGGGTCGACAAAAAAGATCTCAGGGCATGCCCCAACTACCGCCACACGAGGAATAACCTCAATGTTATGGGATACAGTGGGGGAGGGGATGAATGACGCCCTAGCAGTGCGAGCTCTTTGAGTGGGAGCATAGTAAGAGGGGACGCTAAAGTCCACTGAAAGAACAGACCCAAACTCCATTGAACCACGATGGAGTGCCAGTTTAAGAGACACAGGATCAACAGTCGTTGGTAGGTTGGAAAATGTAACCCATGAAATTTTCTCCAGGTGAGAGCGTGTGCGGGAGATGCGAAGAGATCCACGTGGAATAATGACCTGGAGGGTGGTAGCATGGTCAGCAAGGGCAGCTTCAGTGAAGCTTACATCGATGTAGTGGCCCTCCACTGATTCATGGATGGTGGTGTTAATAGGGAATGTCTCCGCAATCGCTGCAAAGTATGAGAAGTAATCCTCTGTATAGAATTCAACAGGGTTATGCCCATAATAAAGGCGAATTGCGTGGGAGAGGGTTGAGCGAGGTAGAGCTTTTTGCGCTCTAGTTTCGGCCCATTTCTTCTTAACATCAGCAATAAACGCCACTTCATGGGGATCAGCTTTGGGTAGCGTTGGTGCCAGAGGTTTTTGCCACACCCCAGTGGCTCCTTTGGTACGTTTGTGTTTGCTTTGGGCTGCAATTGCAGGTTGAGTGTGAGCTGGTGGTTTGGACAAGTTTGTGGAGTTCCCTTGTTTCTGGAATGTTACAGCAGTTGCTGGCGTCATATTAAATTGAGGGGCGGTTTGTTGGGCCTTGCTAAATTGGGGAGGCCCATCCAGATTGGAATTAACTCCAGCCAGTTGGGAGGAGGGAGATGTTTCATCACCATCCCAATCTATTTGGGTAAATTCAGCCCGAGTATTTGCTGTGATTTCGTGGGCAAAACTCACTGGCTGATTGGTGAATTGGTCGTTTTCAGCATATTGAGATAAAGTGCCGACTTGAGAAGTGCCGATTATGGGGTTTAAATGGGACAGGTGAGATTGGAACTGGTGTGAAGTTCCAAAATATGAACCATTTAAATCCCCATTGGGAAGAGTAGATTGTCCCAATTTGGTGCTTAGTGAACCAGAATGTGCGGCTAATCCAACCTTACATCCGAGGGTTTGGGGGCCAGGTGATTGTTGGGCCTCGCTAAATTGGGGAGTCCCATCCAGATTGGAATTAACTCCAGCCAATTGGGAGGAGGGATATGTTTCATCACCATCCCAATCTATTTGGGTAAATTCAGCCCGAGTATTTGCTGTGATTTCGTGGGCAAAACTCATTGGCTGATTAGTGAATTGGTCGTTTTCAGCATATTGCGATAAAGTGCCAACTTGAGAAGTGCCAATTACGGGGTTTAAATGGGACGGGTGAGATTGGAACTGGTGTGAAGTTCCAAAATCCGAACCATTTGAATCCTCATTGGGAAGAGTAGATTGTCCCAATTTGGTGCTTAGTGAACCAGAATGTGCGGCTAATCCAACCTTACATCTGATGATTTGGGGGCCAGGTAGCTGGGTATCGCCCCTCATGGAGGGAGCCAGAAACGCGGCGTCAGCAATAATAGATGGGGCTGAATTAGCTGACACAATGGGGGAGGTGAATGTCTGGATGGGCTGAGTTACATTCAACTGAGCAAATGCCATTAAAACAGCGTGGATGATGGCCTCCTTGGTTGGAGGGGGCCCAGCGGGTTGGTGGGAGGCAGCACACAAAGAGCTGTTAGGCGTGCAGGTTGCAGAAGTGCGATCAGGTGAACTGGCGCTAGTTTGAGTAGCTCCAGGTTGGGGGTGGTGCCTGCTTTCATGGCTGCTGCTTGAGAGCGGGTGATTCTGGTTGACCCTGAGGTGGGTAACCGAGGGTTGCTTCGTTTGGGGGTGGTGCTGGCTCGTTTGGCATAGCCTGCGGGTTCTTTTGCGGGGTTTCCCGCCATATTTGCTAATAGTTTTCGTAAATCTCTTTAGTGGAGCTAAATTTCAGGCTGAATTGATTTTCAAAAAGTGATGCTTAGCAGAAAGAGATTTAGAGTCAAATTCCTTTATTCTCTAGGATCTTATGAGCCTCTTTCATTAAACATACCACAAAGATCTGCTTGATTGTATATGCAGCTGCTTTACTGATCTCAACAGTACTTTTATTATTCTTGTGACCCCTATGGCTCAGGTGGCTACATGGGTACATTGTTTGTCTCTTTTTTTAGCACTAATGGTGCCCAACACAAAAGGGGAATCGTCATTCATCTTTATTTGCAATTGAGTCAAACAAAGGGATTATCATAAATAAAATTAATCCCAATACAGCCTCTAAGTTATCAGCCTATGAACCCATATCATATGGTGAGGAAGCTTTGCGGAAAACTTTTTCCAGGCGCCCACTTTAGCTGGCGGACTATGGCGGACAGCATCAGGGTGGTATCATCAGCGACATGGGGCATATGAAGGTATAGTTCTGGGTTTTCTTAATTTATGAGGCCACTAGTGCCCATTGCCTCAATGTATTGAGCAAGTTGATCAGCAAAATTGGTAAATTACAGCACACAAGTGAAAGATTTGATGAGCTGGTGGGTTTGGAGATAATTGGGGTCAAAAGAGAAGGTTTTTCCACGTTAATGCAAACGCAGCTTGCACTGAAAGTGAGCTCCTCAAAATCATATTTTGCATTTTCATCAAAATTAAAGAAAAAATTTTGGGAGGAAACCCCAAAACTAGGGGTTCCATAAGCCCATGGAGATGCTGGTGGAGCAGGGTGTTGGTAGGGGCAGCTGCAGCTTCCTCTGCCATTTTACTTATATTTTTATAATTTGGGAAGCCATTTTTAGAGCAAAAACAGCGTGAGTGCTAATAAGGAGGATTAATAAAAGTCGCCTCAATTTAAAATCTGGCTTGACATTAAATGGCCGTTTGCTATCATCAATCCAATTGAGAAACACAAATAGATTAAGCTCAATCAGCACTGGCCCAGCCACAGGAGTTGGTGTGGTGGTGAACCTGATTGGCTGCATATAATCAACCACAGCAGCTCAGCCAAAACTGTTTCAGCTATTGGCTCAGGATTCTGTAACCTGGTAAAAGTATTAGAATTTTGATTGGCTGCTGCTTTTAAAGCAGCACCAGAATTCCCCAAAGTTGGGTGAGAGGATCACTCCCCACTAAAAGACTTTGGGCATGGCTGCAGATGGGACTATGTCAGAATGAGGGGGTTGAAGCAGCGGAGTCAGAAACTTCAGGGCACTTACACTTTGAATGATCCAACTTGTAGCATAAGGGGCAAAATGCGCGGCATTTTTGATCTTCACCCAAAAAGGGGTAATCTGGGGCAGATCTGTATGCTTTATAAGAGGGAATTGCGAGATGAGTATCATGATGGAAAGGCCAGAATTGTTATAAAGTCTCAAGGCCCTGAAAATGATCCAGTCCATTGGCACCATGAAATGTAACATGGGGTCTGCGCAGTAAATGGTCAAATTTTCAATGAGTTTGTGGTGGAGGCGCTCATGAGAGATGGGAAGGCAACCTGGAAACTGCACCACCAAAGTAACCTCATCCAAAAGCCAGGTGTGAACTATGTGAAGCATATTTTTTAAAATTAATGGCAGCTTAGCTGCTGCCATTTCATTGGCTTCAGAGTGGAAGACAAGGTCAAAATACCCCTTAAAGGGGCAGAAATCAATAAAACTGGATGGTTTAAAACTGCAGTGGCCATCTCAATTATGGCCATGCTTGTATATGAGAAGAGATCCATATTCAACCTGAAGGCCAAGATGCAAATTACTCCAAGGGAGCACCAACGTGCTCCAGAGCACCACCTGGGAGGTTATGAGGTGGTGGGTCAAGTCCCAAGGGGGACATAACGCCCAGTAGCATTAGGGGGCTAGCAGAGCCAGCCCAGGCGCACTAAGTGGTGGCTAAAAATTCCAGAGGGCAGTGCACCACCACCTCACACTGGGGCAGCATGCGTCAACTGCATTCACATTGGTAAGATTGGCTTGAATGAGCGGCTGTTTTTTGTATTTTTTTTAAAAAAATTCAAAATTGACTTTAATTTCAGATATAGAAGTTAAGAGAGGGTACATTAGTTGTCTCAATTAATGGAGCTTTCAAAATTAATTTTCTAATTTTGGTAAAATCTCATTGCTCAACTTCAGAGAAATGGGAAAATTTCTTTGAATGAGATTTTAGTAATTCTTCCATCATTTTTAGTCTAACCCAAAGGCATAAGAGGTGTTCCTTTAAAGCATCATTTGTGATGTCATATAGATATTATTTTTTATAATGGGTCTATAACTTTAAATCCTCTGATATCATAATTTATTTCTGGAAAACTGAATCAGTCAAGGGGTATATAAGAGTCTACGTCATCAAAGCTGAAAACCCATTGAGCCTATTTATAAGTTTAGTATCATCATAAGTCTTTTTTGGTGGCTAAGTTGATTGAGACTTAAAAGCTGTTCAGGCCAGCTAGGTATATACCAATATTAATGATATTAATATGTTGATATAGAAGATACTTTTCCATAAGTTAAGGAATAAACCCTACAAATGAGACTTTCTCACCATTACCCTTCCAATGATAAGACCTAGGGAAAGACTTTTAAGTATTGCATGTGGATTTTTTAAAGACGTGGGTGGTATCATCCTATATAGAATATTGGTTCCTATACTCATGACAACAGTCGCAGGCGCGATATAAACTGCCTGTAACTTCCTTGTGTTGTCCTCTTCACATATGATTGAACTTCACTTTCTCTCTCACCTCAATTATGAGCAACTCTGGTCTTATGTCAATCTCTTTAGCACTCTCCTTAACTGACTTCATAATGCTGGTGACGTTCTGCTGTATCTGACTAACTCTTCCAATATTTCCTCTTAGTATCAGCTAGGAGTAGGCTCTTCCCATCTGCATCAATTAATGAGGCTCAAAAATTTCACAATGCTACTTCCACTCCATAAGGCGTTTTTAATGGGGACATGTCAATAGTCTTATGTTAACTCAACCAGTAATCAAACATGGTTGATGGTAATAAGATGTCCCATTTTGATCTGTGGTTGACTGTATACTTATATAATTTTATGTAAGAGTTCCATTCACTCTTTTTCTTCTTCTGATGGTAGATAGCAAATATGGTTGTCATGATTCTGATATGACTGGACGATAGCCCTAAGTCAATATGGTAGAATGGATGAAATCCACTGAGTTGTTTTGAGTACAATTAATTTGAGTGCCTCAAAATGAGATAATATTGGGTTGCTGGGAAATCGGCTGAATTGAATGATTGTGAATTAATGAATGAAGAATTGGCGGAACCAATGAGATACAGCCAAGTGAATTACTAAGCCATGAAAGTGATATCATCTGAAGTTGCTATGATACAAGTGGGATGAGATGATTGATGGAAGGGAGTTTGTTAATAGTCTTAAAGTAGGCGACACAGCGAGAATTAGCTGGGTTTATTATAATAAATAAAGAAGTGTAGTGGGGGAAAGTGCTTTATATTATTAATAAAAAAGTAATTTCTGTTGTTACAAGGGCAACGATCCTCATATCGTTGATCCTATTGCTCAGTGGGTTGAACCCTGCACAATTCTGTTTACAGCGTATCCCAACAGAAACGCCAATTTTATAACAGTGGTGCTCACTACAGGGGGCCCATTGACCAATAACAATACAATGAAAACTCTGCTGCTGGCTATGTTACATCCAGGTTGTTTTAATAAAAAATATGCACAAAATGCTGGTCCTGTTGCATATGAGGAGTTGAGACTCACATCAGATACTGTTCTCAAAAGGCAAGATAAGTTGCTTCAGAAGGTTTACAGTGATAAGTTGCCACCACATGATCGTGAAGGAAATATTCATGGGTTTTTTTTTACCAATTTGAGTTTGCAACTGAAGGTACTTTGGATTGATTGAGGACAAAACTACTGCTCTCCTCCTTGGATGTTGGGAGTGCTGATCAAGTCATTTGTTACCTCTCAGCTAGTTCTTTTTCATACCAAAAAGTTAAGGAGACAGTGCTTCAGTTGTTTGGTGGAACTGCAAAGATGTCGCGGTGAAAAATTGGGTTTTTAACCACTGGGTTTCAACAAAACAAGACCCTCACTGCATTTTCTGATTAATCCTCAGCCAAAGCCCATGTGTTAATTGGGGCAGGATATTTAACTGAATATGACATATACATTGCATTGACCTCTGCTGTGAAACCATATTGTGAGCTTTTTAATGCCTTGGCTCCATATTTAAAGGTTAATGTACCCTTGCTTAAATTTTTAAATTCTACGCCGTCTAACCGCTACCTTCCCTCCACCCAATATAGAGCGGAAACCTAGCGCCTACACTGCTGAAATTTATTATCCAGAGGAATTATCCCTCCCTGTTCGCGTCCGTTTGGCATCCCCTGGCCTTATCATTGATACACGCCTTACTTCCAATCCAATTGCCAACAGCAGCTCACCTATCAGGAGGAACCGGGTTACACTGTTTGATTCCAGCCCAACCTTTGGGGTGGCTCCTTTTAAAATAATCAAGGTTGTAGGTCTTATGGGATTAATTGCTTTTCGTGTGGTCGCTCTGGGCACCTGGCTAGATGTTGTTGCAAATGTCAGGCCCAGTACTTACCACAGGAGCAGTACTACCAGAAAAGTCAGAGCGGAGTATAGATGGGACTCTCTACCTCCACTATTCTGACCCAAAACATCCCACCAGAACCTATTCCTGTACCTTCAGTGGAAGTTCCTCATTATGATGACGCCTTCTTATATCAACAACTAGTTGGAGGGGTGAATTTGCTGACACAAACACAGTTCACGGACCTGGCAGAAGCAAACTCTCAGGAACATCCAAATTCTTATGCTTGTCAAATTTTTGATCACCTTTCTACTGATAAACCAGATCCATTAGCTGATGCACTTATCTTGACAGGGGTAAGTGTGGCCCTCCCTGTGGACGCTATTGTTAAAGAATACCCTAAAGTGGGGAAGGGTATTATGAGCTTCCTTGGAAAAAAAGACCCATTAAATGTTCATGTCTTAACAAAGATGCATCTTACTCCAAGTTTATTTACTGTGATGCTGTCATAAAAAAACCTGAGTTCATGCGATATTTGATACAGGTGCCCCAATCAACATAGTATCCTTAAAGATGGTGTCAAAGTTGGCATGAAAGCCTGACGTGGAGCATCATATGGTGTATGGGACTGCAGGAGCAGAAAGCACAGTCTTTGAAGGAGCGTACAGCACGCTACTCTTGCAGTTTGGGTCAATTGTCATTGTAGCCCCAGCTATAGTGATACCAAACAATAACTATGACCTGTTAATTGGAACCACTTTTATGCGCCACTTTGGGGCTATTGTCAATATGACAGCGGAGAGATTTGAAATTATGGGGCAGCGGATCCCAATTTACTTCACTTCCAGCGGAATGCCAAAGGATTCGGTACACATGAGTCACATTAACCTTGCGTACAGTGATGGAGTGGTTGTATTCTGCTATCATCAACTAAAGAGCAAGACTTGGGCCCTTCCTCACCAAATTATGAATATCAAGGGCTACCGCTTAGAGCCTCTGGCCCTATATTTATTCCCTCTGGACACCAAGCAATCATAAGCACTGAGTTAAGGTGGAAGTGCCTGCTGGGCTATATGGGGAGGTCATTGGGCCCTATCAACAATCACGGCTCAAGTCCCATGTGGCCCCTGGCATTATACTCCCAGGGCATGGGGAGATCAAGGTCCTGGTAGCGAATCTACAGGGTAAACCAATGAAAATCCATCAACACCAAGTAGTTTCATTCCTCCATTTCATTCCAGTTGAGGAGGTCCATGGGATTCATGAGTTTGGTTTACTGGATGAATTCAGTTTGCCCATCGAAACACAGCCTGGCACAATGGCAGTTGTACCATGTTAAAATTAATGGGGTCATCAGAAGATCAGAAGGATCAATCAGAAGCCTTGTTTAAAAAATACAAAGAGATCTTTGCTGTAGATGATCATAATTTGGGGTGCGCCCAAGGAGCGATCCATTAAATGGACACTGGGGATCATCCTCCCATCAGATTTTGACCAATCCGCCGATATAGAGCCGCGGAAGAAGTTGTCACAGCAGAAATCAATGAACTGTTGGAGCAAGAGATGCTTAAATTATCAAAGAGCCCATAGGCTTCCCCTGTCCTAATTGTCAAAAAGAAGGATCGTACTAACTGGGTAGTGATAGACTAATGCACGCTCAACAGCATCACAAAAAAGGAATCATACCCTTTACCACGGATTGATGATGCGTTGGACTGGTTAGGGGAGCTCGTTACTTCTCCACAATGGATTTAATATCTGGCTATTGGCAGATCAAGTTACCTGCGGCAGAACAAGAGAAATGCGCTATTATCACGTCAAAAGGGCTTTTTCAACTGACACGTATGCCACAAGGGCTGTGTAATGCCCCAGCTACTTTTCAAAGGGCAATAAACACTATCCTTGATAACTTGAAGCTGTCATGCGTTCTTGTATACCTTGATGACATCAACGTTTCTCCCGCACGTTTTCTGAGCACCTTAGCCATTTGGAAGAGGTATTTTCCGGTTGGCTGAGGCCAACATCAAAATCAAGCCCCAGAAATGCCACTTTTTAAGGATCACATAAAGTACCTCGGGTTTGTAGTTGATGCAACTGGGCTGAGGCTCCAACCAGCTAAGGTGGAGGCCATTCAGAAGATGACTACACCAAGCAGTAAATGAGATATACAATTATTTTTAGGGATCGTTGGCTACTATTGTCGCTTCATACCTAACTTTAATTGTATTGGAGGTCCACTGTTTGATTTATTAAAAAAGGATGCCACGTTTGAATGGGTGGAACACTGTCAACGCTCCTTTGATACTCTTCAAACAGCGTTGATTGGGGCACCAGTGCTACATTACCCAAATTTTGAAAAGGAATTTATTGTACAGACAGATGCTTCTCTTTCCCCTGTGGGGCAGTTCTGTCTCAAAAAGATGATGAGGGGGAGGAGCACCCAGTGGTGTATTGCAGTCAAAGTCTGAATAGCCATGAACAAAATTATACTCTGACCGAGCAAGAGTGCTTAGCAGTGATTTATGCTTACAAGCAATTTCGAGTATATTTGCATGGTGTAAAATTTAAAGTTGTAACAAATCACGCCTCGTTACACTGGCTGCAGAACCTTAAGGAGCCTGAGGGTCAGCTAGCATGATGGGCCCTTAAACTACAGGCTTACAATTTTGAGATCCTTCACCGACCAGGAGCAAAGCACCAGAATGCTGACTGCTTGTCAAGGCTACCCACTATTGCTGTTATGGCAGATCTGAGCGATATCATGTATGACAAGATGCTTAGCGGAAAATATGATGATGAGCCGCCCCAAGTCATCAAGGCGTTGAATGAAATGTGAGCCAATACTTTCCAGCAGAATGGTGAGTTGTACAAGTGGATTGGTGATTCTACAGTGAATTTTCCATGACCCTCAATGCGTCCTAACATTATCATGAGCGCACATAGGGCACTTGGGCATGGTGGTGTGCGCAAGATGTTGGAATTATTGCGACCTTAGTATTACTGGGAAATCATGAACTTCGATGTGCTTGATACTATATTCTCCTGTCACCAGTGCCAAGTGGAAAAGCTGTTTAACCGGAAGACCTCATATCAGTTAGTAAAGCCACACTTTGCTTGGCATACAGTTTCCATTGATGTCGTCAGCCCTCTGCCAACAGGAGCTAACTGATTTAAGTACATCCTGGTGGCGATTGACCACTTGACCAGGTGGGTTGAGGCAAGGGCCATTCAATATCTGGGCGCAGTTACTGTGGCTAAGTTTGTAATGGAATGCATCATTCAGCATCACGGCTGCCCACAGTTTATCCTTACTGACAACAACACTAATTTTACCTAACATATACTTCCCAAACTCAACGAAATGATGGCCATCCGCGGGGTTCTAACAACTCCATATTACCCTGAGTCCAAAAGAATGGTCAAACAGGTCAATGGGACCCTGATGAACATTCTTCGAAAGTTGGCTACTGATAGGCCCTCCAATTGATACCCTCCTTTCCACCGCGGTGTTTGCCTACAACATTAGCTACCATTCTTCCACAGGAAAAAGCTCATTCCAATTGCTTTATGGATGACACCCCGCTTTGCCTGCTCTCCTATATGCTAGTGTAGAGGACACCGGTGGAATGGATCTGCAATGCTAATTGACCACCCTAATGAATATGCTGATTAAATTATAAACCAAAATGTATTCATTCAGCTTAGCAATAAAATCAAAACCCAGGCTGCTGATCAGGTATGGCGAAGTGGCCTAGCACAATTCAAAGATGGAGACATGGTTCTGTTCCACAATTAACATGGGTTCGTGCAGAAACCCAAGTTGGCCAGTATCTGGAATGAGCCATTCAAAGTTATTGAGAAGACCAGTATGGATGAATATTCTATTAAGGACCCCACTAGTGGTCAGATCATCAACTGAGTGCATGCGATGTTTCTCCAGGCATATGAGCAATAGGAGCCTTATTGTCCAGTCAAGGAGGGGGTAATGTCACGATTCCAATATGACTTGATGATAAGCCATAAGTCTATATGGTAGAAAGGATGAAATCTGCTGAGTTGTTTTGAGTGCAATTAATTTGAGCACCTCAAAATGAGATGATATTAGGTTTCTGGGAAATCGGCTGAATTGAATGATTGTGAATTAATGAATGAAGAATTGGTGGAACCAATGAGATACGGCGAAGTGAATTAATAAGACGTGAAAGTGATACCATCCAAAGTGCTATGATGCAAGTGGGATGAGATGATTGAGGGAAGGGAGGTTGTTATTAGTTTCAGAGTGGGTGACACAGCGAGAATCATTTGGGTTTATTATAATAAATAAAGAATTGTAGTGGGGGCAATTTCTCCATGTTATTAATAAAAATTTTATTTCTGTTAAAAAAAGGGCAGCAATCCTCATATTGTTAGTACTATTGTTCAGTGGGTCAAACCCTATACAATTTTGTTTATGACATATACCAACGGAAACGCCAATTTTATAACAATGGTATTGTAAGCTTCTGCTTGTTTTCAACTAAGTTTTTATGTGTCTCAACATCTTAGATGATATTCTTCCGTTATTGTAGAGCAGTTTTGATGGCATCCATGGAGAGTAATGACCTAATTGTAAAGAAATTTCATGGTAACTCTTGGTGTAAACGCCTTGACTGAGATTTCTTCTTCCCACTATGTGTAGGATACATTGCTACATTGATAAGCTAATTCCCGTTTGATGACTTTTTGAATGGAATATCAATATTGATGGAATATTGTGAAAGGTTGCTCTTGGAGGAACAAGCTGAAAGTTGAGCTTCTTTGTGAGTGGCGTCTATTGGAAACATTCAACACAAAGCTCCAGAGCCAGACTGATATCGTCCTGTATTGGCTTCTAATAAATTTTCTCCTTGAGATAATGGTATGTCTTCTTAAGCCTACTATGTATATTAAATGGTGTCCCTCCATAGTTATCACCATTTATTCGCTCAGATTCACATATGGTAGTCATTTCTCCTGTACTTGTTTCTCCAGCTGTCATCTCTCAACCTCGTCACTATTGACATCTCTTAAGTATCTTCTCTAATGCATCATCTTCTTTACATTCTCCTCTAGTTTTCCTATTAGTTTGTAGATCCTATTATTTTGTCTGCTTGCATGAGGAATAAAGCTAATTGTGGTAAACCGTCCACATTTAGATGCTTCTCTCATGCTTAATTCAGGATCACGTGTCCTAGCCTAGTAAATAGACAGGTTAATTGCTAATCATTTGTCTGGATCCTTAATTTTTTCAATGATCTCAGTGAGGCATAGTCAGTATTATCTTGAAGTATATGCAATGGAGAAAAGTTTACAAGGAGCGTACTAAACTTGTCACTGCTAGGCACTCAAGTTCTGTGACTTTGTGGTTGCACACTGATCTGTTAAATGTCTTTGAGTAAATTATATAGTGTTACCTACTCCTTAATAGTCCAATTGCGCTAATATACAATTAAACCCACATTTCTGATGTCAATGTAATTGTAAAAGGTTCTACAAAGTCCAAGTATATTGATATTGATGCTTCCGTTATTTTCTGCTTGTGGTAGGGGAAGGCAGCCAAAAGTATTTTTTCTCAATTGATCATTAACCCTATGTTCAGCGAGTGTGTATGTGGATTTTCCGCCACTGAAAAGTTTGGCATAAATTAGAAGTAGTATTCAACAATGCGCAATATAGACCCTGGACATCTCATGCATTTGGTGTAACTTATCATGGAAATAGTTACAAACTTCCCAATATGGGTCTTTTCTTTCTCTTTGTTTCACTTAATGTCTGAGGAATCTTAATTGGTTATATAAAACATTTACTTGATTTATTAACTTGAGCTTGTTATTTATTAAACGTGAAAAACTTCAAATGTAACAGGCTGTCCTTGAACTTCTATCTGAACACCTTTATGTCGTCCAATTAAAAGACACAGTGGACATCTTCAGATCTCCAAAATATGATCAATTACCATTTGAAACGTGGCAGGTGTATCAAAAGACCTGTAGCATAAGCGTGTGCTTGTACAACACATGTCTGGTAATCTATGCACACTCTTCCTGGTCTTCTGGAGATTGCTTTATTTCTCAATATCCACTTTTTATGTCCATTTTTTAGAATTAATGTGATTTATAAGTCGTTTCAAGGCGTTGTTAATGCGTGTAGTGGTAAAGGAACCTACTTATTCAGGTCGTTGAATTATTAATAATTTATGACTATTTGGTGGTTTCCATCCTTTCTTCTTATAGTGTTGGAGAGGTGACGCCCAAGGACTCTTAGGGCCATACAAATACTAGATCTATATGTTACTTTAGTTCTTTTATAATGACTTCATCCTCACTCTTGAAATGGTGAAGAGCTTGATTGGAAGTTATGGCACTCTCAGTGTCAATCCTGTATACTCCTCCCAAGCACAAGTCGTTTTTTTAGGTCGGCTGCTGAAGATATCTGAATAATGATCTAAAGGTCAATTGGTTTCCCGCTCTTCTTGTGTAGATGTCTCTTTTAGCCCAATCTTTTGATGTTGCATTGGAGAATTCTGACTCAAGGCCAGTGTAGTGGTACCTCTTTACTTTAGCAATAGTTTGACCATTATTGATATTGACAGGGTGCTTAATAATGTTTTAAAAAGAATTTGATATCTCTTTAGTAAGTAGATTTATAGGATTTAATCATTACTCTAGGTTTCTGGTCCCTGACTCCTTTGGGGCAGTAGATCTCAAGCATTTCATTTACAGAATATAAATACTGATGTTAATCAGCATGACCTTCTGTTCTCAAGGCATTAGGTCAATCTCTTTGCAGATATACAACTGCAAACCATACTCTGCTTTTACTGTTGTTGGTAAATGCTTCATTCCTTTCAACTTCATTGTATATCTGTTTAGGTAAATAAAAATTCTAGGTTTCTACTAGGCATACCACCTTCTTACTCTCCTTCAGTGCTAAGTCCTGAAACAAAAGTGACATCTGGTAGGTTAGAAGCTGACTAAAAATCTGGTGATAAGTTGATGGCTCCTTCAAACTCAACTTAAAACTGAGTCCCTATGAGGAAATCAGAATGGTTGTTCTCAAGTACCACAGACAGAGCAGAAAAGACAACGAGTCTTAGTTGCAAGCGTATATGGAACCAACTACATGTTCTTTGGTAGGCTCAGGCTTACTTTTCTTATTTGGCTTAAAATAATGTCAGGTGAAAACTATAATCTCTTCGTGAGTTAAATAGTAGAAGTTATCTAAAGCCAATATCCAGTAATGTAAAATTTTTACTTTGTGTATAGTGACTTCCACTTTTTAATGCTCTTGCCAATAATTATGCCATGGTAGAAATGGCATTAACTATTTAACTGAATCCGCATAACTTTTCAGAAAAGCAGGACTCCTTGTAAGCCTTGGGTGGCTCACATTCTCTAATTGCAACCTTCCCTGAAGATGGTTTCCATGAGTTTCTTGCCATCTTGATAGTGTCAACGGTCTTTATGTTTAGAGTCTTGAGACAAGTAAGACTGCTCTGTGGGCTTAAACTTTTCTTGGCTGAATATAAGTTGAACAGGAACAACCTCATCACTTGGAGCTCCAATGACATAGTATCCTAAAGAACTCTTGAACCAGGATACCCTCCATTAAACTAAGAAGTATAGTGTATAGGCCAACTGATTAACCATGTAACATCTTTTGATTATTCCTTCTTATCGTCCTTTATATTAAGACAACTTCTACATAAGTATCAATCTTAATGCAGTTGTTTAGTTGAACTTGGTTGAATTTAGAACTCTCTATCAATAGGTTGGTAAACCATCTCCATAGTCATGTCTTCAGGCTATGAGTAACGCAAACAGAATTTCAATCAGGGCTACGTTGGTAATGAATCTGATGTCTTGACTGCATATTGTAAAAGGTTTTAACGTCAATCAAGGCCCACTTAATGGCCTTCAGTGGTTTGTTGGGTTTCATGGCAAAGGTCATATGCATCTTGTGTTGCAGCTGGGATTCAATTGAACTAAGCAAGACAGTCTTTAAGGTTTATAGATCCAATGGTGCAGTCAAAAGCTGTTTTTGCCTTGAAGATATACCGGTTTGCATAGTTAATAACTGATTAATTTTCCCCATGTTCATGTTGATGAACTCTTGCTTCAAAATTGAACATCCTGAGCACTTCCAAATTTCGCTATAAAAATATCGATGACTTCATCCTAAGTGTGGTGGAAGCAAAGTATTTCTAAAAGCACCTCCTGTGCTTTCATACTCATTTATCCCATAGTATGAATATCTTTCTGTTTTTTTCTTGTCTCTGTTATTATTGTTTTTATATAACTAAAGAAATCCGGCTATAGTTCCCTTTCTGGAAGTCATTCTAATCTTTAAATGCATTGTTAATTGAAATTATTTCAGATTTTTTTGAAGTGCATGTTTTAAAAACGTTGCTAATTTTGGGACTAGGAGGGCATCATTTCAAAATAGGTAGCATTTTAAAGGATAATTATGTCTCACTTGCATTTTGTTTAATCCTGAATCAAGTGATCCAACGGTTCATTGTGCTTATCAGCTTGGTAAAGATGAAGTTTTGGTTTTTACAGTCTCAAGATTTCTCTCTCCAAGAAATAAAACTTCTCTCGTACTTAGAATCATGTTCAGCTCTCTAGTCCTTTTCAGTGCTGGTGACTATTTAACTCTTTTTAGATAAATAGTCAAACGAGCTACATAATACTCAAAATTGCTAATGAACCTGTAAATATTCTATAGCTTCATATTTTCTGGAAGTTCCTCACCAAATAAACTTCCATGATCTCTATGATTTCCATGCAATCACTTAATGGCCCCTCAAGTGAGCATCAGCGACGCCAAAATGGTTTTTCATTCAGGAGGTGTTAATAAAAGTGATGAACAACTTACAATAATACATTTAGTTGTTCACAGGTTGCATCATCAGGCAATTTATAGGGTCTTGTTCTGTATGTGAAACTTTTAGATATGGTTCCTAGTTTAGTTAAATTTTTTGAAGCCTTGGAATTAACCTTCATAGGGTTCCTTATCACAATAAAACTTTTCTAAGCTTCTTCTAAAAAAAGCTATGCCTAACCCTTAAACAATATATCTTTTGTATTTTATGTTATTAGCACAAGATAAAAACAATAGTAATAAAAGGTATATTTTGTAAAAGGAGATATGATGTATAAATATAATAAACTATATATTGCTGAGACTTGGAGTGCATACTGTAAATCTTATATAATCAAATCAACTTCTTCTATAAATCTATTGTAGCACCACAACAGAGTTTCAGGGCTTGCGGAGTCTTACTTCCTGAACTTTTGGATCTTCTAAGTTTCTTTTTATAGTTTATACTATGAAGCTCTGCCTTGCTTGTTAACATTGCTTCTGTTCAGAGCCCAACAATGGTTTTTTTGTTCTTATGACTCTTGTGGCTCTTGGGCCAAATGGGTACTTTGGTTGCATCATATAAAATAGCTTGGAAAAATTGATTATTATTTTCGTTTTGGTAGTAATTATATTGCTTTTCTCCATAGAACCAGGAATCTTTCTTTGGATAGGTTTTGGTAAATCCTCCATCATTAGTGATTGAAATAGAGATATAAAGGAGGCTCCTCTGAGGCTTCATTTGTGACATCATGCGAGAATAGACTTTCATACTAGTATCCAAACTTGTTCATCCTCTTACATCATGGTGACCAGCTGAAAAAGTTGCAGCAAATAACGGGTAAATAACAGTATAAGTTCTCAAGAACTTTAGACCTATTGAACATGTAAAAGGGCTTTGAGAATAATTTATTTTCTGATTGCTGGAAGTTAATTGAGTATAGATGCTGTTCAGGACAACCAGTTTATTAATACAAATTTATTTAAAACCGAATAAAAGTCTCCAGGAGGGGCTTTCCATAGTCAAGAAATAAAGTCCTATGGTTGTAAATTTCTCAACAAATATAAAAGTGATTTTTGTTCCACTATATTGTTAATTTTTTGGATTACCCACATCATCCAGCTATTGGACTAAATTGAATAATTTTTTCTATTAGGGCTTTTTTATAATATAAAAACCAAAAGTTTATGTGGGATTAACAATAACTGATATATTAGTGTTGGTTTAATTCCTTATAGACTATTGACCCAATTCACTAATTTGATTCCACTAGATTACTGATGTTTTGTCAGGGAGTTTCCCCAATAATGTGAAAGAGTTTTTAAGTATTTGCTTAGTATTAAAAATAAATTATCTTGTGTGAATTGATTGAGTTTGTTAATAATCAATAAGGGTTTATTCTCAGCTGCTGAGCGTTTGCAACGCTTTTATTACAGTAACTTGCGAGTTATCTTAAAAGGCAACGCATCCTGCTATTTATGGGTAAAAGATCTTATTAACTAAGCAAGTTGCTATCTTGATAAAGTTTTATCCGCTGGGGTTGGATGAGGCGTCAGGACCTTCTTTCTATAAACTCAATCCAAGTAGACTAATATCTAGTCACCAGTGAATACCAACTATGTGGATGGTTAGCAGATGCATCATTCATCATTAAGGTGCTTTTTACAGGTTTAAATTCTTTAGCAATGGATGCCATATCCATTGGGGAGCCATGTTTCTAGATAAATCCATTGCTTTTATTAAATAAAAACAGGCATTACAGAGATATATACAGAAAAAGTATATCAGAAGAACCAGAAATTACAGCAAGATTTGAGTATGCTTTTGTTGAAGCACTTGGCAGAGGTCAACTAAGTTATGTCTCAAAATCCTGAGTGAGGTGGAATTCACTTGGTTTTAAGAAGATGCCTGATGGATATTCGCATATAAAAAGAAGACTGGCTTGCTATCTGTAGTCATACATTACCATTCATTTATTTCTTACAATGAGTCACTTTAACTTGTGACTTCATTATATCCCATTATAATTATTCTTTTATTCTTACATAAAATAGTAACTTAGACAGCAAGACAGATATTTTAGTGTCTCCTAAGAAGAACTTAAGTTTAATTTCTCTTATCTAGTTTGCATTGTTCTCAAGATTCACTTGAGTCAAGTGTGGAAGGGAAATATTGTTTTGTTGTCCAGAGATTCAAAAACTCTTGAAGTCAGAGTTTATAAGATTAGTTTTACCTGTTGTCTAAATTGTTTTCATGTAACTAAAAGTTGTAAGAAGGAGATTGCCGATACTTAAGAAAAAAACCTGAGCGGAATTAATACACTTGGTATTGTAGGCTCAGCTGTATAATAGTCTTCATACTATCATTGCTGACCCACATTTGTTATTATCTATTATAATCAATAATCTTTTCAAGGAACCTTGAACCTGTGCAGTAACAAAAAAATTACATATCAGTTATAGCTCAAACCTTGAGCTTTCTTTACTTTATTATCAAAAAACCTTAACTCTAAATAATGTATATGAGAATTTTCTGTGGTAACCTTGAGCTTTTCAGCTTGGCGTAATTAAACTTTTTCTCTTCACATGGCTGGGTGAAAAAGTACTATAACATTATGATCAGTATGGCCATCTGGACTCTATTAAACTTGGGTCCTCACTAGTGGTGACTGAAAGCTATTGTTGCTTATATTTCTGGGTGTAAGGCTTTACAACTACTTTCTTTAATAATTTGGCTTTGTGTATTTTCTGAAAACAAGTAGTCACAGCCACCACGTTCTTAGTGATTACTGAAGCGAAACCTGAAGGTGAAGTTCTAAGTTTTTTGCAAATCAGAGTAAGTTGAAAAATATAAATAGTATCATCTGGGATTCAAAAAGATGAATGGAGTCTTAAGTTTCTCAATATTCCATCTTGTCTTTTCCATATTAAAATAAATCTCTTAGTACACAACATGTGCTTTGGGCTTAGTAAGCATCACATGGAAATATCAGCATAGTGCCCTATCTGTTTGCATATAATCAACAAGTAATTTACATTACAATTTATATTAGATAAGTCTTATAAGGCAACCAAAATCTTTGACCAATTTTTAGGCTAACTGACATTTTAAGAAGTTTAGTTGACTAGATTTTAGCACCTCAAATTACAGAGCTTTTTTGGAGAAAGTTCATCATTTAGGCGGTGATATGGTCCTTATTAAACACTGGTATTAATATACGGTATAGCCTTTTTTTGGCTCTAGGTGGTCAAAGAGCATTCTGAGCGTCAAAATATTTAACATCTTTGCTACATATAACGCTTAAGCCTCATGGTAGACCCTCACATCAAAGGCTGCGTAAAATTCATCTTTTGATAAAAGAGAATTTATAGATAACGTTTTCTACACCTCCATACATTCCGCTCTAAAACCCTTGTAAGTTGTATATGGACTATGGCAGTGTAGTTTTTATGGTTTTGAGATGATTATTAGTGCTAATCTTTATAAAGTCCAACAGTCAATAATTTTTCAAGTTTAAGACTTTCTAAATCACAGTTTTTTATGTTATAGTTGCCAAGTCTCTATTAGGCCCCTACAAATAGAGTATCCGTCCAATGCTAAGAAGGTGAAGAGATATATTGAAATAAAGTCACAAATGGAGATTTGGTTTAAAAAGCGTAACTTTATTTGGGAAAAGTTTGGGGATATATTTACCTTTTGGGCTAAAGTTACTCAACTACATACTGTAATGAGTAGCAACTTTATACTTTTAAGTCTACTGCACAGGTTCTAATGTGTGTGTTTATATTATTATTGATATAGTTGAATGAGTTGACAATAGTATGAAGACTACTTTTAGATGAGAATATAATAAAAAATGAGAACTGTGTCCAACATTATATGGCTATAACGCTCTTTTTAATCCTTACTGGTGATTCTGGTCTAAGGGGACTTCTCTCTTCTTCGCAATGGAACTTGATAATAGAATCTAACCTATTATGAGTTGGTTCAGAGGTTGCAAGGGAACTTTCCCTTTGACTCTTCCTCTCTTAACGCAGGAGCAGGTGAAAGAAACTGGTAATTACTTGGACAAGGGAACCTTTACATTCAACTCTTACCTTAAGATTAGGTAACTTACAAATAGCTATGATTTTTTACTTCCACTCTAACCCTAAGTATATAAAATATAGATTGCAAAACTATATAAATGTTATTCCAAGGTAAACTAATATTATACTACTATACTACTGATTTATTTAATAAATATAAAGAGAACTAATGGAGAATCTCGCACTCCATCTCTTCTGTTGACGCCTTATTATAGCAGTCATCACTAATTGATAAACCTTTGGAGTCAACTCAAACGATGATCTTCTCATCCATCTTGTTAAATTTCTGATAACTAGAAAGTGACCCCTTCCATGTTGAATTGAAGAGAGTGGCCCAACATCTTTACTCAGCCCCATTGATTATCCTCCTTAGGCTAGCAACCTTTATAGGTAATAGAACTTTTTAACTATTAACAGCAGGTCACGTTAATTAAAAAGATAAAATTGCTTGTTGTTACCAGAAGTGTTGAAACGTTCAGCAACTAATAAAATCCAAAATGATCAGAGACAAGCTCTGATTGGCTCCTACAATATATAATTGAGTTAAAAAATAGTTAAATCAACAATTTATCACATGTATATGTAGGGTTCCTCCTTGACATAACATCAATATCCAGCGGAATCTAATTTAACGGATTATTAAGTATCCCATTATAAATTATGCCAAATAATAGTTATCATATTCTATAATAACTTAAATTCTCTAAGGTAAATCGCTACCAGCGGATAAAAAAGAAGGTTTTTTTAACCTGAATGGGCTGTATGATATGGTCATACTAAAACTTCAAAGCATTCTCTCGCTTGACAAGATTATTAAGTGAAAAATAAAGAATTTGAGAGTGAATGTCACTTCAGGTTTTGGACATAATTCAACCATCAAAGTTAAGTTTGATTTTAGTAATTCTGGTCTTGTCCTCACTCTATGAATCTCATTTCATTCACAGTAACGAGACTCTACTTCAACTTTATCTACTCGCTGACGCCTCACTCAAGTGTTGTTCTAAAGGCCTCATGCCATACCAGGACTGTTTCAGTCAACCATAATACTTATATGTCTAAAGAGCCTGTACTTCCTCAAGCTTGGCTTAAATGACTCCGCGCCATTCATAAATATTCTCGCCCAGCTTCAATATTCCTTGGTTACTGTACTTTCCAGTCAGGGTTCTCCATTTTAAATCAGAGTGGCCTTCTTCCTTGTGACTCTTCATGGCATATCAAGTTTCAGCATGAGCTGATCCTGCCAACATTAACTTTCTTCTTTGATCCCGTCTTAATTCATCAATACTTTTATCATAGTTCATCTTTTCTCCCCACTTTCTAACAGTAGGTTGGAACACTGCCAGATAATTTTAATTTTGGTAACAAAATCAAAGTCTAAAAGTGGTATATATATAATCATATTTTTTATCTCTTTCACTATAATTTTTATCTTTCTTTATTTTTTTACATATTTTTTGAAATGACAAAACTATTATCAGTAGGTTCAGTGGTCCATATCTTCTTTTCCAATTACTCTGTTTAAAGTCTTATTATAACTTAACCAGAAATTATGGCTCAAAACGTCCCCACATAAGTCTTGACAATCAATTCTGTTCCTGAGGTCCCCTCATGGGACTTATCAGGCAATCATGGTTTAGCAGACCCTCAAGACTTAACCAACCCCATTGGAATTTGACCTGTTATTTGGTGGTTCAGCGGTCCCACAGAAACATTGCAATTATCAGATCCAATACTTTAAGTTTTTAGTATAGACTCAGTTCACTATATGAGCATCTAGAAGTTCTTTATTGTATATACACCTGTCAATTTCTTGGCAATAATCTCAAATGAAGCCTGATTATAGTGCATCCAATTGTTTCCTCTTCCAAATCCATGGGTATTGCAAAAGGTAGTTTAAATCCCACATAGTACTCTTTTTGCAATGAATGAGTTTGAACATCATTCTTCTTTGCACTAATTTTTTTCAACGTCATGTTGATCCCTGTAATAGCAATTTGATCATGATATTTGCCAGTTGGGTTATGCATTGCTCTGCGATCATCCCTTAAAGCTGTTTCATTGCTGAATACAAAAATGGTGGTAGTGAGGCTCTTTGTCTATATAAGAGGTCAAGCGGTGTTGTCTCTGTCACAGTATAATAACTGATATTGTATTCAAAGGTAACTGAACTCAAACAGAATCCGCAAGCAGAAGTTTTATCACTTCCAACTTTTACAACGCCATAGTGAGAGTTCTGTTGACATTTTCTACCCTTTTGTACATATCTAGGCAGTATGTAATGGACAACATTCTCCGATTCTCATTACTTTATTCAGACTTGGGATCACACAGGACATAAAATTGGTTTTTAATAGCACTTAAAACTTGTGGCCTTCCATGATGGTACTTTTTTTCCATTAAGAATTTCGCAGTGCTCGTTGCATCTACACTTCTCAACTCCTTGGTCTTGAGCATCTAATCAGATGTCCTATAATGACAATAATGTACTTTACTCCCTTAGTACTAACACTCTAAGGTTATATATGGTTTTTTGGCATCATTTGCCAAGCAAACCCAGGTAGTACTAGATATTATCCTGTCACATTCTTTTGGTCTTGTGGCCTTGACATTTCACTCAATAATCTAGATAATCCATGGAATTATAATTTAATGATTATCAGTGATAATACTGGCTAGGTGGTCCATTTTTTTCTTAGGACACCACGCCCTTGACTTTGTGTGCGGCTTAAATAAGTTCCAAGCTTTCCTATAGTTCATTAGTAAGAACCAAATTCCTTTAATCAATTTATAAAGCTGTCCTTTCTTCATCTCAGTTTCTTTTATTGCTTACTTCATTGCAGTTTGAAATTCCCAGGGTTCATCCCCAATATTCCCTTCAATCATCCGTTGGAATAATTAATCTGCTTGATTTTATGTCTTGAATGGCAGGTAATTCTGATATCTGTCAGCATTCCGCTGAGCTGCTCCTTATTGGTGTATTATTTTAAAATCATAGGTTTGCTATTTTAAACCTATAATGACAATAGCACCTCTGGTTCTTTAATATTGTGTAACCAGAATAGTGGCAAGAGGTCGGTCACAACCTCAAAGTATGTCCCATTACTTTACACTCAAAATTGTTTTTAGGCGTAAAAGATCATGGGGCATTCACGCTCTGTTATAGTGCAGCTCCTTTCCACTGGTGTCAATGTCCTATTCTCATAAACCACCAGATGATTTTCCCATCATCATCGTCTTGACAAAAATAGTTAGAATCGTCATAATTTAGGCATCATTTGAATTAAAGATTACTAATTTAAAATTTGAATATTTCATAACAGGACTAGTCAACAGATATCTTCTTATCTCATTGAATGCTTATTGGGCCTCCTCAAGCCACATGAGTCTTTTTTATGATCCTTCAACAAATAAAAAGTGATTTGGAGATTCCAGAAAATTTATTAAAAATGTAATAGTAGCCGACCATCCCAATAAATACTTGTATGTCCTAAAAGCTCTTCAGGTTGACATCCATTCAATGGTCATTTTCTTCTGCAGCTGAAATTGCAATCTGCCAGAGTTTAACATAAACCCCAATTATTTAAGCTCCTTTTTAAAGAGATGACATTTTCTTAGCTTGATCTTCAAATTTTCTGTCACTAGGCGTTTAAAAAACTCCTCCAAGTTAACCAGGTGATTAATGAATGTCCTGCTGAAAATGTTGATGTTGTCCAACTACTATAGCCAACAAGACAACATCAGCTCACTCAAGATAAAATGCATCGCCCTCTAGAAATTTACCAGCATGTGACACAATTCTTAGGGGTTCTCATCAGCAGGTATTACCGTTGTGAGGTAATTATTGCACAATCTTTTGATTATTTTTTTGCTAAATATATCTGCCAATACCCATATTAAAGACTATCACTTAAAAGAACTTAGTTTTCACTAGCCGATCAAGCATGTCATTTACCCTCAGCAGATACAATTACTTTTTTTATATTTTATTCAACTATAAAGTAATTGATCACCACTCAATTTGATTCATACAATTCCTCACATTAAGAATTTTACTTGCCATGGACTTGACTATGGTACAAGGAGCACATACTAAATCATATTACTGGTTTCTTTGCTGACTACTGCTTAGAAGGTTTATATTGGTGGACAGGTCGCATCCATGCCAGTTAATACTCCCCAGTGTCAACTTTAAGTATCATACCATAGCACATCCAGGGTCATGATTGTTTTGGGCATATATCATACTTATTTCATAAAGGTTATAGCACCTTTTGTTGTGTTCTGATAACTCAACTAATTGCTCAATCAACAATTAAGATAATACTTTCAGGACCTTCATCAGGTAATCCTATCTCTGTTAACATTCTAAAAACCTAGAACTCTCTGATTTCTGCCATCAGGATTAAATCTCTAAACGTTATAGCTTGTTTTTTCACTTTCATCAATTTTTTGCTCAGATTAACCAGTGGTAATTTTATTTTACTGTGGCCTGGCATTAAATCCACGGCGTACCTAAGGCTCCAGCCTTAATTTAATCCATGGGGCAATTACTTCTCTATACAATCGTTGCAAGAATTTTAGCATTACCCTGGGTAACTATAATTTGCATCCTAACAGAATGATACTTTTCAATTTCTTCTTCAACTGTATCCCACAGTTTTTGAAATTACCCTACAGCATTTCCCTGATTTTCTCCCAGCAAACGAGTATTGAACTAAAATTAAGCCATTATTGTAAGTTATATCACAACTTTTTTATTTGTCAGGGGAGTTTCTCCTCTCTACTGTTATGCCAAGGACAGGATTTGCCCCAATAATAATTAGGTTATATCCTATTAATTACATTTGACACCATAATTTATCAAGAATTCAATCCCAAGCAGGAATTTATAATTTTTATTTGCCAATACTATGGCGGGAGCTGATACCACAAGCAATTTTAACTAAAGCTGTTCACTGTATGCTCCAAAAGATGTTGTACTATCTGGTCCAGTGTTTCCATAAACTTTCAGTTGCTCTAGATCTGCTGACTTCTTCCTTCACTTCACCAACTTTATTTAAACTATATTAATGGGCGAACGCTAACAAGATAATGAATATACTCTTACTTGATTGACATTAATTTCTGTATATGTACACTCAGAGTATTGTAATAAAGTGTTTACTGAGTGAATCGCAGCATTATTTATGAATTTAGAGTATGAGTAAATTGTGCAGACATCTCTGGAAAGAATTCCTTGAAAGTGTTAATAGGAGAGAAATGATTGCATCATCACGTTTCATATTGAGTAATTCTTTAGTTCTTTTGGCGATTCTAATCTTTTCACCAATTGACGAGAGTATGGCTGAGCAACATCTTAACCAATTTTAGGGTCAATCCCCATCGCCTTTGCTTAGTTAATTGCATTTATGTACAAATTAACCTCATGCTAGAGATGATCAGGCGTGTCTTCATCTACAAATAGATCAGAAATATCCAGGTCATCTTTAAATATTTAAGGGTGACAGGCTTTATGAAGTGCTAGATTATTCTATATCTAAAAAGCTGCTATATCACAAATGATGGTAAATCTCCCTCTTTTTAGCCTGTACCAAAGTAACCTGCTCTTTAAGCTTCCTATATCAACATTGAGCGAATACATGCCCAAGTTTTCCAAATTAATGGTAGTGGGATGGAGCTTATTCGATTATTTTCAGTTACTTGGGTTTATTTTCTATTAGAACTCAATTCTGTTGTTCCTTATTAGCTTCAGAGAGTTTCACAGTATCTTGAGTATAGTTAAGAATGGCTTTAAAGTTAAACTAGGTGCTTAAGTGTTGCTCTTAGCACATCGAGATACTCCACCATCTGCAATGTGGTATTTTGGTTTGCAAGCACCAAAAACATGGAGTGGTGCAAATCTCTTCAAATTTGCAGCACCTCTTTCATAGCTAAATTTACAATGAAATCTTATAATACTTTTACATCAGCTAGGATTTGCGATTCCTGGTAAAAGCATTTAACATATGTGACTAAGTTTTTGTCTTTCAATTTATACAATTTCCATAAACTCCTATTTACAGTTAGTCATCTTTGTAGGTCTACCAAACTCAGACATTATAAATTCTTTGGCATCACTGTGTGTCCAATTGTTTCATTGAGATGGGACATCAACAGAATTAGGCAGTTGGTGTCTAGGTAGATCATCTTAGTTACTGAATTTTTCTAAGCACTGTATCCAAAAATTACTCATTTTGAATTAGCAGAAAAATGGTGTTTTGTTATCCAAGTGAGATATAGGTAATTTTGGCAGAAAAAAAATCATCCTTTGCTACTGCGGCAGGGGATACTTGCTTGTAGACCTAACTAATGATAGATGTGTTTTTGTGGTAATCTTGAAAATTTGCAGTAAAACATCCATGCATAGTTCTTTAGGTTTGTAAATTCCCAGATAGATTTTCATGTGCCTCATTGGTGGCTTCACTCACCTCCATCTGGATGCAATCATAATTGTGAATCTTGATCTCTTTTAAGTAGTTTAGCATATGCGCTATGACTCCCTGAATCCAGAGAAGCATTCATTAACACATAGTGTTTAGTTTTCTGAAATAGCAACTCCAAGTTTAAATCCAGTCTTCTTCCATTTGAATAAAATGACTTTTCCATAAAGACTTTTATTGACCTTTTTGACTTGTTCTATTTCCTCCTTGACTATCATCACCCACTCATCCAAATTGGCTATATCAGCTTGTGACGCTAAATTCACCACATTTTTATTAATGACTTAAAATTCCGTCCTCAGCTTCTGTAGTTCGTTCTTTTAAAACATTATGCTAATAATTTCACCTGTACATTCTGCTTACAACTCAAACCACCCCTGTAATAAGCACCAAAGCTAAACTTTTTAGCTTGTGCTACTCATATACCTCCTGTAGCGATTACCAACTGTAAACTTTTAAGTCCACAACAATGTTCTGATCTGTGTGCTATTATAGAATATTGATATAATTTAATGGGTTGACAATAGCATAAAGACTATCTTCATGATTTAGATTTTTACATCCAATTTGAATATCATCTCCAGCGCTAGACTGGTTCTAACGTTCTTCCTTTTAATCTTTGAAGATTCATCTGTATAAGGGAACTTCTTTCTTACTCACAATTGAACATGATAAAGGATATAACCTTTTAACAGTCAGTATAGAGTTTAATGAATTTTTTTTCTTTTTGACTCTTCCTCTCTTAACATAGTAGCTGGTGGAGTAATTGATAACCACTTGGACAATGGAATCTTTCTTTGCAAATATAATTTTAAGAGTTGGCAAATGACAAATAGATAAGAAGTTTTTTTGATTCCTTTTACCCCAAAAGGTTAGTATAAAAATGCAAAACTATCTAAGTGTTATTCCAAGTTAAACTGATATATATAAAATATTACTTCATTATATAATAACTACCAAGGAGATTTATAGTTGGATCTGGAGCTCAACACTTCCAATGATGCCCAATAGGATACAGTAGCATTGCCTATGGAGTAACCCTATAAGGTTAACTCAAACAATGATATTTATCTGTCAATTTAATTTGCTTATAACTAGAATGTGACCCAATCTGGTTGAATCTAAGAGAGTAGCCCAACGCCTTCACTAAACTACAGCGGATTATCCTCCTTAGGCTATCAACCTGCTTAGTTAATGGGACCTTTTTCCCATTAACAGCCGGTCTCATTAACTAAAAAGTTAACTTATAAGCTGTTATCAAAAGCGTTGTCAATGCCCAGAAACTAATAATAGTCCCTTAATCAATCAGTGACAACTTTTTTTCTCCTACAAGATATAATCAAACTATTAATAAAGAAATCAATAATTAAATAACTTGTTAAATAGAGCAGATCTTCCACAATGGAACATCAGTGATTTAGCGTATTATAATCCTGAAACGTTAGTTATATGGTTAGAAATTATTCCAAAAAATAGTTATCATCTCATATGATAACTCACATATAAAGGTAAAACCCCCAGAGGTAAATTAGATAGTTTTAGAATTTTATTAGTCTGGATGATATGGTCATACTAAAATTAAAACAGAGTATCAATATATTATTGATAACAATATAATTCTCATAGGAGGATACAGCCCTGCATGGGGCCAGAAGTGGGCGGAGGCAGCCGCCCACCTCAATGCACTTGAAAGGCAACACAAACATCGGGTTTGTGTCCAGTACAGGGCCACACGCATCACTAAAGGTAACAAGTGCACCGCATACTTCTTTAAAAAAAATTTTGCACCACGCCAGAGCATGGCCTGCACACAGGTGCAAAGATCGGATAATTTCATTGCGGACACACCGGCTGAAGTGGCAATCAAAACACAAAAATATTACTCTGAGTTATACTGAGCTGAACCAATTCAACTGGCTGAAGTGGCAGAATTTCTTGACTGAGCTCATATCCGCACCATTTTCTGATACCCAGAAATAATGAATTTAATTACTCTGAACAAATTATGGACAGCCATTCGCGGTGCACCAAACTGAAAATGCCCAGGCCCATATGGCATTCCATATGAGTTCTACAAAAAATATTTTATATATATATCCCCATTGCTGCTAGCCTCACTTAACTAAAGCCTGTTGGAAATGCACCTCCTACCAGGAGGACATGAGGCCTTTACTGTCACACTCTTCAAGAAAGGGGATAAGCTTGACTTAGCCAACTGGCGCCCCATTTCTCTAACAAACACAGACACCAAAATTTTAACAAAAATCATGGCTAACCGTTTAGGGACTGTAGCATCTGCCACCATCTCCCTAGAACAATTCAGTTTCATCCCCAGAAGGTCAATTTGGGATAATGTGCACTCCGTGGCTAATGCATGTCAGTCCACAGCCTCTGGGGCACTGGTATTCTTGGACCAACAAAAGGCCTACGATAGAGTAAACTGGGAATACCTAAGGGCCTGCCTCCATTAATTCCGCCTACCCCCGCTTCATAAACTGGGTAATGCTGCTCATAGAATCTGCAACAATGGCAGTGCATGGCCAGGCTTCCTAACGGAAGTAGTCCACCCTCAAAGGGGCTTGCGACAAGGGGACCCCCTCAGCCCACTCTTATACAACTTCAGCCTTGACCCACTACTGCGAAATGTGAATGCCCAACTCACTGGGGTCCATGTGCCAGGCCAAACCCCAGTCAAGATGATGGTATTTGCAGATGATTGCATGGTGGGGGTGTCTAATAACAAAGATGCATGCGCGCTTGAAACCCTCATCCAGGAATATTCCCAGGTAAGCAACGTGGCACTGAATGCCTCCAAAACCGAAATCATCCTCCTTGGTTAGTTTCAGAACTGCTGGGCCCCAGCAATTAGTTCTCAACCCGGCCCATCTGCTCGCCCACGTCCACGCCTTACTAACTCAACACACACCGCTCCACTGGTGCTCCCCTTCATGCCACTTCCTACCATAGGACCGGTGCGCCATCTGGGCATGTGGATGGAGGCAGGCGGGTATGCGTCAGCAGTAATGGAGTGCCGTATACTGGACAACGTGACGAAGCGAATCGCCTCTCTCAGAGCCCACCCTACTACCCTCACTGGCAGAGTTGTTCTTGCCCACTCTATGCTCCTATCCAAAGTCTAGTTTGGAGCCCACGCCATCCCCTTCTCCCCAAGCTTCTTCAAATCCCTGTATGCTTTGCTGCAAGGATGGATTTATCAAGCCGCCCTCCACCAGTATGGCTAGAGGTCATGTTTGGCCCTCATCATCATGGTGGCATGGGCCTGCTTGACTTCAAAGCCCATGCTGCCATGATCCTGGGCACCTGGATCGCGGCTGTCACTGCTCCTACACTCCCATCCCAACACTGGTCCTGTGCAGCCTGCTCCAACTTCTCCCAAGCCTTGGGCCTCAACAATCCATCAAACCCCCACTCCCTAATGAAATACCTTGCATCACACATATTGGCCACAGGTCCTCACGGGACTAAAACCCACTACAAACGAATTCTACTCTCCATGCAAAGCGCAGAGTGGAGGATTTGTATTAGCGGACATACAACCCAAAGAGGCCGCCCCTCTCCCCAGTTCACACAAGAGGTACAGGGGCTATCCATCCATGATGGCGTGATCCCCATTCTGCCTCATGTCCTATCCAGGGTGGACTACCTGGACATGATGGACATCCCTTATTCCACTGAGACCCAAAAGACTATCTGGAAATATGCACACCATCCTCTGTTGCAGCCTCAAGTCCGCTCCCATGTGTGGTGCTGCCTGAGGTGGGTGTACCATACAGCTGAGCGCTCTAATGCTTTACACTCATCCTGTGTCGTGTGTGGCCAGTATGGAATGCTGTTCCACCGCCTGGAGAAGTGCCCCACCTCTAAAGTGATATGGCGCGAAGTTCAACGTCTGCTGGGCCAGGATCAAACGCATTCCTTCAGTCTGTCAAGAGATATGTTTGCTTTATCAATGGCCTCCCTCCTTCCACCCTCCCTCCATGCTCTGGTGGTTGCAATCGCCATGTGGACTATCCACACGATTGTCTTGGATGCCATCGCTGGCTCCACCCCCACTCTCCCAGAAGCTGTCCACAGATTCCGGTCTCATTTGGTGGACCACTTTCAAGCGTGGATGTTTGGATACCTCCCACCGCGTCACTGACAGCTGGTCTCCTCCTGGTTCCCAGTCTGGTTCATCAAATCAGACCCCTTCCTCCACATGTGCTCAATAGTGGCTACGGCCCCTTCACACATTCCCTCCCCCTCCCCATAAGTGGCGTTCCCACTGGCAACAAGAGATAGCATCGCTTCTCTGGGGTGCCTCCCCTGGTACTAAGTTTGTCTTTCCTGAGTCATATTTGGAAGTGTCCATCCCATGGTCAGCCTTCCCCACAATAAATTTAAAATAAATATAATTCTCATAGGGAAAAGAAATAGTATAATTATTTAAAAGGGTAACTGAACTGAGGTTCTTTACTGGATATCACATCTGTTTTCTGTAAGCCAATGTAGCTTAATTTATAGGTGGTATTGCGCTAAAATAGTCTTACTCAGTAAAACTTTGTATCATTAAATTTACGCTTCACTAGAATCTGGATTTGTATCCTTTTGAGGTTACTATTCAATTTATAGCTTCTTTAGCTATCCAATGAAGATGTTGCTTCATGTGCTAATGTTCCATCAACTCTATTAGTTAGTATCATAACCTGGGGATTGAGGACTTAAATCAGACCTAAATGGTTTTCTATTATTAATTCTTGTATTAATATTCACTGTTTATCTATTATATTTATCAAAGTTTTTTCTAAAACCTTAAAGACGGTTTGTTTGCTAAGTTATATGATGAATGGCTTTATCAATATTCTTCTTAGTATGCATATTACATTGTATCCAACAGTAAGTTAGGCTAACTTTATTTTTCCAAGACTTTCTCTAACTTACAGAGTACAGGAAATTCATTGTGGTTGCCAGATTAGCATATTCAGAAATGCCTTTAACTTATATTAAAAAAGGCATTATAATTAGGGACATTGGCATTTTTCTGCAAATTGGTTAGCTAGATTAGAGACAAAGAATATTGACACAATATTTTAAGGCTTTGTACTGCATGTATTCTGATCAAACTTCTGGGTTGTCTGAATGATTAATAGAGACAAAACAACTTTGGGCCACTGGAGAGCCTTAAAGGAGGTCTTCTGCGAAACACATGCAGAATGAAATGAAATAGTAGAAGTTGTAGAGAAAGTGTTGGTGAAAGTAGATAGCTAGCTGTTATCTAGAGTATTGATTGACCTGGAAATACCCAAAGATAGTTATCTATTAAAAACTTGTAGATAGTGAAAGATATATGACTCCTCATTGCCTTTGGCATCAAACGCCAATCAATTGTCACCCTGAATTAAGATGATTATTAATAAACTACCTATAGAGTTAATAAGGGTGGTTAGCCAAGCGCGTAAAACTGCTTCCATCCCTAGTGCAGGTTTTGAGTTCGAAACCTGTACTGGCTAGAAAACATTCTCGGTGTGGTATATTTGTCCTAAGGTCGACCCACCTCGAAAATTTTACCTATAGAGTTAATTAAACAGACTAGAAACATGGCAGCACTCCGCTTTTAAACTTTGATCAACCAGCTTAATTTCGGTTTCTCAATGAGAGGTGCATTTCCAATTGCTTAATCCTTTGCACTTGAAAAGTGTACTAAGGTATGCAGAAGTTGGTCTCCCAGTCATTGTTTAGAGTGAAGAAAAAAGCTCGATTCATATTTAGCTCAAGGATATTAAGGCGTTATGGGAATTAGTAGTGTTTGCTATATTGGGAACTCAGCAAAGCAAAATAACTAATAATTGGTAAATTATCCAAGTTATTGGTCATTATATCATTAGGGTAATTAAGGAATTAGACATATCTGTATGGAGCTCTGGGTTAGCCACTTCATTGCTAAAACACAAAAAACAGCCTGGCAGTAGCGTTCCAACTGATGCATTAAATAAACTTGTAGAGAATTCAGAAAGTGCCTATTGTAAGCGTGAAATGTAAAAATTAGAACTTAGGCGTCAGACTTAGATGCACAGGTGGTCTACAAGACTAAAAGGTATACTGTATGATGACGGCAACCTGAAAGAGTAGTTAATAAAACCCTATTTTTCTCAAACAAGAGAATCATAATCAGAAAATATGCATATTGGAGGCTCTTAGTTATGACGGTGAGTTAGGGCTTGCAATTGGTGCTCTTCTTATGGTGCTGGACGGCAGCTACAAAAAGAGCAAATTCTTCTTTAAAAAGGCACTTCCATCATTATGTGATATCCAAATATACTAGATTTCTTTTAGCCAACTATTTGGTAACTTACTGCGTTAAAAAGCTATTAAGTCAGTTGCATAGATGTTTAACAGAGATAAAGAAAATAATACTAAAGGTCCGGCAATCAAACTACTAGCACTTGGACTAACAGTGATGAAACACTGCAATAAACTAAGACTCATACTAAAACATAATAAAGATTTATGCTGATGTTGAGACATGTGAGATAATATGAGAAATTTTAATTTTGAGCTGAAAGGTCACAGGTATGAGGTAAAGTGAGTTAGATAGATGAGATTAGATGTTTAACGCCAGTGGGTTATCAAGGGAATATTTGTACATATAAAATGGGAGCATGGGTCGAGTTAATACATAGAAATTAGTACTTTACTTGATGATCAACATATAAATTGAGGCCATGGGGTGAGATAATACAAATTAAATGAAACTATGGTATGAAGTTGATATACCAATAAAATTTGATTAGAGCCTTAGTATAATATCTAGTTTATATAAAAATAAATAAATAAATAAATAAGTATAAGGTTTATTCATATAATCTGGTCAGACCTTTTTCCAACAGACATCGACTATTTCTCCTTTGTGTATGCTAATATGCATGAACACTAATTTCATGCTCAAGCTCTGCTTTGTTCCAGATTCACTGATAAGAGTTTCTTTTTCTTCTGCCAAATGTAAAATTTGTTAATGTGGTAATCCCTAACCTATTGAGCCATTTGACTTACACAAGAAAGTATGTTTTGCATTTTAATCTTTGATTTTTTAAATGGATGGTTCATATATATACAAAAAATGAAGAAATACTACCCTTAACAAGTATATGTTTTCCATAAAAAATATCATAAAAAACTGGCTCCACACCAGTGATGGTATGTATGGCTGGCGTATTTTGTCTAGTCTTATCAGAGCGTAATTGCATTTGGACAAAAGTGATATCAAACTAAAAGATTTGTTCATGTAGATGATGTAGCTGTGCATCTATCTCTATAGAGTTGAACTGTAGTTTTAAAACAAGATATTTTTAATGCACAACTTGTTAGTTTATGGTTTTTTGTGATGTTTGGTCCTCTTATTATTTAGGTAAAGCTTGGATTGAGATAAGCAAAGGCAAAAATCTTCTCTTTAAAACATTAACACGTTTTAGAAGATCTTCTTTGAGCTTTTTCAGCCATATATATTGTGATGCAGTTTAAATCTGTGCTATAAGAACTTACTCAACCTTTTTTACAATTGGGCTCAAATTGGGCAAATTGGCATAGACTTTTAATAAAAAACACTAATATAAAATTCACGCTTTAAAATTTCCTTTAAACTTTTAGGAAATGACTTAATTATATTTGTTTTCTCATCAAAGGTTTTATCATCAATTAATAATTAATTTGTATAATACTAGAATCTAAAGTTAAAGGGGTTTTTATGAATCCTCTAAAGGTAAATTGTCAATTTCCTTTTATTTTATAAGGCTTGGGTCAATTGACTTTTAAAAAGTATAAATTTTCTGATTTCATAAAGCTGAACAGTAGATGCCCTGGACAAACGCTAACTATAAGTATGTGCTGCATTCTTTTATGTTCCATAATAGATATTGTCGAAATTTTAACCAGATAGAATCCTCTAATTATTTAACGTTATTTGGGATGATATGGCCAATCTTGGCAGAATATCACATTGATTGAATCTGTTGTATTTGATATGATTGCTGGTTAGTTGATCCCCAATTTAGGTTGAGCTGAAATTAGTATTCCACCGTGTTTGGAAGTAAGGTCAGGTTGGGCTAATTGGTGGCCCCAAATTAGTATAAGGATCACTGGTGACTAATAAGTTGAGGATGATCCAATAGGTATCAGTTAGCAGAATCAGTGTTTGTTGCCAACTTCCATTTGTGGACTGTTATGGGATTTCTAGCTGAAAGGTGATGTATTCACTTCAATTGTCCTTCTATATTTTCACTGCCTGTACTGTTTATTTGATGTCGTGTATCTGATAATTATGAGTTTGAGGCTTTGAGGTTTTTTCTGGTGCCTCATTTATTATAATATACTTATTGCCTGAATAAGGTGATTCATAATCAATCAACTGGAATGAGTCAAGATGAGATGTTGGTGAGTTGTTAAGATATTCTGAATCAAATCAAGTGACTGAAGCTTTTTCTGGTGCATTGTTATCAACTCAAAGGTCAAATCCAAATTCAATGTTTATTTTATATTAATATTTTATATGGCTCTCAAGTGACTTAAGGTTGAGGATGAGCCAAAACTAATTCAGACATCATAAAGGATAAGGCAAGTTGGTTGATGCCAGGGAAGAGAATAGTGCAGAAGAAGAAGAGTGGTTGGCTAGAAGAACCAGTGGAAGAGCTAATAGGTCAGCGGTGGGCACAGTAGCCCTTTTATAAATAATATAAATACCTGGAACTTCCATTTCAGTAAATATTTCCCTTTGCCTATGTCACAATTCCGATATGACTAGACAATAAGCTGGGAATCACTAGGGTGGAGTGGATAGAATCCGCTGAACATGACATTGGGTTTGATCATTTGAGTGCCTCGAGATGAGGCAATATTGGTATACAATGAGCTATTATTGGATCGCCTTCAGAATAAGGCAAGAAGGCGATGTCAACATTCAATAAATACGAATTAAATCACCTAAAATATTGATGATAAAGATCTAAAAGAATAAAAAGCAAAATTAAGGAGAATCAGCGGATTGGGATAGTCCAAACTATGAGAGTGGTATCATCCAAAGCTGCTGTATATAAGCAAGATGAGCAATTGAGAGGAACAGTTTTTGAATAGAAGAAAGAGTAAGTGGACTGGGAAGAATCCTTTATAGTATCTACAATAAACGAAGTGTTTTCAGGGATATTGCTCCCTTTGGTTATATTTATTATTTTAAACATATTCAGAGGAACCGGTGATCTTCATATCATCATTCCAATTGCTCAGTGGGTTGACCCTGTGCAAAAAACCCCTATGGCGTATCTTAAACAATTCCGCCAATTTTAAAACAGTGGTTCTCACTACAGTGGGCCCATTGATCAATTATAACATGATAAAAACTCAGCTGCCAGCTATGTTGCATCCTGACTATCTTGATGAAAATTCTAAACAACATGATGGTCTAGTTGCCTATGTGGAACTGAAATTTGTGTTGGACACTGTTCTTAAAAAGCAAGATGAGCTGCTCCAGGAGGTTTGCAGTGATAAACTGCCTCCATTTGATCGTGAAAAGAATATTCATGGGTTCTTTAAGCGATTTGAAATTGTGAAGGAAGGAGTCTCAGAGCAATGAAGAGAAAAACTGTTGATTTCTACTTTAATGTTGCAAGTGCTGATCAAGTCATCTGTTACCTTTCAGGAGGTTCTATTATATACCAATAAGTCTAAAAGATGGTACTGTGGCTGTTTAGAGGAACTGCTAAGATGTCACAGCGGAAGGCTGAGCTTTTGACTATCAGGTTTCAGTGGAATGAGACCCTCACCACATTTGCTGAGCAGTTTGCAGCGGAGGCTCACATGTTAATTGGAGCTGGAATTCTATCCAAATCTGACATGTGTACTGCGACAACTTCTGCTGATAAGCCATACCGTGAGCTATACAACGTTATGACCCCAATGTTGGATGGAGATGTACCCTAGCTTAAAATTGTTCAGTTTTTGCGCCGTATTTCAGCCAACTTACCCCCACTTAATACAGAGCAGAATCCTTCCGCTACCACCACCAAATCATCTTACTTGGTAGATTGTCTGTCCAGTTCAGATTCCACCAAGTACCCACCATGGCTAAACATCCTCATACCTGATTATCATCACTGGCCCAACTATTGCCCTACCCTGTTTCCACTTATCACTTTCAGCCCAACTCTTGACGTAGCTTGATTCATTTTAATTAGAAAAGTGGGCCCTATGGGGTCACCTATTTCAGATGAAGTCAACAGGGGCACATGGCATTTTGGTGCCCCAATCAACTGGTCTCTTGCAAACATCCAGAACAGTACTGCCAGGGAAAAGTCAGGCGGAATAAAGGTGGGACTCTCTACCTCCATTATGTCAAATCCAAACGTCCCACCTGAGCCCATCCTAGAATATTCAGCAGAAGCTCCTGTTGGGAAGTTAATATGACTGAACGATATGCTACCCATACAGGCGGATTGGAGGGGGAATTGAGATGAGTCTCAAGATTTACAGAAAAGGGTATATGAATTATAATCAATCAAAATGACAAACATTTGGCAAATCCAGGGGAATTATGCTGAGATTCAATATGTGTGAGATCTTCTAGAAAAGGGAAGACAAATAGAAAACTACCAAGCTGAGGATGCATCTGGCTTGGGGAACTGAGATATAAAGAGTCACATGGAGGATTGAAGGAGAGGTCTTTTCTGGGTAATTAAGTGGTTGCAGATAAGTTTGTGATTTATATTAAATAAAGGTCAAAATAAGGGGCAATAGCTCCATATATAGTTTATCAAGTTTTATTAGCAAGTCAGCGATTTACATATTGTCCGATTTGGTTGCTCAGTGGCTAATACCCTGTGCAAACCAACTCAGCGGAATCAAGCCTATACATCAAGAATCAACAGTAGTGCTCACTACAGGTGGCCACTGGTCAACTGTAGTTTTTCAACGATAGGATATAATGATGAGCCCTCATTCATTCTGACAAAATTGATCAGATTCCATGTGCAGTATGTTGAAGAAGCACGTGAGGAACTTAACAACAAACCAGGCAATTATTTACTGTAACCAAACCGTGGGATGATGAAGTTATGATCAATCTGCAATTAGAAAATTGCCTGAGCTGATGACTGACCAACAAGGATGCTCCACAAATGTGACTCCTCAGCAGCTGCAGGATATTATGGAGTGGATGTTGCGCAGATATTGCCTATACAAAAATGAGGTTGGGGAAAACGCCATGAGTTTATTCTATAACCAATGAGACCAAGGAAATTGATACGCCCTTTACATGTCTTATTTTGGATGCAACTACAATGAGGTTGGCTCGCCGCCTTGATACCCATGAAGTCAAGAAATATCTAGTTGCTTATGTGCAACCATAGATTCGCCAGCTACTGCGTGTGCTGGCTCGCCACAATATAGAAATTTGAGATGTATTTATGTTTTCTTAAGCACAGAAAAACAATACTTTTCACTTTTCTTTCCCGTCACTATCACTTTTAGTAACATGATTCTATACTTTTTCTCTGAGATTGACAATCAATCAGGAATATGAGCAAATTTGTCCGCAATAACATCAGTTGGGCGAAAGTGGCCAGCACAAAAGGCCTGAAGCCCTCCCAACCCGCCGGAGAAAAACGCCCTGGCAGAATGTTAACACACCCTCACACCAAAAAGGGTGAGTATAGCACCACCCCTGGAGTTTTGCAATTTCTGCAAAAAATGGGCGCATATACCGAAATAGAACACTCCCAACCCCTGTCCTCCCTTGAGCACAGCCTTAGAATTATGGTCAGTGATACTTCCCTCGAATCATGGGAAAGAATGGGGAGGCCTTCTCCACAAATTTCCTGAACACCGTCTCAGTAAATTATAAAAATTTACATAGAGAATGGGTGGACGTCAGGTTCATGTCAGCAGAAGAAGTGGTGGAAGCAGTGAAAACCATATTCTCCATAAAGACTAACATCGAAGAACGCACCATCTGCATGGTGCGCACACAATGGAATGAGGCAAATGACCTATTCATCATATTTGACTGACTCCTGAGTACAGTGCACTGTGATATCCTCACGGACAAGATCCACGGGGGCCTTAAAGGTTACAGTGTAATCAAATAGTTTGAATTTGAGAAATTCCCCCTCCTGCCCCACCTGTGTACAGGGAAGGCAATAGCCATTATAGAACCTGATCAGGATGTGGTAGAGGATATCACCCCCATTCCCCGCACTTTGACCATCAACCTTCCCGATTGCAGCATATCTCACCCCTTCTGCATTACACCAGAGCACACCCCACCTATCTGCGAATTCTGCTCAGCCATAGGCCACAAAGACCACGCGTGCCTCATCAAGTGCTGGATTGAAGCAACAGAATTTTGTGAGGACAATATGAATGAAACAAGCCCAACTTTTGGCAAAATTAAGGACTCCACTTTCGCCTTCTATTGGGGCAAAAGAGCTGACATCACTTTGGTTGAGCCTATTTCATGCAAGGACCGCCATCATGCAAAGACCACCCACAAGCAGGCCACAAGTTCCGCTGAGACCCAAACCCACACCACAATCTCTCCAGAACAGATTCAGGTGGATGCCATGGTAACATAGCGAAATAACCAATCAGATTCCCCACATATAACCCAACATAACCAAGATGATGAAACATTTTGGACACAACCAATCAAACACCTCCAACCAAGCGGGAGCAGATCCACCTTGCACCACTGTGGATCCTCCCAGCCAATCACATGTGATAAGTGATGATATGGAAGACCATTTCAGCCAATCACAATGCAACAACACTTATACATAAAACCCAATCACCCCAATTCCTAGTTTTGGCCCATCAAACCCACAGGCAAGTGGCGAAAATTTTTTGCTGATGGGGCAAAAGCCAACCCACGCCAGACCCAAACTCCACGGAGTAATCCGAGCCAGAAGAAAAACTGAAAAAAACCAGTACTAAGACCGCCAACCAACACACTGGAACCAATCTGGCTAATCGGCCCCATACTTTCAGTATAACCTTTGATAAGGAACTGGGTGACCTCAGTGGGTCATCCCAGCGTTCCTGATGTGCGGACTACCACAATCGACATAGGGACGCTCAACATTGCGAGAGCCAAGGCCCCACATCCCTGGCAAAAAAATGGCTTTTCTGCACAATATCCCAATGGACACCTTAGCCATCCAAGGACCCCACTGTCCACTGGGGGAGGAGGAGTCATGGTCAACCATGCTCCTCCCAGCCAAATCCTTTTGGAGATACCACTGTGGGGTGGTAATTCAAACAAATTGAGACCCTCCAGTAAATATCTGAAGCACATCCTTCCACCTGGAGGGATGGCTGCTTCTAGCAGACCTCAAGGGGAATGGAGAAAATTATGCCATGGCGTGCATGTATGCCCCAAATGATCTGAACGACTGCCAAAAATTTTTCTCCAATACCCTCTCAAATTTTTCCCTGAGGCAACGTTTTTTGAGGGAGATTTCAACTGCTGGCTTAACACCATTACTGAGTGCTGGCCCAAGTCTAAGGCTATACCCCGCGGCCACACAGAACTATGCATACTAAAGGCAACGCTGGGCCTATGTGACACCATTCCCAAAACAAGCCCCCACCCTAGCCAACATGACGAGGCCCTCTACAACAATAACCAGCTGGTCTCAATGACCCATATTGACCTGATGCTCGCCCCTATAGACTTCTGGCACCGGACATCAGATTTTACAACAACAATTATTCCTTTCTCTGACTACCGGATGGTCTCAATAGCGTTATCATCCTCAGAAAAATACAAAAGCCACCAACCTGGCACAGAGTTCACCTGAGCACCATCCATCTTCTGGAGCTTAAACTTTGGATCAAGATGGTGCTAACAACACATCAAGAAAGATGGCCACCCAATGGGAACCCTACTGCTGAGTGGGAAATATTCAAGGCTTGTGCAACCAAGAAAGCCTGCCATCTGAACTCTAGAAAAACAGCCGCTATGTCCGCGGCAATCAACAAGGCTATCAGACAGCTTCAACACTTAGAAAACAACACACCTCGCGAGGAATATACCCCCCAATGGGGCCGCCTGTGGTTCCAGCTATCCACACAGGTAAACTCCCTCTTTAGAAAACACCAGCATTACACTGAAGTATGCTACAAATCAAAATACATTTTATCCAGAGAAACTCACACAGCCCAATTTTTCTGCCAATTTAAACCAATTTCAACTTCAGCGGCTTGCACACAGGTCCGCTGAGCAGATGTCACACTGGCATCCACACCATCGGAAATATTGGCTGAATTACACCAATTTTACACCAACCTGTACACAGCAGATTTTGCATCACCTAGAGAAAAAAAATTCTTATCATCCGCTAATATTGACACTATAGCTGGTCAACCAGACCTTGTAGCACCCATCAATAAAGATGAACTATGTGAGGTAATAAGATCAACCCCGCACAACAAGTGCCCTGGGCCTGATGGCCTACCATATGAATTCTTCAAAAAATATTTTGAATTTATCGCACTATTACTACTGGCAACTATGAATAAGTTCCTGAAAGACACATCCCTAACACCTGGTGGCCAAGACGCATATGTGGTCACACTCTTCAAAAAAGGAGACCAGGCAGACCTAAAAAACTGGCGTCCAATTGATCTCACCAATACTGACACCAAAAGCTAACTAAAATCTTAGCCAAACGTCTGGGGTTGCATTGCTCAGACAGCCCTCTCCCCCATCAGTTTGGCTTCATCCCAAATCGCTCAATATGGGATAACATCCACACAATTGCCAACATCTGCCAAGCTAACCCCACAGGCGCCCTTGCTTTCCTGGACCAAAAGAAAGCATATGACTGAGTAAACTGGGTTACCTAGAACAGTGTCTAAAGCATTCAACTTACCACCCCGCTTTATAAACTAGGCGCTACTCCTAACGCGCTCAGCCAGGTTTGCAATCATAGGCCTAGGCTTCCTAACTAACACCATCACCCCCCAAAGGGGCCTTAAACACGGTGACCCGCTTAGCCCCTACTATACAATTTTACCCTTGACCCCCTCCTCCACATTGCAAACTCAAAGCTCACTGGAATCAGGTTGGAGGGACAACTACCAACCAAAATGCTAGCCTTTGCTGATGACTGCGTTGTTGGAGTCTCAGGCAATAGGGATGCCAGGGCTATTGAGCGCATTATTCACCAGTATGAGTCAGTGAGTAACGCCATGCTGAACAAACAGAAAACAGAGGTAATTGTTATGGGCAAATTCAGTTCGAACTGGGCCCCACCCTCCCACCACCACACAAACCAACCAACCACACATCCAACCACACAACAACGATCCAAGCCAGTAAAACCACTGTGTTTACCCTTTGCACACCACCCCGCCACCAGCCCAGTCCGTCATCTGGGTATATGGCTCGAAGTCGGTGGATATGCACTTGACACCATTGAAACCAACATTTTGGACATCACAAAAAGAATGACATGTATGCGGAGGAGTAAAGCTAGTTTAATTGGAAGAGTTGTGCTAGCCAACTCCATGATCTTGTCAAAGTTACGGTTTGCTGCCCACGCGGTTCCCTTCTCCACCAACTTCACCAACACAGTCTACAAGCTCCTGCAAAACTGGCTATGGTCTGGTTACCATGCACCTGTCAGGCTAGAGATCATGTACGGCCCATGGAAGAAAGGCGGGATGGGGCTGCTCAACTTCAAAGAAAGAGCAACGCAAATCCTAGGCTCATGGGTAGCTCTCACAACGTCACCCAACCCACCATCCCCCCACTGAGCTAAGGCAGCCCAAACCAACTTCGCAAAGGCACTACATCTGAGGTCTCCCTCCAACCCTGCAACTCTGATAAAATACTTTGCAACACATCCAACCGCCACTGGACCGCACAACACCAACCGATATTTCAAACACATCCTGTACAACCTAAGACAATGGGATTGGAGCTTCTCCTATGCACAGAAATCTGAAGACTTTCATCCTCAAACTGGTTACATGCAATTCCACAGGGGACAAACAATGTCTAACACGCCTGACCCACTACCACCCTTTCCTCTTTCCCAGATTGACTACTTAGACCACCAAGACGTCCCATATGACTTGCGCACCCAAAAGCAGGTGTGGGACCTCATCACCTGCCCCCTCTTATCCCCACAAGTGTGCTCCACAGTGTGGCGCTACATGCGCCATACATTTAGAACAACCGACTGCACCTTCTCAATGTTTGAGACATGCACCATCTGCGGTGGACCCAACACACTAGCACACCACCTGGAAGATTGCCCGCCATCTGCGCATATCTGAGCAAACGTGATGCACTTTTTTCAACAATCACCATTAACTAAATTCTGACTATCCCGTGATATCCTGGCACTCAACATGCCACGCCTATCCCCCAGATGCTAAGGGCTCTAATTGTGAGTATTGCAATATGGTCCATTCACACAATTACCCTCGACGCTTTCAACGGGATCCTCCACAATTTCAACCAAGCCATCGTCAGGTTCCACAGCCATCTGGCTGACCACTTCCAAGCCTGGCTGTTCGGATCACTCCAACACAAATTGAAGAAACGGATGGGCAACTGGATTCCAATCTGGTTCCTTCGTTATGACATTAATAACCTCACAGTCTTCATAGGCGGTACACCCTACTAGCTCCTGAGCTGCCATGTCACTCAAGGTCTAGTCATTCACCACCCGTGGCTCATAGCCACACCCAAGTATGCCAAGTCGTATCTTTTGAGTTCCTGTGTTTTGTGCTCTCTTCCCTTTTCTGTTTTCCGTTTTCCTTTCCCCTACATATTGGATGTGTCTGTCCCCTGGTTAGCCATCCTCAAATAAATAAAAAGAAAAACAATACTCACTTCCTGCTTGAACGCCTCGATCATTCATTTTTGGAGGTACAAGGGGCGCTGGTATAGATGGACCATCAAGCTAGGGACGTCCGGCATCAATTCAACATTTTGGCACCACAATTAAATTTAGAATTACCTCAAGTAATAAGAGAACTGCTGGATCAGCGTGGTCTATTGGAGGAGTGAATTCAGTATGTAACAAGGTTGGGGAATAATACTGAGTGCTTTATGATGGAGATAGTTAACTGGGTGGAAGCTCTCAAAGCTGTGATTGCTCAGCTTAAGGAAAAAATGACACTGATGTAACGGCAAGTGGCGGACCAAGTTATCTCTTTATCAGCTGAATTAATCCAACTTTGTCTCGAATGGAGTACCCAGCAAATGGCAGATAACGTTTATTATCCTTTAATCAACATCTCCTGAATATCTACAGCTTATCCTTTGGGTTACACAACTGGAAGTCGTTAGCCAGGCTGAGCACCAACAATATTTTCCTCCTCCAGTTGGTGAGACAAGAGAGTATGTGGAATTGCAAGGGCGCCTTGATACCCTTCAACAGGCCAAAGAGGAATTGGTATGGCAACAAGCCTCCCTCCTTAACCAAATAAATGATGTCAATTAACAATTGGATAATGCTAGTCAGCAGCATGCCCACCTGCAAAACATAATCAAAGTTGTCCTCTCGCAATTACAAGCCATAAAGCAAAAACTGAACATTGAGAGGGAATTCCACCTAGAGTTACAACATCAGTATGAAACGCTGCAACAGGAATTCCAGGATGGACGGTTTAAGTGCTATTTGGTTAAAGCGGAGCAGTTGATCAACACACATTTTGTGGGACATGCTAGAGCCAGGAGAAGTGGGGCAAATAGTGGCGATTCATGGGAAGAATGCTATAGATCAGCAAATGAGTATCCCTCAGGCGTTACAATGGACCCCCCACATGAAACCACTTCTTCCAAGTCCTTTTCAATGGATTTGAGTCCATTCAGCTAGCCATATGATAATGCACAAAGGGGTGGTTCCCATAGTCGCTCCAGAACCAATTCTCCTGCTCCTTGAGGCAGGAACCTGGATCAAGGCGAAGTCATTTAAATCGAAAAATTACCTCCTTTCAGTAATGACTGGAATCTACACGGTTACTTTAAGCATTTTTATTTTGTCATGGAAGGGGCTTCTGATCAATGGAAAGCAAAACTGTCGCTGTCCGCTCTAGATGGGGAAAGCGTGATTAATATACCTGCTATCTTCCAAATATCTCAGTATCCTATGGAGAAGTTAAAGCGATTGTTCTCTGGCTGTTTGGGGGTGCTACCAAGATGGCCCAATGGAAAGTCAACTTTATGACTATAAGGTTTCACCAAAATGAGACCCAGTTAGATTTCACTGGGCGTTTTTTGGTTAAGTACATGTCCTACTTGGAGCTAACATTTGATTTGATGAGGATGTCAGTATAGTGATGACAGCAGCTGTCAAACCACATCGGTATCTATATAATGCTATGGCTCACATGTTGGATGGAGATGCCAGACTTATCCAAATTATGATTACCTTATGATGACTCTATGCCATGATCAGTGCCCCCAACGTAGCCCACAAAACCTCTGCTGTCTCCGCTCAAACTCTTCAGAATATGGGCCGCAGCAACTGGGTTATCAGCCGCTGGAATGTATTTGCCCCTCATATGAGTCAGTGGACCCCTTTCAGCCCATGTACGCTTCACCAGTTTGTCCACGACCTTGGAACCATACTGGCAACTTCTGAACTGGTCATTCCGCCACAAGCTATATACTTGAACCTTTTATGAACACTTGCTTTCCTTGCGGATGAAGAGTGCATTATGCGGGTAATTGCCCTAGCAAACCACACGTGTATGCAATGCCAACTGAGAAAATTGAGCAGGGAAAAGCTCGAGCAAAGTAGAGATGGGATGCTCTGCCTCTGCTAAGTACAATTCACTTGTCCCTAGCAATTCCCAAACGTCTTTTTGGGTTGAATTCTAATCTCAATTGGATGATATGTTATACCAGCAGCTTCCATCAGATACACCTGCTTCTGCTTCCAAGAGTGAAAGTTCTTCTTAGAGCCACGAGTTTTGCCAGGATGTGCAGAATCCATATGCGTGGCAGATCCTGGAAAAGACTGGCACCAGAAACACGGATCCCTCGACGAACATCACCTATTTAGTGGGGGTTAATGTAGCCATTCCGGTGGAGAAATTTTCTAGTGAGTATCCTCAGGTTGGCAATGGCATTTCCTCCTTTTTGAGTAACACAAAGCCCTTGGACGTACATGAAATAAACACTGATGTATCTTCTTATTCAGAATGCACTTATTAAGACACTTTTTTTCAAAACACAAAAATATGTGCTATCATAGACATGGGAGCCTGTGAACATAGTCTCTACCCAGTTAGTGGCTAAACTTCTGTTGAAACCAGATGTGGACCATCGAGTATTATACGGGACCATGGGAACACATAGCACTGTGTCTAAAGGAGCATATAGCGCGTTGCCTTTACAATTTGGGTCAGTCCAGGCTTCTGGTCCAGCAGTGGTTTTGCCAAATAACAACTACAACATGTTAATCGGAGTGGCATTTAAAGGTATTTTTGTGTTGTGATAAATATGGTGGAGGAAACTCTTACTATTTTAGGCCAACAGATCCCCAAATATTTTACCTCATGTGGAATCTCAATGGATCCAGTCCACCCTAGTCAAATCGATCTAGCATTCAGTGATGGAGTGATTCCTGTCTGTTATTGATGACTGAAGCAGCGGACCAGGACCCTCCCCAACCAGAATTATGAGTACAAAGGAATCCCGCTTTGGGCAGTGAGCACTTTGAGCCTATTGTCTGGACACCAGTGCATATTAGGGACTGAGCTTGAAATTGATGTCCCTAAAGGGCTTTATGGAGAAATTATGGCTCCTCACCAGCACTTGCAGCTTGAACCACATGTGGCTCCAGGGTTACTTCTACCTGGGAAAGGGAGGTGAAAGTGCTGGTAGTGAACTTACAGAAGAAGACAATAATGATCCAGTGGCACCAAATGGTGGCTTACTTACACTTAGTTCCTATAGAGGAAGTTCGCCGTATTCATGATTTTGGCTCATGGGAGGATCTCAGACTACCAGCAAGTTCATTGTTTGGCGCATTGATTATGGTTCTGTGGGAAGCGCATACAGGATTATTGGCAGAACAGCAAGACAAGGTTACTGCATTATTTGAAAAGTACTGAGATATTTTTGCACAAGATGATCATGATTTGGGGTGCATTTACAGAGTTGTACATTGGATAGATATGGGGGACCACCCTCCCATTCAATATGACCTCTTAGATGATCAGAAATGGTGGAAGAGATTTAGGTTGGGACCACCTAGTGCTAAAAAAGAAATGGTGGAAGAGATTTTCTCCAATGAAGTGGATAAACTTATCATGCAAGGGATGCTAGAGCCATCAAATAATCTGTAGGCATCACCTGTGCACATCGTAAAGAAAAAGATGGCCTGAGTCAAGTGGTTATTGACTATTGCAAACTCAATAATGTAATGAAGAAGGATTTCTACCCTCTAATGGATTGATGATGCATTAGACCAATTGGATGGGGCGGATTATTTTCCGCCATGGATCTGATCTCAGGATACTGAAAGATTCAATTGCCATCAGCAGAATGGGAGAAATTTGCGATCATCACTTTGAGAGGTTTATTCCAGCTGACTCACATGCCACAAGGGTTGTGCAACGCCCCAGCTACGTTCCAGCATGCCATAGATACGATTTTAGGTGATTTAAAGCTGTCCTGCATCTTAGTTTACCTTGACGACATTGATGTTTCTTACGGACATTTACAGAGCACCTTGCACGCTTGGAACAAGTGTTTCAGTGCCTCACTGCCGCTGATATCAAATTAATCCTTGGAAGTGCCATTTCTTTAAAGAACAATTAGAATACCTCAGATTCGTCATAGATTCAAATGGGCTTAAACTGCAGCTGTCTAAAGTGGAAGTGATAAATAAGATGACTTTCTCAGGTAATAAGCGGGACATTCAGGTGTTTCTGGGGATGGTCAGGTATTACTGACTTTTCACTCTCAATTTCAGTTGCATTAGGGCCCCACTTTTCGAGTTGCTAAATAAAAACGCTTCTTTTTTTGGACAAAATGATGCCAGAAAGCTTTCAATGTGTTGTGAACCGCATTAGCAAGTGCACCCATTTTGCAATATCCCAACTTTGTCAAACAATTCATAGTGAAAACAGATGCATCCCTTAATGCTATAGGGGCAGTATTGTCCCAGAAGGACGATGTTGGCGTGGAGCATCCTGTCACATTCTGTAGTCAAAGCTTGAACTGTCATGAACAAAACTAAACCATGACTGAGTGGGAGTGTTTAGCAGTGATCTACGCTTACAAACAGTTACAGGTATATTTACATGGGGTAAGATTCTAAGTAGTGACGGATCACGCTTCCTTACACTGGCTACAGAATCTGCATGAACTGGAAGGACATCTCGCACATTGGGCCCTGAATTTCCAAGCATATGATTTTGAGATTATATACTGAAAAGGAGTAAAACATCAAAACGTGGATTGTCTTTCTTGGCTGCCAACGGTCGCTATCATGGCAGATTTAGATGAGATTGTGTATGATAAGATGGTGGCGAACAAATACCAGTATGAGCCACCACATGTGATCAAGGTATTAGATGGACTCAGGGAGGATACTTTCCTATGTGGGGAAGAACTATATAAGTGGATTGAGGACTAAACGCTGTGTTTCCTTGTACCTTCGGCTAGACCCTCAATTATTATGGATGCTCATCAAGTTGTAGGACACGGAGGATTGTGGAAAACTCTGGAGTTTTGCGACCCAGATACTACTGGGATAGCATGCATTATGTCATATTGGAAATGTTTAGTTGTTGCCATCAGTGCCAAGTGGAAAAGCCTTTCCACAAGAAAACCACATACCAGCTAGTTAAGCCCCAGTTCTCCTGGAACACCGTTTCCCTTGATGTAGTGGGACCTCTGCTGACTAGCGTCAATTGATCCAAGTATAAATTATTACCATCAATCATTTGACCCAATGGGTGGAGGCCAGGACTATTAGCGACTTTGGCGCGGTCACCACTGCCAAGTTTATTATGGAGTGTGTTATACAGCGACATGACTTCCCACAGTTCATTCTGACGGATAACAGAACTAACTTCACTTCACATATCCTGCCATAGTTGAACGAGTTGATGGCAATCTGCGGGGTTTTGACCACCCCCTATCATCTGGAATCAAATGGGATGGTGGAGCGGGTCAACAGAACTCTGGTGAACATACTCCGCAAATTGGTAAAGGAATGACCCTTGGTATGGAGTGCCCCTCTACCTACCGCTGTGTTCGCGTATAACATCAGCTATCATTCATCCATTGGTAAGAGCCCATTTCAACTGCTGTATGGTGACATCCAGCTCTGACCCCGCCTTGCTTTATTTGTGTGTAGAGGACACTAGTGGTGTGAATTCCCAGCGATATTTGAAGACTCTTACGGATACATTGAGCTAGCTGTAAACTTAAGCCTACTCCACCAGTTTGGCCATGAAGATTCATGATCAGGCATCCGATCAGAAGAGATGGAGTGGACTCCTGTTGTTCACTGTGGGGACCATGTTTTATTCCATGACCAGCACGGATTTGGGCGGAAAAACAAGCTCTACAACATCTGGGCTGGCCTATTTGACATGATTGAGAAGACTGGCATGGATGTCTACATTATCAACGAACCTGTGGGAGGGTCATATTGTCAACCAAGTGCACGCGAAGTTAGTCCAAGCATATAAACAGAAAGAGCATATCGCCCAGTCAAAGGGGGGGTAAAGTTGGGAAGTTGATATAACTGGACAATATGCTAACCATACTGGCAGATTAGAGGGGAATTGAGATGAGTCTCGGGATTTATGGAAAAGGCTATACAAATTTATAATTGATCAAAATGACAACCATTTGGCAAATTGAGGGGAATTATGCTGAGATTTAATATGTTTGAGATCTTATAAAAAAAGGAAAGATGAATGGAAGACTACCAAGCTGAGGATGCAACTGGCTTGGGGAACTAAGATATAAAGTGTGACATGGAAGATTAAAAGGAGAGGTCTTTTCTGGGTGATTAAGTGGTTGCAGATAAGTTTGTGATTTATATTAAATAAATGGCAAAATAAGGGGCAATAGTTATATTTAAAGTTTATCGAGTTTTATTAGAAAATTGGCGAGCTTTATATCATCCAATTTAGTTGCTCTGTGGCTAATACCCTGTGCAAACTGACTTGGCGGATTCAAGCCTATACGCCGAGAATCATCAGCTCCCTTGCACAATGAGTCAGATTTATACCAGCAGTCAGTTGTGGGGTGAATATTTTGACACAAGTTCTGTCTGCAGCTATGGTGTGAGAAGGGTCTCAGATGCAGTTTGAGCCATATGTTTGTCAGATATTTGACCAAGTTTCCCCTGAAAGTTAGACCCCTCCTCTGATGCACCTTTCTTGCAAGCGGTAAGCGTTGCTCTTTCAGTCAACACCATTATCAAACTGTACCCCATAATTGGTGAGGGGATTGCATGTCTCCTTGTAAACAGGGACTCCTTAAATGTTCATGTTATAAACAGTTGAGACACATTTTATTCCAAATGTACTTACTGCGACCTGGTTGTAGTGAAAACCCGAGTTTGCACCATCATAAATACTGGTGCCCCTGTCAATATAATCTCCACAAAGTTGGTGGCCAAATTGTCATTAAACCTGGATGTGAACCATTGGATGGTATATGGAAATGCTGGAGCGGATAACATTATCTCTGAGGGAACATACAGTGCGCTTCCATTGCTTTTTGGTTCTATTGTTGTGGTAGCCCCAGCTATAGTTTTACCAAATAGCAATTATGATCTGCTAATTTAGACCGCCTTCTTGAGACACTATGGGGCTGTAATTGATATGACTGATAAGACTTTTGAAGTATTGGGTCCGCGAATCCCAATTCACTTCACCTCTAGCGGAGTACCAATCATTCTGGCGCATATGGGGAATATCAATCTAGCTTATAGCAACGGAGTAATCTCAGTGCGCTACCATCGTTTAAAGGGCAAAACCTGGGCCCTTCCTTAACAGATCTATGAATATTAAGGGCTGCCGCTCAGACCTTCTGGACCTATATCTATTCCATCTGGGCATCAAGTTATAGTAAACACTGTCTTGGTGATAGAAGTTCCAGACGGACTCTATGGAGAGGTTCTTGGGCCATATCAGCAATCGCAGTTTGAGCCCCACATGGCCCCAGGCATTCTATTACCAGGGCAGGGGGAGATCAAAGCTTTACTTGCAAGTCTACAACTGGTACTACTGCAAATCCGCCACCAAATAGTGGCATATTTGCACTTAATTCCTATTGAGGAGCTTCTTTTTGTTCATGAGTTTGGTTTACTGGAGAAATTTGGTCTAAATTTCGAACCACAGCTCAGTGTAATGGCAGTTGTATCGTGCAATGAATTAATGGGGTTGTCGGAACCACAGAAGGATTGGGCAATCACTTTATTTCAAAATAAAGAGATTTTTGCTGTCAATGACCATGATTTAGGATGCGCGCGAGGGGTAGTTCAAAGGCTGGACACTGGGGATCATCCTCCCATCTGGTCAAGGTCAATTTGCTAATAAAGGATGGCGGAAGAAGTAGTAACTGAGAATATGACAAGCTATTAGAACAAGGGATGCTTAAACCATCAAAGAGTCCATGGGCTTCGTCCGTTCTGATTGTAAAAAAGAAAATGTACCAATTGCATAGTAATAGTCTACCAAAAGCTCAACAGCATCACCAAAAAAGACTCATATCCTTTACCGTGGATTGACAATGCTTTGGATTGGCTAGGGGGGCTCATTTTTTTCAGCAATGGACCTGGTCTCAGGATACTAACAAATTGAGTTGCCAGCAGCGGAACAGGAGAAATGTGCCATAATCACGTCCAAAGGTCTTTTTCAACCAACTCAGATGCCGCAAGGGCTGTGTAATGCCCCAAGTATATTTCAGTGGGTGATGGACACTATTCTTGGGGACCTAAAACTGTCATGCGTCCTTGTATACCTTGACAACTTTAATGTTTTCTCCTAACCTTCTCTGAGAACCTTGATCATTTAGAAGCAGTATTCCGCTGGCTCGCTGAGGCCAACATCAAGATCAAACCCCAGAAATGCCAATTTTTAAGAAACCTGATGGAGTACCTAGGTTTTGTGGTTGATGCCACTGGGCTGAGACCTCAACCAGCTAAGGTGGAACTATTTGAAAAATGACTCCACCCAGCAGCAAACGGGATATACGTGTATTCTTGGGAATGGTTGGCTATTACTGGCGCTTCATCCCTAACTTAGCTGTATTGGGGCCCGCTATTTGAGTTATTAAAAAAGGACACTATCTTTAAATGGATGGAACGGCAGCAACGCGCTTTTGATACTCTTTGAATGGCGTTAACTAGTGCGTTAGTGTTAAACTATTTCAATTTTGAAAAAGAGTTCATAGTTCAAACGGATGCATCCCCTTCTGCTGTAGGGGCAATCCTATCCCAAAAAAACGAGGAAGGAGAAGATCACCCCGTAGCATATTACAGTCATAGCTTGAACAGCCATAATGCAATTATACCGTGACTGAGCAAGAGTGCTTAGTGGTGATCTAAACCTATAAGCAATTTCAGGTGTATTGCATGGGGTGAAATTCAAAGTTGTAATGAATCATGCCTCGCTACACTAGTTACAAAATCTTAAAGAACTGAAAGGGCTTCTGGCTCGATGGCTCTTAAATTTCAGGCTTACTATTTCATAATTCTTTATCAACTCGAAAAAAACACCAGAGTGACAATTGTTTATCAAGATTACCCATGATTGCAGTTAAAGCGGATCTGAGTGATATCATGTTTGATAAGATTATTAGTGGCAAGTACGGTGATGAACTGCCCCAGTAATCAAGTATTAGATGGAATAAGGGCCAATACATTCCAGAAAAATGGGGAATTGTATAAGAGGATAGGGGACACTACTGTAAATATTCCAAGACCTTACGCCCACCCCAGTATTATTATGAGCACACACCAAGCAGTTGGACATGGTGGAGTACGTAAGAACATGGAATTATTATGGCCTCAGTATTACTGGGAAAAAATAAATTTCGAGGTTCTTGATACTATCTCCTCCTGTCACCAGTGTCAAGTGGAAAAGCCGTTCCACCAGAAGGCTTCATAGAAGTTAGTGAAGCCGCACTTTGCCTGGCACACCATTTTGAATGATGTTGTGGGTCTCTTGCCAACAAGGACAAACCAGTCCAAATACATCCTGGTTGCAATTGACCACTCGACCAAGTGGGTTGAGGCGCGACCACTACGCAATCTAGTTCACTAACGGTGGCCAAGTTAGTTATGGAGTAATAATTCAGCAACACAGTTATCCCCAGCTCATCCTTACTGACAACGGAACAAACTTCATATCACAAATTCTACCTAAGCTTAACAAGTTGATGGTCATCCATGGGGTTTTGACAACCCCCTATCACCATGAATCTAATAGAATAAGCGAGTTAATGTACCTTGGTGAACATACTCCAGAAATTGGTGTAGGGTCGACCTTCTGACTGGACCTCTCTCCTTTCCACTTCCATCTTTTCTTGCAACACTAACTACCATTCCGCTATGGGGAAAAGCCCTATCCAACTAATGTATGAGCGGCACCCTGCACTTCTGGCACTGCTATATTCCTGCATAGAGGATACCAGCGGAATGGATCCTCATTGGTATTTGACTAGCTTAGTGGACACGCTGAACAAACTGCAAAATGAAGCCTACTCATGCAGTTCAGCAAAAAAGATTAAGGCTCAGGCAGCTGATAAAGTATGGCGTAGCGGCCTAGCTCAATTCCAAGATTGAAATATGGCTTGTTTCATAACCAGCATGGGTTTGGTCAGAAACAAAAGCTGGCCAACATCTAAATTGGTCCGTTTGGAGTTAAAAAAACTGGGGTTGACGCTTACACCATCAAGGACCCCTCAAGTTGTCAGATCATTAACTGAGTGCATGTGAAGTTTCTCTGACCATATAAGCAATAGGAGCCTTATCATCCAGTTAAGGAGGGGGTAATGTTACAATTCCGATATGATTGGACAATAAGCTAGGAATTGCTAGGGAGGATTAGAGAGAATCTTACAAACATGACATTGGGTTTGATCATTTGAGTGCCTTGAGATGAGGCGATATTGGTATATAATAAGCTATTATTGGATCGCCTTCAGAATAAGGTGATAAGGCGATGTCAACATTCAACAAATATGAATTAAATCGCCTAAAATTAGGGCGATTTAGAGCTAAAAGAATAACAGCTGAAATCAAGGAGAATCAGCGGAATAAATTAGTCCAAGCTATGAGAGTGGTATCATCCAAAGCCGCTTTATATATTCAAGATGGGCGATTGAAAGGAACAGTTCTTGAATAGAAGAAAGAGTAAGCAGACTAGGAAGAATCCGTTATAATATTTACAATAAAAAAGTGTTTTTCAGATAATATTGCACCCTTTGGTTATTTTTATTATTTTAAACGTGTTCAGAGGAACTGACAATCTTCATATCATCATTCCAATTGCTCAGTGGGTCAACCCTGGGCAAAAAACCCCTACGGCGTATCTTAAACAATTTTGATGATTTTACAACAGCATATTCTACTTTTTGTTATAAGTTAATACTTTCTTTAGTTGGTTAGGGCTTAGGCTGAGGATCCTCAAATGGCGCAGGTGAACTGCCAAGGGGTCAGAAAGCACAGCTGGCCCAATTGCCAAAGGCAAAATGGCAAGGGATGACCAGTCTTCATACTAGTTGGCCTGCCAACTAGAAGAGCCCATAGTCAAATTTTGCAACATATTATAAGTAAAAATCTCGTCTTAGAGGATAACACATTAATCTCTAGATATAATACCCTCATTGCTCCTCCACATTTTTTAATACCCTGGTGATAATGTTGGTTATTTAGTTTTGAAGATGGATAAAAAACTTTATGGTTTTCACTACTATAGAGTGTATATCTATATATATATATTGAAGTCAAAGACTACATATTATCATAATCTTACCTCTATGATTCTTGTGTGACTATTTGGTGTTGGAGCTCTTTGTGGTTTACTTCAAGCAAGTGTATCATATGGAACATGTCAGAGTGGGCAACCTTGTGATTTATGTCACAAGGTTATCAACTTAACTAGAATGATCCAGATGATTTCTGGTCTTATAGAGGAACATCAAATGTTTATTTATGAAAAGCCACTCTTTCTATGCAACGTCCGCAGGACAAATATACAAATGGTTTAAGTCTGTGATAAATTCAGCAGAAAGCCAGGTAATCCTGTAGTTCTTGTTTTACATCATTATTATATTTAATGAAACAAGAGCTCAAGAGGACTTTCTATAATGTATTAGGACTCACATTTACATTCATAGTTTATTGGGTGACACTAGAAGCTAGATTTCCTTCCATAATAGGCTATTTTAGTTCTAATTTTTGTGGTATTCATTGTCCACTGTAGTGAGCACCAATTGTAAAAATTTGTCAATAGAGCTTCTCGCTGGTGCTTTACATCAGAATTCCTATATAGATGACAATTGTGGTAGTATAAAAACTTCACAATTATCTAGTATGGGGTTAAACCTAATGCATAATATAACTTTCAACTATAAAGAAAGTAGAATAATAAAACAAACTATACTTGTATATAACTAGGGTGTAAATGCTCTACTTAAATTTTATAAAGGTTTAGGCCCCTAATATAGGAAGATGATGATGCAACTTGCTAAAGTATTTTATCATCCCTTGTAGTTGAAGATTAAGTACGTTTGGTAAATGGCATTGTCAGGTTTTTGGAATGCACATTACCCAGCTGTGATTAATAACAAACAATCTATATTGTTTTGATTTAATTTGCTTTATTAACAAGTAACTTAGGAGGATGTTGTTATCAATGTTTGCTAACTAATGTCAGGAATGTTTTCCTATGAGAAATTAGTTTTGTCTGTTTTGGGAATTAACACCAAATTTTACAGTTGATAAATCGTTAGGGGTCATCCCCTGCAATGTTTTTAAAAAGTCAGATTGTTGGTTTAGTTATAAGAAATTAAACTTACTTATTCATATCAATTGAGATTTATCACCAATTGATAAGGGTGATTTGGACTTAAAGATACATCAATAGCACTTTTCATGGCAGTAACATGCAGTATAGCCTAAGTGAAGTAGCCTGTTGTAAATGGGTAAATGGATTATTACCTAAGCATTCTGATAGCTTGTCAGGATTCCTACCCAAACAGCTGAATAAGATGCATCAGAAAATGGGAATTGATCAAAAACTGACCAAAAAACCCGAACTTTGGTTGGGGTTCAAACCCAAGCTATGATATGAGCTCAATCAGATCAATCGATGTAATTGGGGCTTTTACCAAACCCCAATTCAATTATCTTATTAGATCTAGGCTTGGGAAGCTTATATTTTCACTGATAAACCTCCCCAATTTCTCTTAAAAAGCAGGTATTGATAATTAACTTTATGCTTTTTCTCCCCTTTTTGAAATTTTAAGCTAAAATTGTATTATTTGGAATTCACCACTGACTCAATATCTAGATTAAACAAGACTTCTTGACCAAGAGAAGCACCCAGATAAGTAACCAACGCTCTCAGACTTTGTTTTATCTGGCCTTCAAAAGTAAAAAGGATCTGTGGTTTCAACCTGTGATCTTGACAAAACTGGTGCTCCCTGCCATGTTGCACCCTGAGTTTGCGATGAAAATTATAAAAATAAACAAAAAAACAAAATGGATAATAATGATTGTTTTTCAGAAAATCCTCATATCGTGAAGCCACCCATCTCAGCAACTGTTCAATCAACATGAATATAAGTCATACTGCAACTAACTGCAATATACTCTCCCCCTTCTACAGAAGTGACCCTCCATTCTCCATCCATCAGTTTAATATAGCTTACAACTATCTGACTTTGCTGAAGCTCTCCAACTCCTATTATCTGGGGCCTTTGTCCCTGGGGATGAGCCAATAGAAGAAGAGTTCTTCTGTGCCAGCTTCTATGATGAAATTAGCACAAAGTTCTTCGCTTGATATAGAACAAGTTAGAGCTGGACATACGTAACACTGTCTGCATCACTTTGTCCATCCCACTTTGTACCTTTTCTTTAAGTAGTGGGGCTCCATCATCAAGATATACCCCACCACTTGCAGCTATCAGAGACCATACATTCACAGCTCATCCAACTCTATCAATCTTCATTCCAGATAGCAATGAAAACTTAACCGCTATTGTGGAAAATTAGCAGTTTAATGAAATTCAATATGTGCTCACCCGCTTGGATCAAGGAGTTATGTGTTTTGTTCAAATGGAACTCACAACTCATTTTAGTCAACTAAAGGTTGTTATCCATAATTAAGTCATAGATTGTATCTGTGAAGCATACTCTGAGTTTAATAACTTTATCACCTCTGGCGATGAACATCTCCAGACTTGGAGGAAATGATCTACGAATTAAAGGAAGGCCAGAATATTTCTATAGCTCCAGGCTTCAAGGAGGGCTTGGTGAGTGTGGACCTCCTGGTTATTATAGATGAGAAGGTAAACGAGGACCACTGGTTGTGATACACAGGATGGCAAAGAGGACCCCCTGGTCATGATGGACAAGATGGTGGAAGGGACCCCTGGGCCTAGAAGTCCTCCAGGACCCAGTGGTGATCCCTGAATCCCTGATGAACGCCTCCAAGCATTAATCTGACAAAAACATCTTGAAGTCAAATTAGGACGCATCGCACTAGGAGGTCAACTTACTTGGGATGGATTTCCCCTATCTCCAAAAGTTTCCTTAGCTGTTCATGATGAACGCCTTGGGACCTTGGCCACTCTACTTGTTTTGGTACATGGATTAAAGCAAAGAGTGCTCACCACTGAAGTAACATCAACAACAACCTTCAAGCCACCAAAACAAAATCAAAAATGAAGTATGCCAATTAAACCAACTCATAATTACAAAATTAGCTCTCAGTGCCACTTATGAAAGAGTAAATCTAATAGTTGACGATATTAACAATCTGCAGAGACAAGTAGGTGCGCTTTAACATCAAACGTATTCCCAAGATACCGCCTCTTCATTAGGTGAAAGAGCTGTCCATGTATCAGTTCATGTCGTTCAATCTCCAGCCTCTCATTTGGTACATTTGTACCTTCGCTAAAAAATATGTCCCTGGAGAGGTAAGTATTTTCTCTTTATTACATTTCTATGAAAGCTTTTCTATCTGCTCACCATCACGTTTGAGTGATTTTAATTAAAAAAGTAACTCTTAATTTTCCATCACCCTCACCGCATCAAAATTCCATTTATGCCTGCGGATCCACCACCTGCTGCCACAATGTGGGGCAGCAGTGCTCCACCTGATAGTGTTTACCGCCCAGCAGGCAAACGCATGCAGACTGGCTCATCAAGCTCGCCTAATGCAACTGGCTAATTTGTCCCTCCAAGGGACTTATTACTACACCTAGCACAAGTACACCCAACCTGCTCCCACCCCCTAGCCCTACCCTAATCTAATGTTTGCTTTTGCCTCCGTGTCAAGTATGGCTTCTCTTCCCATGTGCCAACAAAGGGATAATTGAGCTGGCAACGGCCACCTTTGCACCAGATGGGTTTATTGACCACAACCCTTATAAAAGCTATTTTGATAAAGGCTTTCCCACCAAATAGGACGCGCCGCTGCAGCAGCTACGCCTTAATATATAAAAACACACCCATTGCCATCATTCATACACGGCTCCCAAGTGATACCACATCTATGGTGACCTTTTCAAACCTTACTACACACCTTCTTTCTCAAACACTCTATGAAGAATTGATGACAGGGCTGTCCAAATATGGCATAGACCCCATCCTCTACTTCCTTGTAAAAAGTGGTGCTGAGTGACTATCGACACCTCAGGCAATGGCCACCATTACCCCCACCAGCCAACCATAGCCCAGCACATCCCACCACGTGCCTATATCCCATCCACACCAGATCACTTCTTTAGGGCTCACATTGACAACAGCTGCACTGTTTGCCCACTCTGACATATGTTGGACCATTCCAAAAAGACCTGTCGCCACAGTTCAAAAAATGCAGAAACTGCCAAGCCCACCTGTGAGGCCACACAAACAGCGTTAAGAGTGGGGATATTGGCTGCCTCACCCCCTCCAGATGAACGCTTATAAAATTAGAAAAACTTTATAATCGTAGCCCAAGTCTGCCAAATTTCTCACAATCTACCCAATTGGGAGCAGGTTTGGACACAAATTAAACAAAACAATTTCCCGCCCTAAAACCTTACCCAACCACAGCCACATCTCTCTGACTCAATCCCACTCAACCAAAATCCCTGAGACTTATTGGATGATATAACAAAATACAGGGAATTGTCTCACCTTTGGACTATCCAATTAATTTGGAACTGTATCTACCTTCAGACTACGAAGCCCCATTCCTGCCCAAGAAACATGTCCCTAAACCCACTACTACCCCTTTCTTGAGTAACCATCAGCTTTTTAAGGCTGCAGTGGCCTCACCCAATAGTTACCATCTCCGCGATGCCATGGCACTCTCTGTTGCTGAATTTAAGAAAGGGATACACGTCACCGTTTCCCTCCTGATTACACTTAGGTTGCAAAAGTGATAATTAAAAATTAATTGATAATGCTGCCTCCGCTGTCAAGCATGTTGCTTCACAGGCAGATTTATCCCCCACCACGCGTATCACCAGAGCCAATATTATGATATTTTCCCAGCTTCCTGACGCATGCATACAAGCTGAACACCATGTTGCCGAACTCTTGGAGGCTTTGCACCAGGCCCAAATTTCCAATAATCTTCTTAACAATTATCTATTTCACCTCAACCCACATCCTGCGGATACCCCAACCCCCTTGCTCTCAGCTTTGATCCGCTTCTTAAATGGTTAAGATGAAATAGATAATCCGCCTGATCCCCCTCCCCCTCCACTATGGTAGGGTAAGGAGTTCACCACTACTACAACTGGTAGATTGTAATTAATTTTGTTTTGCTGTCTTGCCTCTCAAATTAAGGCTTTTGGTTTGTGTTTTTAGTTTTCTTGTTTTGTTTTGTTTTGTTTTGGTAATACCCAGTTCCTGGTCAGCTTAACTCGAATAAATATATTTTGCTATGAAAGCTCTATGGAGAAAGCAACTGACCATCATTGACTCAAACATTTGACTAACTGCCTTAGCCTTATGGCTCAAGACATTATGGTCCCTTATCTGATGCATTACAGTACTTGGACTGATGCCAAGCCTGCCTTTCTTTATGAATTTGGGAGCGACTTAAACTTAACCAACCAAAAACAGACCTTTATGGGTATCAACCTTAATTAAGGGAATCTATCATTTATTTGAGGTAAGACGACCAGGGGACGGATATTACCAATACAAAATCGACCAAAAACACAAACCAAATGCCTAAATGAGTGGCGGAAAACCAAAACAAAAAGGAAAATCAAGCCAACCAGGTGTAGAAGTTGTGGACCGCTTATTCCACCATGGCGGAGGGGAGGGGGAGGGTTTCATACAACTTATCAATTTCTTCTTCATTAATAAAGTGACGGACTAGAGCTGAGAGCAAAGGGGTTGGGGCATCCGCAGGATGTGTTTGAGGAAAATGGAAAAGGTCAAGTTCATTTCTAACAAGCTGGGCCTGGAGCATAGCCTCTAGGACTTTGGCAACATGGTGTTCAGCTTGTATGCATGCATCAGGAAGCTGAGAAAATTTGGTTATGTTGGCTCTGGTGATGCGTGTGGTGGAGGAAAATTCTTCCAGTGCAACAACTTGCTTTAGAGCAGAAACGGCGGTTTCCATTAATTGTTCAATTTCCTCCTTTGCAACCGCAGGAAAATCATCAGGGTTATGGATTGAATGTAGCCACTCATCAAATCGAGCGAAAGACTGTGCCACAGCTTCATGGAGATGGCGGCTATTAGGAGAGGCCACAGCAGATTCAGCAAGTTGATGGTCACTCAAAAATGGGGTAGCAGTGGGTTAAGGGATTTATTTCTTAGGTGGGAATGAGGCATCGAATTCTGAAGGTAGATATGGTTCCAAATAATTGGAAAGTTGGGAGGAGGTACAATTTCCCCATATTCAGTAATTTCATCCAATAGGTCCCAGGGATTTTGATTGAGCGTGATTGACTCAGATGGACGAGGTTTTGGTTGGGTAACTTCTGGGGCGTTAAATTGGTTGGACTGAAGATTGGTCCAAACCTGCTCCTGATTGGATAAAGTATTTGAAATTAAGCCGGCTTAGGCTGTGGTTGCAAAGGTTTTGTTTATGTTTGAGCGATCAGCTGGAGGGGTTGGGGGCAGCCAAAATCCCCACTCAAACGCTGATTGTGCGGCCCCATGTGTGGGCTTGGCGGAATCATCTAGTTTTAAGTTGGAACTACAGATTTTTTTGGAATGATCCAACTCATGGCATATGGGACAAATGGTGTGGAAATGTAAAAAAGATCCCAAAAGAAGTGTTCTGGTGCAGATGGGATATGAGCACGTGGAGGAATGTGCTGGGCTACGGTTGGTTGGTGGGGGGTGATGGTGACCATTGCCTGTAGTGCTGCTAACCTCTCAGCTCCGCTTGGGACCAGGAAGTGGAGGATGAGGTTTGTACCATATTTGGAAAGACCCATCAGTTCTTCATAGAGTGTTTGAGGCGGAAGGTGCGAAGGAAGGTTTGCAAAGGTCACCACCATTGTGGTGTCACTGGGGAGGCGTGTACGGGTTGTGGAAATAGGAGTGTTTTTATATATTAAGGGCTTAGATGCTGCTGCAGCTGCGTCCTCTTCAGTGGGAAAACCAATATCAAAATAGCCCTTATAAGGGCGGAAGTCAATAAATCCCGCTGGTGAAAACGTGGATGTTGCTAGTTCATTTATCAATTTGTCAGCATATGGGAAGAGACACCCATATTTGACTCAGAGGCAAAAGCGAATATTGGATTGGGGTAGGGCTAGAGGGTGGGGGCGGGTTGTGTGTACTCGCGCTAAGTGGAATGATAAGTCCCTAGGAGGGACAAATCCGCCTGATTCATTAGGCAGACTGGATGAGCCAGTTCGCACACGTTTTCCTGCAGGATGGAAAACAATAGCAGGTGGAGCGCTACTGCCCCATGCTGGGGCAGCCGGTGGTGGATCTGATGACATAAAATTGTAACTGATATATTAGAGGTGACGATGGAAATTTAGCAGATGTTTTTTTTATTCTCCCAAAAGTGATGTTGAGTGGAAAGAGAGATTTTTTTGGGGGGAACTATCAGCAAATTCGCTACTGTTTTTACCTCAAAGCACAAACTCTAGTTGCAGGGGAATCATCTTATGTTATACGATGCCATTACAACGGTTTTTTGGCCTTTAAATATGCCTAATATCTTTTGTATCTTAAATTGGTGAAGTCTAACTTAACGTCCCTCCTCAATATTAAAGAGGCTATATTGTAAATCCTGGCAGAACTACATAAACCATTGGGCCACCTCATTTTAACTTCAATAAGCCCCAATCCCAAGTATTGGCCATTGCTCCCCCTGATACACCTACACCTGAATTATACTGCACTTATGCAGAAGAAACAACCACACTGTAGCTGACTGCCACATTTTATAATGTAAGTAGGCAGTAAAATCAGTCAGTATAGGGCAAGAGGCTCCTATGCTGACGTAAAACAAGTGCCTCAAGACCCTAGATCTAGTTCTAGCTGTATCCCAAGTACTTCCAGTTATTCTGTGTTAGCTTCTACATCAGAAGTGGAAGTCCCTCTGTTTATTCAAGGGAAAAAACCTTCAGCTTTCTTATTTTTATGTTGGTCAGTTACCCAAACATATTTTGATGATCATCTCTTTTATAGAAATCCAAGCCTTGGCAGATAAAGCATTAAAACACATTGAAAAACTACAAGCTTGACCAAAGCAGAATACTCCACTTGCTTCACTGTAAATCCCTAATGAGAGTATATTAGCTATTAACTCCCAATTTGGATTATCAGTGGTTTGAGTCAAAGTAGTAGTCCATAAGGTAAAGTCCTGGCGATAATTGACACTGATTCTCTGGTTAGCATTAATTACTTCCGGCTTATCAAAAAGATATAAATGCCTCCTGACTTGATTCCCAAAGCTGAATATGGGACGGTAGGTAGTCAGTCTGCTAAGGCGATGAGAGCCTATTCTGCTTTACTACTTCATTTTGAGAAGTTATTAATTAATGCACCTGCCGTTGAACTGTTGATAATAACTATAAGTTGCTTATTGGGGTCTAACTGATGAGGAGTTTAACTGCATCATCAACCACAAGAAAATACCCATCCCTGCTAGGGTATTGGATTCTGTTAATATTTGACTTCCCCATCAAATTTTAAAGGCGCCCCTAAAAGACGAAATTGCTTTCTCAAATACCCATCCTCCATTTGGAAAACCAAGTACCTAATCTCAAGGGAAATCTAAGCCACCTCCAGAGGCTGAGGATGCTGAAGGGGGATCCCTCAGTATACCCCACATTCTATTACAATACCCTCAGGCTCACTAGTTACTGTAGATATAAAGATTTGAGATTTTTAACCCATCTGATCAAATTTTGGAGCTTAGTGGAAATCCAAACCTTTCCATCAAGAAAGCGTTGACCTGCCTGGGAATTTTGGATCCTGCCTATGAGAAATATATCTCTATTTTATTAGAAAATTTAACAAATCATACTCTCCAGGTCCCTCAGCATGCCCCTATCGCTTGTGTAAAACTATGTCCCATTAAAATATTGCTGATGAAAATTGTTTTGAAAGGAATAAGCACGGTTTAGCTATAGATATAATCCAGTTTTTAATCCTGATTTGTTCAAATTCTAAATTATTTGAATTGATTTTCCAAATCAATAGTATAAAATTGTTTTGACTCATTACAGGATTTAGTATTTGATCCCCTCACCCACTATTGCTTTGGTTGACAGTAGAATTGGGGATGATTTACCCCAAATGAACGCCAGGATGTAAAAGACCTTCTCGAAGAGTAAGGTGATATTTTTCCCCAGGACCAAGTGACTATGAGAAAATGTCTGGGGTAATTCATCAAATCGAAACTTTGGACCACCATACATTTAAATCCCGACCATATTAAAAATCTAATGTGGAGGAAGCTAAAGTGGCCTTAGAGTTACAGCGACTATTGGAGGCGTGGGTACTTGTGCCTTACAAAAGTCCATGGGTTTCCCCACTCCTATAAATTAGAAAAAGGATGGTGGTCATCATTTTGTTTCGGATAATACCCACCTCAACTCTATCATTTGCAAAAATAGTTACCCCCTGCTATATAGATGCCTTTTTACACTTAATGTCAGGGTCCCACTATTTCTCCGCTATGGATCTCACCAGTGGATAATGGCAAGTAGATTTGTCAAATAAAAGATTGGGCAAAATGTGCTCTTGTCACAAGTGAAAAAAATCACAAGCCCACTCAATTGCCTCAGGGGTTATGTAACGCCCCTGATACTTTCCAACGCACTATGGATGGAATACTAGGCGATTTAAAACTCTCCTGCATATAAGTTTATCTTGATGATATTACAGATTTCCAAGAACCTTTACTGAGCATCTAAATCACCTCAGGAAAGCCTTTTAGCAGTTATGGCAATGGTCATTAAAACTGAAGCCGTTAAGATGCTCTTTCTTCCAGAGCGAGATAGATTTTTTGGGTCACAAGGTCAATAAAGCCAGAATACCCCCGATGGATGCTAAGGCCTTGGCTATTGCTAAGATGACACCCCTAAATCCTTATAAGATATACAAGTTTTTCTAGGAATGGTGGGCTATTATTGGTAATTTATCCCCTATTTTTGCAGATACCTCAAAGCCTCTGGTGTATCTACTGAAGAAAGGAATACCCTTTTATTGGAGAGAAGAGCAACACCAGGCCTTCAACCTGCTACGTCTCTCTTTCTCACTCTCCAGTACTTATTCATCCAAATTTTGATAAGCCCTTTCTCCTCTTTATGAATGCTAGCTTATTGCCATTGGAGCCATACTATTTCAGCATGATGAGAATTTAGCGGGCCATCCCATTGCCTACTACAGAAAAACCTTATCTAAAGCCAAACGGAACTATAGCGTTACATAACATGAATACTTTGTGGTCCTACTGGCCACTAAGAATTTATAACCCTATCTATATGGGAAGCATTTTACCATCATAACCAAAAGTTCTTTAATACGTTGGCTACAGCAAATGAAGGACCCTGATAGGTGATTATCCCGGTTTGTTTTAAACCTTTATAACTACTCTTTTCCATTATCCACTGACCAGGGCCAATCCATCAAAATGCGGATTGCCTTTCTCAAATTCCCATCTTAACTATAACTGACCCTGAAGAGGATCAACTCTACGACCTCCTAACCCAACCACAGTCATGGAAAGACATAACCCTAACCCTCCAAAAGGAATTAGTGAAAATATTGTCAATTCTCCAAGTCAAGAACGGTCAATGGTGAAAACTTATGTCTAAACAATAGATGTCTTATGTAAGGCCATTGGCTAGAAACAACATCATATTAGAGAGACATTGGCAAGTCAGCAATGGGGAATTTGGAAAACCTACCAGTGGCTTAAAACTCATTGTTATTGAGTGGGAATGCTTGTTTCTATCCCGGATTTATTGGAGTACTTTCTGATATGTAAAAGCCAAACTGAAACCAATACCCTCTCTCAACATCCAGTGGTCCCACCATGTGAACCATTCCATACTATTAGCATTTATGTTGTGGGACCTCTTCCTTATACCTCCAATGGACATCAGTTCCTCCTACTAGCCGTGAACCATCTAATGAAGAGGATTGAAGCTGTATCAATCCCCACCGCTTTGGAATAGGCTACCGCCACATTTTCTATATAATAGTATTATCACCCAGAATGGGTTTCCTAACATCATTCTTTCCGACAATGGACAAAATTTCTGCTCAATGCTGGTGAAAGTTTTTCTGATCTGATGGGAACCACACAGGTATTCTTCACCCCCTACCATCATGCAACCAATGGAACTGTAGAGCGGGTAAATGATACTCTAACTTCAACCCTCCAGAAAATGGCTATTACTGACCCCCTTCATTGGCCCCAATACTTGCCTAGCGCAATTATGGCCTATCAAATCAGTTACCATCGAATAACTAAGATGTCACTATCCCAAGCGTTGTATGGCAGAATTCCTCATCAGCTTTCTTAAGTCCAGGTGATGCATGATCAAGCTTCTCCTGAAGCACATGAAGTCTCTATTCAAAGTATTGAAAATGAAATCATAAGACTTCAGGCCCTGGCAGCCAAAAACCTGTCCACCACAACAAGTAGAGAAACTGCTCAGTTTTATGATAAAGCATATCCCCTACACTCTCTTTCAACCAGGTGACCTCGTTCTATTCTACCATCACTGGCCTAGATGTTATGATCATAAACTGGGCACTAACTGGTCATGGCCTTATTGAGTCATATATAGATTGGGCAGTGAGCACTCAATCATAGAGGTTGTTCAGGGCACACTAGTGAATTGCATAAATAGTCATTTTCTCCGTCCATATATTCCACTGCGCCAAGATCTAGAGGGGGGTATTGTCAAGAATACAACCCAAACAGCCAAATCAGATGCATTGGATAACAGAAATCAATCCTGAACTGACCAAAAAACCCAAACTTTGGTTGGGGTTCAAACCTGAGAATTTTGATGGGCTCAATTAGATTAACTTAAGATAATTAGGGCTTTTAACAAAACCCCAATTTGTTTATCTTATTATATCTAGGCTTGGGCGGCTAAAATTTCCCTGATAAGCCTCCTAAATTCCCCTTAAAAATGGGTATTGAATAATAAAATTTATGCCTTTTCTTTGCTTTTTGCAATTTTAAGTAAAAAATTGTATTATTTGTAATTTACCACACCAGACTCGATATCTGTATCAAATAAGACTTCTTAACCAAGGAAAGAAACCCAGGTAAGTAACCAACACCCTTGGACTTCAGGTCATCTGGCCCTTTAAAAACAAAAAGATTCATGGTTTTAAACCATGATGCCAACATAGCCTTTATGTTAATCTGCTATGATTAATAAAAGTTTAGAATTTGCTATCTTCAGAATCCAACCCGTGGAGGTTCATAATCTAGTCAGTGGTGGATACTGACTAGACAGATGAAGTATTCATTGTTTTATTTTTTAGGTTGCTCATCAGCTATGAATGCCATTATTGATAAGGTGCCAACCGAAAGGTTGAGCGCCAAAATCCCTAAATAAAACATTGACTTATTTTAATATATACAGTACATTACAGTTGTATAATTGGTTAGTGCTAAATAAACTTTATTGTTCTCTTGTGAAAGATTAGTGGGATTGTTTCACTTATCTAATCTATTGAAATTTTACAAGAAAGCATGATATGGGGTGCTACAAAGTCTATGAAATATTAGTTTGTGTCTCTAAGAAATATTGATACAAGACAACAAATAATTAGTCTCGTTATAATAACTAGTTCAAAATAGAATAAAGAAATTATTTCTTTTTTTAGTACTAGATGGTCCCAACCCAAGGGGGGGATTCATCGATGTAAAAGAAAGAAATTATTTCTTGAAGGACCAAAAGTATTGTACATAAGAAAGATAAGTGGTTTCTTTATCATTTATAATTTAGAGATATATATAGGAGACTCTTTTTATTAGGTCTTCATAAGTATCTTAATGCCTCAAACGAGGTATCTTTTCTTTTTAGAGGACATATATTTCTGATTATTACTAATGTATTTGTGATTGTCAGATCTAATAAGATTCTTATTATATGAGATTGACCTTCTTGTCGAGGGCTCAACCCTTTTAGAATGCTTAGCCTCTTTGTAAGACTTATCACCATTAGGAAAACTAAACAAATAACTCAAAGGGATCAATTGTTGGTCTAAAAGAAAATTAAATATCTCTGCTGTTTTTTAGTATCTTATTAGACCAAGATGCTAAACCTCTTAATCTTAATTAGATTTGGACATTGCAGGTGGATTTCAAACAATGCCCTCCTCAAGATCTTGCCTAGGGGCATGTATTTAGCAAGAAATATACTGTGAAATATATTAATACAGTCCCATTATAAACAGCTGAAATGGAGTATTCAATACCCCAACAATAGTTAATATGATAAGGACCAGACCATAAGGTTCAAGCTTGTAAATTCGTCCTCCAGGTTTATAGTGATTAAAAAGTACAGGATCTCCTATTTGACCCTCAGGTAAGGTAGGCCAGGTAGCATTTGTCCTAATTCCTTCTTTTAAAGTTTAGTAGAAAGAGAGCTCAAAGCTAAGGCTTGCATTCTGATAATTTCATCAGTTAACCTTCCCATAGCTAGTTCATTAGTTTGGGGGGTAGCAGTATCAAGTATAGGTTGTAAACTTGAGGGTAAAATATGATCATGACCATAAAGAGCCTTGAAGGGAGACATTCCATTATATAATGATAGCTAACCATGTAGGCTAACATTGCACTAGGTAAGTGTAGATTCCATCCACATGAATTTGTTGAGGCCATCTTTTGCAGAATGGCTACAAGAGTACCATTAGCTTTTTAAACCGCACCATTAGTAGAAGGATTATTAGGAGCAGTAAACGACTGATAGGTACCCATCAATTGAGTGAGCTCAGATACTACATTTGAAATGAAATTGGTTCCATTTTTAGATAATAATACTTTTAGAATACCACAATGGGCGAAAACTTGTTTGAAAAGGAAAGACGCTGTACTTAGCGGTGACAGTGGAAACAGAGACAGCATTTAATCCGCTTAATAAAATGGTCAATAGCTATAATAATATAACGAAGTACATAAGTATAGGTAGAAAGGGGATCCACTACATTGATACTCATAATGGAAAAGGTTCCAAGGATCCTATAAATTAATGTATATAGATTGGGTTTCAATACGTTGTTTTTGGCAAATAAGACAAGTTTCCAACACATCATGGACAATTTCCAACATATTACCCAATAACCTCAATCTTTCAGCCAATTAAGGCATGGCGACAGCTCCATGCCACACAGATTGATGAGCCTCCATAATGGTATCAGTCCTAGTAGAAGGCCAAATAGAATGTAGCTATTTAGATCCTGACTTCTTATAAAGAGACCCTTCTTTAATTTGAGTGTCCTTAGTTAAAGATTGTAATCTTGCTAGAATATCGTTACGTTCATGGTTCCATAGTTCAGGTTGGTCAATTCAGTAAAAAATGTGATCCTCTTCAGTAGTGAACTGGGTTAGTATAAGTAATCGAGAGAGTCAATATCATTTTGGTTAAAGCTCCACCACGGTGTTGAACTGAAAATCATAATTATGAAGTTTTAGAGCCTATCTAACTAAGCGTCCATCTAATATTTCATTTGTTGAGACCATTTAAAAAAAGCTTGATCATGATGATAGTAGAATGTTTGTCATAGAGGTAAGGACGAAAATGCTTGATGGCTGATAAAACCTCAAGGTATTCTCTCTCAGTAACGCTATAATTGCGTTCTGCTTTGGAAGGGGTTTTAGTATAAAAAGCAATAGGGTTATCTACTAGATTGGATCCTTGATGAGCCAAAATAGCCTAATAGCTACATCACAGGCACCAGTAGATAAGAGTAAAGTTTTGAAAATCAGGATGGGCTAAAGTTGGGGCACTAATTAGAGCTTGATGTAAAAGATCAGATGGTTGTAGTTGTGACTCTTCCCATAAAAAACTTTCTTATGTGTTAAATGAACTAAGGGTTCAACGATTTTAGCAAAAGGGAGATGAATTTTTGGTAATAACCAACTATCTCTAAAAGCACATGATTATTTCACAAGCTCAGAGGAACTGGCATGTCCATGAAGGCTTGAATCTTATTAGAAAAGGGTAAAATCCAGTTACAATTAGCCTTATGGCCTAAGAATTCCATCTAAATTTTGAAAAAAATCACCATTAGTTGTTTTAGCTTAAGAGAAAATTGGCGCATTCAGACAAATACTTTTACAAATGGGCTTAATGTTTGTTAAAAGTACGAGAAAAACAGTAGCATTGTCTAAATAAACTAGAACGCAGGAAAATTTCGTTTCACTAAACAAGCCATACATGGCCCTTTAAAAAAGTAGCAAGGGCATTAAAATGCCCTGCGGCATATGAGTAGGTTTAATCCCCTTCACTAGAAATTATAGCGCATTTTTGACGATCTTCAGGAGTCAGTTTAATTTTCAGTAACCACTAGCAATGTCCATGGCAAAAAGAACTGTGATCCATGCAGTAGTCCTAATGATTCATCAACTCAAGAAAATGGATATGAATTTTATGAGTCTTAGCTTTAAGACAACAATAATCCGTGACAACTCTATGACATCCATCCTCTTTACGGATAAGAAGTAGAGGGAAAGCCCATGGACTTTGTGAAGGAGCTAGTAGTTCAGCTTCAAGGAGTTGTTTTAATTCCACAAAAACTTGAGCCTCCTAAACTTTAAGTTTTTTGATAAGGCCAAGCTCAAATAGGGGGAATATCGCCTGTCTTTACCTGATGAAGCACGTTTTTAATTAACTAAAAATCTCTGAAACCATTTTTGAATATATCCACATATATCTTAGAGCCTCTGCTGCTTGTTGTTGTTCCAGAGTAAATGAATCCCCATATTCAACTTTGACTCTAGCAATAATAGGTGTGGCATCCAACCCATAATCTCTTAACTTTTCACATCTAGTGATAGATAATATTTCACCTATAGAAGTAGGCCACACATAAAAACAACATGGTTATTTCTATTCAATTAGATAGATCAAGAGGTGAGATTAGCTAATAAAACTAGAACAGTTCCATTCTATGCAGGACTTAAGGATATTGGGACAAGTTAAGGCCTCCAGATGAAAGGAGTTAAGGTTACCTGAGATATCTAATACATGATCAGCTGGCACAAATACTTTCACTCCAGTACTATATATAACTTGAGCTTTAGGAGGAACAGTAACCAAGTTGATAGAGTATAAAGGCATTCCTTCTGATGCACAAACTGATGGATGAGGAAGAATAGTTTTAGGTCCCAATATTCGGTATTCAAGATGAGAGATAGAGTTATGATATTTTAACAGACAAATACGTCGTTTAAGTTTACCCTTTTCATTTGGGAAATCTTTTAGAATTAAAGATATTAATATCCAATTAAAGAAAGATAATCGTCCTTATGACTAACTATTGTAACAAACTTAAAGAAGGTTTTTGGTTCCCAAAAGCAAGTCATAACAGATATTGTCCAAAACTACCGCAGGGGCTAAAAAACTAAATTCCCAAAACCCATTGGAAGGGAGAATAAGCATTTATTGATTTATTATACGAAGGACTAGAAGTTTTATAGCTTTGAGAGTGGTTCAAATATGGCGCAACTTGATTTTTTCATAAGCCTGTACAAGATTACATTCATAGGAGATCCCACGTCAATGATGGTAAAACTTTTACTTTTTACACTATGACTTTCACCCAAGTCACATCAGAACTAAAATGTGGGATTAAAGTCACCAAAGAATTATTTGATAATTAAATTAGAAGAATAAACAGAAATGTAAGAAGATTGAGTATATTTGTTGATTAAATTATCAGGTATATCAAGAGCACCTGGTGAAGTTATCACTTAACAATCCTTAGAAGTAATTAAAATTTATGATTGAGTACAGGAGGAAAGTTCAGCACATGGAGCCTCTAATGCCCTATGCAGACTCCTCTTTTTTGACTCATCATCATGTTTCTTCCAACATTGCTGTTCCATATGACCAACTAGTCAGCAGTAGCCACAAAGATCCTTCTTAGGTTTAAATTTGGGTCTAGGAGGCACTGCATGATCATAGGAGTAAGGGCTTAAGAGCTGAGGAGGGGTGCACCACACCTTTAGGAATCTCAATTAAAGCCTCTTTTATGCTGAAAATAGACCGAGTTTTGCCTTTAAGAGATTTTAGATGTAGTAACAACTGAGTAAAAGAAGAAAAAGCACTCATCACAGTCAAAATGGACTCATCTATTGTAATATGATCATAATTAGCAAGAGTCTGTGTAAGTCCTGGAGACCAGTCCCTGCAACTGGATAGGGAGCAACACCCTTTTCAAACAGAAAGGGGCCCAAAAGCCCAAGTGGACCCTCTGTAACAGTTGAGCAACTTGGCTCACATGATAGATAAGCTCTTGGTGACCGCTCTTCCCCCCAAGGATAACCCGTTTCCACCCCTTCCCCCCTCCTTAACCCTGGTAAGTTTGGTAGATGGGGTCTTCAAAGAGATTGTGCAAACCAGGGGCCATGAGCAGGCCCCTGGGACCGACACTCCTCATGCAAATTACGTCAAAATTTTGAAGAAAATAGCCTCACCAACATTGGGGACCAGTCTGCAAATTCCAGCCTTGGGGAGCCAGTCCAAACTGGCTGGTGATGGAAATCAGATCAGGGCACAACTTGGATTTTGGACCAGGCATCAAACAACCTGGAACAGTTTCCAAACTCTCTGGAATGGATCCAGGGAGTTTGTATCATGTGAACAGCCAAATTGAGTGTTCTGACCAGGTCTCAAACAACTCAGCCTAGTTGCCACAGTCTCTCAGAATAAATCTGGGAAATCTGAATCATGTAAAAAGGCCAACTTGGATGGCCAGGGCCCATATTGACACCATCGACCTAGCTTGGTCCTAAAAATGCAGAAAAATTTGCAATTTTTTTCAATCTTTGCTAAGATTTTGAACATCCCCCACCCCTCCCTTCTAGCCAATCTGATCTCACCATCAAACCCCAAATGGCAAATCCCATAAGACCTCCTCCATGCAATTCAACCAATACTTAAGGCAACTGCCCTGCCCAAAGGCAGTTGTCAGTTCTTTCTCTAATCTTCTTGCTCTGTTGCCAAATAAACCATGTATACCCCACTCAGTTTGCCGCGGCCTTTGCCCACCTTACTTTTTTTTTTAAAAATTCCACCGATCAATCCAGCAAAGAACCTGCCACCCAAATCCTTATTCAGATGTTCATAACTGGATTATCCAGTCTATTGACCCCACCATGTGGCGTCAGATCATAAATATAATAAACCAACTCACCCCTGACAACAAAACTTCTTCCTCATCTATAATCACATATACATCAAATACAAAAAATATCTATCCATTCCACTTTAGATTTCTTGGATGAGGCTTCCCTGTTTGAGCCGCACCAGAGCATTCATGCTCCATCACTCGTGGACTTGAGACCCCTACATGGTCTGGCTGTGAATGATCCAGCCTGACTGTGGAGCCGGAAGCACCCCATTCAGAGGGAGCTCAGCCCTCACGCTCTTTTCTGGTTCCCTTCCCCCTCTGCTTTCACTCCTGATTGTATGACGGCCCTTGTGCCACCCCTCGCTGGTGCACAAGCTCAATTGTTTAAATCTGAAGGCCAGCAACCGCAAGCCTTAGAGGAGTTGCATCCTCCCTGCCTCTCTTGCCCTTGGGGGTTGCCCCTACAAGACTCACAGTTGCCCCATTGCAACCATCTGATTTGCCTTGGGGCCTTTGGTATGTTATTGAACTTTTGCTTTACTTGCATCCCCAATAGGACTCCACTCATACAAGTTTCTTGGACTGCTGTGCCTATGGCAATCTGGGTTCTCCACTGGGTACTCATAGACCTTGATTGGGAGCCCTCTATTCCTATCAACCAAATCTATGACATAATGAACTGACCTGTAATCTTGGCCTTCTCCACCCTCCTCTCTGGCACTGGTAAAGCGTTAGCCTATGCACTTACTCTGTTCGTGAACTCCCTTTGCAACTTGGCTTTCTCCTGCTGGTTGGCTGCCTTGTTCATCTGAGGTTTCTGTCAGGGTAACGCCTGATATTGGAGGAACTACTGGGATTTAAGATACAATTCATCAGATCAAGAGATTTGTGCTGAAGTTAGATTGATTATTTGCATATCAAATCATAATTGTAATGAGTTTTGTTCAAATTAATCGCTTAAATTACCCTAATTGCAATGATTTTGGTTTCGTAATTGCACTAAAACAACCTACAATGAGACTGAGAAAATTCCCACTGCTTTAAGAATCACATATAAGGCGCAAACCCATAGACTCAAAAGAATAATAGTGCTCCGTTCAAAAGTCAATTAAACTTAGGAAAGTTCAGGAAGTTGGATGGAATATAAAACTAGACTATTCAGATGGTTAGTCTTTGCGGTCAATAAAATAACATCATATGATAAACCCTTTAAATACATACTTTCATTATAACAGTCCATCTACCATATAGTAAACAAGCTATACAGCCTAACCAATTATTCCATAAAACCTATAGCCATGGGTGCAGAAACACCTATACCTGAACAGATCCTTCTTCCATTACTTCCACGTCCAAAAATAGCTGGCGTACTGGCATTAACAGGAATGGGAGTGGTTGAAGCAATCCTTTCTTCTTTATGGCTAATCCGCCAAATTGACCTTTCCATTCTCTATATGGTATGCACTGCCCTTTGTTATACTGGACCTTTAGCTCAGGTTTAGCAAGTTCACTGCTTGCTATCACAAACTGGGATAAAGTAGTACAAGTCCCTGACACTTGCTGTAGGCTTTATTAAACTGTTCCCCACCCTGCCAAGCCCTGGTGACAATTGTCACCCCCTCAGTTAACATTATAGGGATTGGAAACCGCATATCCCATCTGGTGAGGTGGCCAACCAAGTCCTAAGCGTCCTGGTGGAGCCCCAGGTACGCTTTACTGCCAATGGCGGGAAATACCCTCCCACCTCTGATGACCAGTAGAGCATGGCTCTTTTTGACGCCATGGATGGGGACACCCACCGCTGGGTCAGGGGAGTGCTCCACTCTTCAACCAAGTCCAGCAACCCTACCCCTCTGCTTGCGCTGGTCACTTCAGCAGTCCAGGCCCCTGAGTCAAGACTGGTGCGCCTTCTCCATCTCTTTACATTGGGGGAGTCAGCTATGGACCAATCCTCCAAAATTGAAGCCTTTGTGGTTCTGGCTTCCGCTGTGCTAATCCCCCCAAAAAATTGCTGTCTCCACGTTTCATGCTGCCTAGGACTCCACTACGGCTACTCATACATACTGAAACCCTCTACTAGGTCTTTAGAGATTAAAATTCTCTGAGGCCCTCTTGATTGGGGACAGGCCCTTCCACTTCCCTGCATGTGCTGTTTCAGCTCTTGAGGTACCACATACCACCCCTATCCCCTCTTCCAGAATTCGCAGTCAAGGGAAGCGTCCCCCAGGTTTGCAGCCCTTTGCTCTCCCCTCTGTGTCTACCTCAGGCAATTCCCCTCTGGGGGAACCCTACCTGTAGCACCCTCTGTCCCCACCCCATATCAGTAGGGTGGCCTGTTGGACTCCCTGAGCTCAGAATCTGTTCTGCCCGGCACTATTGTCCCCCAGGTTGACCCCAACTCCCCCTGAAGAGGGTGGAGTGAGTGTACGCATCAACCGCTGCAGCCCCATTTGGGACAAGGAGGAAGCAATACTCTTATCTCAGGAACAAACCAGCCCAGCACCTCCTGAGCAATCTCATTTGATTATGGGTCATGCCCCCTCCTCTGCTGCCCTCTCGCTTGCTCTACTCAATAATGAGGATCAATCCTACTTCCTGTTTCCTGTTTCCTTTCCCTCAGATACAGGTGAGATCACTGTATAAGCAACCTCAACATGGGAGCGGCTGGTAACTTTATTGATCTCTGTCAGGCACGCTCCCTGGAACTGGCGATGAGGAAGCTTCATCTATCCTGGGCGCCTCATCAGAGCCCATAAAGTCCTACTACATCTGAAGCCCCTTACACTTTTCCGTTCATAATTTTTATTTTGTGAACACTTCTTGGCAGTACAGGCTTTGCTCTATCTCTTATTTCTTGTGGTGGACTGGTGCACCGCCAGCAGGCCCATATCAACCTTATGAGTAACTCTTGTTATTAATAAACCTTAGGCTGAGTGGAAAGTTTCCTTTGCTAGAAACCCTTCCCATGGAACATCCCATGGCTCAATTTCCCTCCTGACCCTGCTCTAATAGACCTCCCTTCGGACTTCCCTTCCTTCCTAGCCCCTTACAAGTCTATCTTAGATATGTCTCTGGCATCTAATCTTCACCTGCCCTCTGAATATAATCTATCATTCCAGCTGACAGTCGCCTTAGTCAAAACCAACTGCCCCCTCTACCCTTACACTGAGTAAGAGGACCAGGCTTTAGGGATTTGGCTAGACAATATGTTATAGAAGGGGTGGCACATTTAGAAATCCTCTCCTGTCACCTTTCTCATAGTTTTTTGCTAGGAAATCAGATGGCTGCCTGCGTCCTTGTGTTGACTATTGACACGTCAACAACGTTACATTTTCCGATCTATACCCCCTGCCCTTGGAGCAAACCATTGCCCAGGCCATCACTAAGTCCCACATCTTCTCAAAGTTGGACCTGGTGAATTCCTTCAATTAGGTGAGGGTGGCAAGGGGGTAGGAGTGGCTTACATTTATTTGTACCCGCCAAGTTCTCTAACAGTTCAGGGTGATTCCCTTTGGACTAAAGAATATTCCAGCCACCTTCTAGTGCCTTATCAATGACATGTTGGGGACTTGCACTTTTCATGCACCGTTGCCTACATTGAAGAAATTCTGATCCATTCCACCACCATGGAACATTATGCCAAGGACCTAGAAACAGTGATGGCAGCCCTCCACAAGGTGGGACTCTTTGTGAAACCTTCCAAGTGTGAATTCTTTAGGGACGAGGTAGCCTTCTTAGGCAATCTTGTCTTGAAGAAGGCTATGCTTTCCCCCTGCAAGCTTGAGGCTATCCATTCATGGCACATCAACTACGCAAAGGCAACTTCATTGCTTTCTTGGCACTGTAAGTTTTTTAAAAAATTCTCCTCAGCCCTCAACTAACTAGTTGCACCCCTTCACCCCCTCACAGGGAAGAATGTTCCTTTCAAGTGGTCCTCCAAATGCCAGCAGGCCTTTGAATCTATCAAGGAGGGTTTCCGCACATCCCCAGTCCTGCATCATGCTGAAACCACTTGCCCCATTATAGCAGCCTGCAATGCCTTGTCAGTGGCGGTGGTCACAGTGCTACTACAGGAGCAAGAAGGAGTCAAACACCCAGTAGCATATTGCTCCCACAAGTTCACCCCAACTGAGCAAGCGTGGGCAATACAATAAGGAGTTAGTGGCAGAGGCGAGGTCACTCACCCACTGGCGATACCTCCTGCAGGGTGCACAGCATTAGATCACTGTTTGGACAGATTACAAGGCCTTTCTCGACTACCAAAAACCACTGAAGTTGGTGAAATGCTAAACTCACACCTATCCAGGATCAATAATGGGTTTTACTTCAAGTATTGATTCTTAAAGGTCCCCATTAACGTTTTGCCAGACATGCTCATCTGGAATCCCTCTTTGTCAACTGAGAGTGGGGAGGAACCACTATATCTCACTACTGTACTATGCCCCCCTTTCAAATCCTCTCCTTGGCCCCCTTACAGTAGCTTTCGCTGACCTAACCCCTAGGAATCCCCATCCTCCTCCGCGTCCTCACCTTCTAAACCTGTTGCCCAGAAGGAATAAATGTTGAGTAATTGACTGGACCTAATCGTCAGATATTTGATCATATCAGATATCAGCGAATATATATCAGATGTATCCTAAGTATATCTGAACTTGGGATTTGTGGCCTAGCGATTTCACTTAATAATATTTGACTATGATAACATGGGCTCGAGGGCTTTGATGGTTAGATTGGAATTAGATTAAGTTTTGACTTAATGACTCAGGCACGTGGGCTTCGTTGGTCTATGTTTAAATTAGTTTTTAATGTTGGTCAAGATTTTGATCAATTTAATTACTAATTAGTGATATATATCGCCTTGATATGTGCTGCCAATCACATGTGAAAGTGAATTGGTTCAGCTATTTTGAAGATGTGTCCAAAACATCATCTCAAGAATGATGACAGTGTTTACTCCGACCCTGAGGCTGAGTATGATGCCCTGAGTTGAAGTATTTGTAGACGTTCTTACAAACTTTTTACGTGGTCAAGTGCCACTGAAAATGAGACATCATGGGTAAGATGTGGTGAACATTGAGCCTTATAAATAACCCTTAAGTTGACACTAATAAAAAACATTCAACTACTGGACTTGTTTATAATTTAATTTATAAACTTTTTGCGTTTAATACTTTCTTTTGTATTAGTCTATTTATACTTGGAATTAGTAGGATCAGGGCGGCGTGCCATCATCCAAGTAAAATGACAGGGTATACAAATTAAGTGCTACCAAGAAGTCATATATTCAATTTTAAATCACCATCCTGTCTATTGTCTCCACAAAAAAGATGCCTGAAGCTTTATCCTACGCTTGGAGAAGAACCAGCCCTCTGAAGCAGAACCCAAAATTCAACAAGTGGCGCTCATGGCTGGGACTGCAGAAGGTGACCGCGCCTAACAGGGGAGCAATCCCTTCAATTATTCAGAACCATTGCCGGGCCCAATGGGAATACTGAAATGACTGTGTCCTAGAATAATTGGAAGGATGAATACACCAGAAAAATCAATTACTTGCAAACACAACTTGAGGACCAACGGGCGAAAAATGAGAAAAATCAAGACTCTATTGATTGTCTTAATCTACAGATCAATAATCTCAATGATGATGTTAATGTTATTAATGAGTCAAACAATAAGCTCCACGGAGAATTGAACCAGTGCAAGAAGGTAATAAAACATTAGGACCAAGTGATTTCCACTTGCAGCTACAAGCTACTAGCCTGAATGAGGAAATTGCGAAATTAAAATTAAAAAACTGAAATTGTGCCAATTGGGAAAACAAAAAAATGAGCAAATTTGAGCTCTGGACGATGGGCGTTTTCAGTGTGCTACAAACCATTTGACTGGAAATTCTTCCAAATATTATGAGGAAAAAGCTTCAGAATTAACTACTGAAATGGACGCTGGGCCACGTTGACAACTGCCTAGTAATATGGTTGCTTTAGCCAACACCTATCACCTCAAACTGAGATATGATGCCCCAACGCCCTAGTACGCCTGGCTCCAGTCAACCTAGAGATAATCGTGATAACCAGGAACAGGAAAGTGATAATTATAAACCAGCAAACCTGCTGGCCTTTGATAAGAACAGAAGTATTACCACATTTGTCAAACGTTTTGAAATGGCCATGCATGGGGCCAGTGTCCGCAACAAAGCAGCCACCATGATTAACTGCTTGGATGAGTGGAGCATTGAGTTAATTATGCCTCACATTAATGAAAATTCAACATATGCTGAAGTCAAGAAGGCCGTGCTTCATGAATTTGGAGGTCCAGAACGGATGTCAACCAGAAAATCCAAGTTTATGAACATCAGCTTTAAGAAATATGAAGCAATTGATGAATTTGTGGATCAATTTTATTGCGAAGCTCAAGTTCTCTTAGGCGCGCGGGCTATGGTCGATTTTGACGCCAAGATTGCACTAGAGCATGCAGTAGAACCTTACCCTAATCTATCAAACACTCTATTGCCTGCTTTCGTGCAAAACCTTGCAACATCTGAATTGGTTGACTACTTGCGCAGATGCTCAAAAAATTATGGCCCTCCTAATACTGGTTACAGATCAGGAACTGCTGCCTTTGCTGGAAAGCCCTTCAAAACCAATAAGAAGATTGACATTAATCCGCCTATAAGAAATGAGCAAAACTTAAAAATGAAAGCCCCACAGCCAGTGAGTGAAATTACTTGCATTAATTGCAATCATAAAGGTCACTTTGCTTCCTGATGCCATCAGCGAAATGTCAACATAGTCCTTCCCAACACCGTGCAAGAGGAGGGAAAAGAACAAGCACAATAGATGCGGGATGCTCTATTGTGCCTAAGACACCAGTCCCAACCAATCGACAAGAAAATGATGGCCACAGGTCTTGTTTAACAATTCAATCAATTCTATTTTAGTATCAAATAAAGATTCCTCAAATTTACATGCAGTAACTTGCTCCCGAGTAAGGTTGTCATACCTGAAGCCTCTGAGGTAGTTGCTAAACCCTATGTGCAACAAATACTTGAGAATATTCCAGCTGATGGGCCGAGCAATGCAGTAGATACCCCAAGCCTGAAAGGTGTCAATATAGCAATACCAATCGACACATTCCTCAATGAATGTCCCAGTATTGGGAATACTCTGAAGAACACTCTTAACTCCCTGGATTCTTCTCACATTCACTTAGTAAACTCTTTTGATTCTTACTACTCTGAGTGCACTTATGTAGATATTCTGGTCAACAAGGTTAAAGTTGTAGCTATTGTTGATAGCGGAGCACCTGTACACATTGTTTCTATGAAGCTGGTTAAGAAACTGAAAATAGCTCTGGACATTGACTATCAAGAAGAATATGGGACCGCAGGCCTTAACAGCACTAAGAGTGAAGGAGCTTACAGCGCTTTGCCACTGCGATTTAGAGCTTTGGTAGTAGCTGCACCCTCTATAGTGCTTCCAAATGACAATTATAACATATTAATTGGAACTAGTTTTTTAAGGACCTATGGGATCTCAAGCGATTTTAAATAAAACATCTTGATGATATTGGGCCAATCACTTCCAATTTATTACTCTCACAATGATATGAAGCCCACAAGCCATCGTAGGAATTTTATCAATATATCTTATGCTGATGGAATAATACCAGTAGGGTATATTCAGCGGAGGAATTGAAGCCGCCCCATGCCAACCGCCATAAACAAGAATAAAGGAATACCTCTACGTGTGAATAAGGATGCGATGATAGCTTCAGGCCATCAACTGGTTATGAGGACTGGAACCATACTGGATATTCCAGAAGGACTGTACAGGGAGGTTGTATCCCTGTGGCATCATTCTCAAATGGAACCTAGAGTGGCACCCAGAATACTTATACTGGAGCATGGAGATATTGATGTCTTATTAGCAAATTTGACCAGCTGAAATATTAAGGCCAAGAAATATCAAGTAGTCACTTTTATGCATCTGTTACCGAGGGACAAGTTAATATCAGCTGTCAAATTTGGTGACTTATCCAAGTTCGGCTTACTGACTAAAACCCTTGGGGCACATATTGTAATATCTCAAAGATTTTTTGCCAGATTATCAGAACAACAGAAAGATGAAGTACTAGAGTTGTTTGAACGATACTCAAAATTTTTTACCAAAGATGATCAAGGTTTAGGTTGTGCAAAAGAAGTTCAGCATTTTGTTGATACCAGGGACCATATGCCTATTAGAATGAGGCCAATTTGGCGCCCCAGAGCCAGTGACAAAATAGTCGGTGAAGAGTTAGACAAATTGTTGAAAAGTGGAATGATAGTGCCATCCAAAAGCCCATGGGCCAGCCCCATTTTAATTGTAATGAAGAAAGATGGCAGCAATTGAGTTGTGATTGATTATTGATGGCTCAATGCCATTACAAAAAAGGATTTGTATCTATTGCCCAGAATTGAAGATGCTCTGGACCATCTGGGAGGGGTGTAGTACCTTACCGCATTGGACCTCATCTCCAGATATTGGCAAATTGAGCTGCCACCTGATGAGCAGGAAAAGTGCGTGATGATTGTTGCTCGAGGGTTTTTTCAACTGACACACATGCCACAGGGGCTGTGTAACGCACCAGCAACCTTTCAGCGTGCAATGGACATGATCTTAGGTGACCTTAAATTGTCCTGCGTTCTGGTGTACCTGGATAACATCAATGTCTTTTTGAAAACTTTTTCTGAACATCTTTAGCACCTCAAACAAGTGTTTGAACAGCTGTTGAAGGCCAATATGAAGATAAAACCTAGAAAATGCCGATTCTTTAAAAAACAATTGGAATACCTCGGGTTTGTCATTGATTCCAAGGGCTTGCGGCCTCAGCCTCAAAAGGTGGAGGCGATTAACAATATGCATCCTCCAACGAGTATGAGAGATGTTCAAGTGTTCTTAGGCATGGTAGAATACTATCAAAGATTTGTGGAAGGGTTTGCGAAGATTTCTGAGCCTCTATTCCACTTACTACAAGGAGGAATTTGTTTTTGCTGGGCAGAGGAATGCCAACAAGCCTTCAAGCCTTTGAAAAACAAAATGAGCATGGCACCTATCCTCTGATATCCTGATTTCAGCAATCCTTTTATCATACAAACTGATGCCTTGTTGACTGCGATTGGTAGTGTGCTATCGCATATTGGGGATGATGGCGAAAAGCATCCAGTCACTTATTGCAGCAGGACGCTGAATAAGCATGAGCATAATTATAATGTGACTGAAAAGAGTATGTCTGGCTTTCATCTATGCTTGCAAACAATTTTGGCTTTACATTCATGGCAGCAGAGTAACAAGTGGTAACAGATCACAGCTCATTACAATGGCTCCACAATCTCAAGGAACCTGAAGGATGGCCAGCCTGCTGGGCTCTGAAATTACAAGTGTACGATTATGAAATTATTCATAGAGCTGGAGCGGCCCATCAAAATGTAAATGGACTATCGCGACTTCCTATTGTAGCTGTCCTGAGCAGTTTGGCCGATGAGCTTCATGAAAAAATGATTAACCAAAAAAGTATGGAGATGGACCACCTGAAGTTCAAAAAGCGATAGAGAAAGCACTAAACAACACCAAATATCAAAATGGAGTTTTATACAAGCTTAAGCCCGATGGACAACCTTGAATCTTCCCAAAACCTTCTGACCAAATGGAGATTATTACTCAAGCACACAAGGCCGTCATACATAGGTGAATGGCCAAGACGCTAGAATTAATTCAAGCCAGTTACTATTGGGATTCCATGCTTTTTGATATCCAAGATGTGCTCAATAAAATGTCATTCATGCCAAATCGCAAAACCTATGAAGTTGGATGTGAAATATTGATTGATCAAACCTGACTGAGCCTGGCATACCATGTCAATTGATGTAATTGGTCCTTTGCCTGTGAGTAGCCTAGGCAACAAATACATAATTGTTGCTATTGACCATCTAATGAAATGGGTTGAAGTGAAAGCAATTTGTGATATTCGGGGCCCTAACTGCTTCCAAGTTCATTATGGATAATATTATCTATAAGCACGGTGCCCCAGAAGATCTTGACAGACAATGGAACAAATTTTACTGCCCAAATGGTACAACGGCTAAATTGAGTTGATGTCAATTAAAGAAGTGTTGTCAACACCATACCATCCTGAGACTAATGGTATGGTAGAGCGAGTGAATGGTACTTTAGTTGTCATTTTACACAAAAATGCAGCCTTGGCGCCTTCACAATGGGCAACTTCAATTAGTGTGACCATGTTTGAGTACAACATTAGACACCACAGCACAGGCCACTCTCCATTTTGACTTTTGTATGGTAGACAGCCCGCTCTGCCTCCATTACTATATTCAGTACTCAGTTCAACCAATGCAATTAACCCAAATAACTATGTTGAGCAACCAGCAAAGACTTTAATCAAGTTGCAATTGGAAGCTTATCAAAATTCAATTAGTTGAAAAACTAATCAAAAGAGCTACAATGATGCTAAACAAGCTATGGTGACTAAGTTCAAGGAAGGAGATTAAGTAGTATATTGTTACACTCATAGCGCAGGCCGCACACACAAGCTAGCCTTGGTTTGGAAGGGTCCATCTATCATATTGGAGAAATCATCTGAAGACATATATATCATTAATGATCAAGGTGGCTGAATTGTAAATCAAGTACACGCTAAGTTCCTTCATCTGTATCACAAAGAATAATAGTATAAAATAAGAAAAAATATATCTATAAAATAAAAAATAATAAAAATAATAAAAATTAGAAAAGTTAAAATAATAATAATTGCAAACCGTAGAGTTTATTTCATAGATTTGATGCCTCGCTGGCATTGGAACTAGGTATCCCCTCTTCAGTAGGGGGAGGAGAGCGCAATCAAACTAGACAAGCCTGCAACAGAATTGGAGAGATGCAGACTTCATACAAGTCCTGACTATCTAGACCCTGACAGAGATGTGCCAAACCCAAGAAAGCTCGGCACCAGGCACGCTGGCCCTTTCAGCTTAGGAAAGGCTATTGAGATAATGTTCAAACTTTGAGGAACGCGAAAAGTTTGAAATGGTGACCCAGGAAGAAGGGTATCCACCACGTATATCCAGTCAAGGTGAGGTAAGTGTTGAGTAAATACTGGACCTAATCGTTGGATATTCAATCATATCAGATATCAGCGAATATGGATCAGGTGTATCCTAAGTATATATGAACTTGGGATTTGTGGCCTAGCGATTTCACTTAATAATATTTGACTATAATAACATGGGCTCGAGGGCTTTGATGGTTAGATTGGAATTAGATTAAGTTTTGACTTAATGACTCAGGCACGTGGGCTTCGTTGGTCTATGTTTAAATTAGTTTTTAATGTTGGTCAAGATTTTGACAAAACTAATTACTAATTAGTGATATGAATCGCCTTAATATGTGCTGCCAATCACATGTGAAAGTGAATTGGTTCAGCTATTTGAAGATGTGTCCAAAACATCATCTCAAGAATGATGGCAGTGTTTACTCCGACCCTGAGGCTGAGTATGATGCCCTGAGTTGAAGTATTTTTAGACGTTCTTACAAACTTTTTACGTGGTCGAGTGCCACTGAAAATGAGACATCATGGGTAAGATGTGGTGAACATTGAACCTTATAAATAACCCTTAAGTTGACACGAATAAAAGACATTCAACTACTGGACTTGTTTATAATTTAATTTATAAACTTTTTGCGTTTAGTACTTTCTTTTGTATTAGTCATTTTTTATTTGGGATCAGTAGGATCAGGGCGGTGTGCCATCGTAAAAGTAAAGCGACAGGGTATACAAATTAAGTGCTACCAAGAAGTCATATCTTAAATTTTATTCACCATCCTATCTATTGTCTCCACACAATAGATGCCTGAAGCTTTACCCTACGCTTGGAGAAGAACCAGCCCTCTGAAGCAGAACCCAAAATTCAACAGAGCTCCATATACTTTTCAGGAGGTAACAATTTAGTTTTTGATTGAGATTGGGTCCCCCCTCCCTACGTAGCCATGTTATTGAGGATCATCATGCCCCCCATACAGTTGGGCGCCCCAGTATCAAGAAGTGTTCAGATCTCATCAAGAGAAACTACAACTGGCTAGGTCATCAAAGAACTTTCCCACTTGGATCTCCCATTGTGTCACCTGCGCCTGGGCAAAGTCTGATCATTCCAGATAGAATGGCTGTTACATCCTCTGCAGCAAGCTGAGGGCCCATGGACCTCAGTTTTAGTGGACTTCATCATGGAGCTCCCATCCTACTGTGGCTTGGATTCTATCATGGTAGTTGTAGACCGATTTAACAAGGTTGCTCTCTTATCCCCTGCCTCTCATCTATCATTGTGGTGTAGACATCAAATTTTCTATCAACCATGTCTTCACCATGTTAGGTCTCCCCAGAGAGATAGTGATTGATAGGGGGGCCCAGTTTAATGCCCATTTCTAGAGAAGGGTTGTTAACCCTCCTCAGCATCAAGCCTTGCTGATCCACCTCCTACCACCCTCAGACCAATGAGAAGACTGAGAAGGTGAACCAGGTATTGGAGCAGTACCTGTGATATTATGCAATGGTCTTGCAAGACACCAGGGCTAAGGATCTGCCCCTTTCACCGTTTGCATACAACAATTCCCTCCATTCTCAAACAATCTCTCCTCCTTTGAGGCCACTCTGGAGCACAACCCCTCCTTCCAAATTGGTCCCCAGCTCTCCTCAGCAAATTCTGCAGCTGAGGACCGCGTAAGCTCGCTCTTCATGACACACAACTTGGTCCATGAGCATCTGATAAAGTCCATTGAGGACAACAAGAAGTTTTCTGATTGGTAGTGTCTCCACAGACATGAGATCAAAGTTTTCTCCCTTATCATGTTGGACACCTGAAACCTCCCCCTGAAAGCCCCCACCCAAAAGCTAGCAGCCAATCGTTCAGGACCCTTCAAGGTTGGGAAGGATTTAGGAATGGTGATACCATTTAGAACTGCTTGCAAATTGGAAGCAACATAATGTTCTCCATACCTCCCTCCCAACCCCCTTCAAATGAGAAAGGGCAACCTCTCCTGAACAAATTTGTAGTTGAGGACTCACAGGAAGTGGAGGTGGAGGCTACCTTAGCTTCCTGAAGGTCCTGCTTATTTGGTCAATACCTGGTTGCTTGGAAAGGCTAGCCCTTATATGAGAACAGCTGAGCGCATGTGATTGTGCGAGCTGAAAGGACCTGTTAGAGGAATTTTACACTTCCCACCTTGTAGCCCCCCGTGCCCAGAAGATTTTGACCATCGTGGACATAAATCTCCATGAGAGGCACAAAAATTATGCTTTGTTTATGCCCCAGGTGGAGGAATCCTCCCAGTCGAAAAAAGAAAAGGATAGTGTAAGTCCTGGAGACCAGCCCCTGCAACTGGATAGGGAGCAACACCCCTTCCGGGTAAAAAGGGGCTCAAAAGCCCAAATGGACCCCCTGTCACATTTGAGAAATTTGGCGCATAGTGGTAGACATACGCTGGGTGACCACTCTTCCCCCCAAAATAAACCGTTCCCACCCCTTACCCCCTTAACCCCGCTAAGTTTAATAGAGGGGGTCTGCAGAGAGATTGTGCAAGCCAGGGGCAGGCCCCTGGGACCCCCAATCCCCAGGAAAATTATGTCAAAATTTTGAGGAAATAGCCAGTACCAACTTTAGGGCCCAGTCTGAAAATTCCGGTCTGGGGAGCTGTTCTGGACTGGCTGGCGCAGAAATCAGATTGTGGCGTGATTTAGATCTCAGACCAGATATTGATTGACTCAGACCAGTTGCCACAACTTTCTGGGACATTTCTGGGGAGCTTGGATCATGCGAACAGCCCAATTGAGAGTTCTGACAAGGTCAAGAACAACTTAGCCCAGCTGCCATAATCTCTCAGGATTAATCTGGGATTCTGAAATATGCGAACAGTCCAACTTGAATGGTCAGGGCCCAGATTGGCACAGCTGACCTAGTTTGGTCCCAAAAATATGGAAAAATTTTCAAAAGTTTTTTTCAATTTTTTCCAAGGATTTTGAATATCACCCACCCCCTACCCGCCAGCCAACTAGTCCCACCGCCAAAACCCAAATGACAAATCCCATAACACCTCCTCCATGCAATTCAACCAATACTAAGGCAACTTCTCTGCCAAGGTGCGGTTGTTAGTTCTTTCTCTAATGTTTTGCGCTGGTGCCCAATAAACTATGTATAGTCCACTCAGCTTGCTGCGGCCTTCACCCGCCTTAATTTTTATTTAGAAATTATGCCAATCAATCCAATGAAGCGCGCTGCCACCCAAATCCTGATTCTGATTTCACCTACTAGATTGTCTGTTCAAATGACTCCGCCAAATGGCGTTGAAAGGTAAATATAATAAAAAAGTGCATCCCTGATGACAAAGCTGCTTTCTAGTCCAGTGTTGCATATCCATAAAAACGAATCTGTCTGTCCGTTCTGCCATAGAATTCTCAAAAGCCACTCCCCCACTGGAAAAGTGCCAGAGCAGTCCTGCCCAACTTCTCGTAGACTTAGGACCTTACCAGGTCCAGCTACAGAGTTATCCAGCCCAACTGTGGTGCCTGAAGCACCCTATTCAGGGTGAGCTCGGCCCTAACTCTCTTTGCAGGTTTCCTTCCCCCTCTGCTTTCACCCCTGATTGTGCGGTGGCCCTTGTGCCACCCTCACTGGCATGCAAGCTACTTGTTCAAATCTGAAGGCCAGCAAACGCTTACCCTGGAGGAGTTGTCATCCTCCCTGTCTCTTTCACTCTTGTGGGTTGCCCCACAAGACTCGCAGTTGCCCCCATTGCAATCATCTGGTTTGCCTTGGGGGCCTTCAGTATGTAATTAAACTTTTGCTTTTCTCACATCTGCAATAAAACTCTTCTCATTTTAGTCACTCAAACTTCAGTGCATATGTAATTCTGGGCTCTCCACTTGGTGCTCACGCACCCTGATTGGGATTCCACTATAAATCTTATTAGCCAAATCCATGATATTCTGGGAGTCATGATAAAATTGCTTAGAAAATTTTTGAATAGACTCTCTTTGCTTAATTTAAATGCTCATGAAGGCTTGCTTTAAATTAGACAGGATTTGTTCACTTCACATATTCCTTAATAAGTGCATTTCTCACTTCAATCCACGTCTGGAAATCCTAAAGATGAGGAAACATGATTTGTTGAACAAATCAACTTCAACAAGAAGTAATATGACGAACTTTTTGTTGATCAGATGCTCCATTCATTACTCAATTATAAACAAATAGAAAAGAGTGAATACTACCTTCAACTGGCTTATACTTAATTTATAAGGTAGGTTTGAAAGAAGTGGGTCTACTGCTTAATATGTGAACGCCCAATACCAATACTAGATCAGTTTCGGAGGGTTCAAAATCAGGCATGTGGACTTGAGTAGGGATTTGGTCAACTTGGTAATGGAAAGTGTTAAGATCATACTGTGTTTTTTGAACCCATTGAGTAAGGTGGTCATTGGAAGAAGATTGATTTAAATTATTAAATGCTGAGAACATTTCACCTTGCTTATTCTTGAGTACTCCATATTTGGCAGTTAAGCTATCTTTGATGCTAAAATATTGCTAACTGAGTTTCTTGAGTGGATTGATTAAAGTCGCATAGACAATGAGCATTGTCAACACCATCCAATAATTTGGTCAGAAAATAATCCAGGTTAGTCAGGTGGCATTTAAGATAATAAACATTTGAGCTTCGGCTTGTATTTGGTTTTCTAAAGCTTGCATTCTTGTTACCAATGGATTTAGCGTTTCAGAGTTAGGAAACAAAAGCGTAGGGCTGGGGAGACAGGGGGTCCAAGTTCCCTTGAGAACCTTCATGACCTAAGGTCCAGGGGGATCCTGTGTACCAGCAAGTCCCTGAGGACCTTGATCACCATTAGGCCCGGTATCACAAAGGGAGAGCTAGGAGGTCATGGAGGTCCTGGAGGATTATAGGACCTATAGGATTGAGTTACCTTCTTGATTATTATCCATGACTTGGACGAATTGTTGAAGTAGCCCGTCTAATTAAATAAAGCATTACTCATATTGGTTCTATAACTGTTCCAGTAGGATAGTAAATTCCTCTTCATGGGTAGATAATTGATGTTGGATAGGTTTAGTAACTCATTAGCCTGTTGAGATACTTATTGACCTAAATAAATCACAACTTCATTATTAATTCTAACAAGTTAATTGTGCAATTTATTGGTTTCTCTCCTATTGTCCACTATTGCTTCCCAATTATCACGACTGAGGTTGAAAGTGGTTCATAGAAAGAGGGTAGCAAAGAATGAAACTGCTGAGCCATAGTCAACTGGCGTTGAATCTCAAGATGAAGTAACCCTAAGATCTGAAGTAAATCATGAATGGCAGGATGCATGTACTGGATGAGATACTGCTCCGTTCAAGCCAACACAACTTCATTATGTTGTAAGACAGCTCTGTTATATTAATGTATCATGTTAGATGAAGCCTTAGATACTTGTTCTTGGCGGGAAACGCACCTGGATGAATAGCCCCATTTTTTAAAGCATTTAACTGTTTATTCCACATCAACAGGCTGAAATTGATAATAATTTGGTCAGAGCCCTCAATCTTTAAATCAATAGACGAAAAAATGAATATCACTGATATTAGCAGCTGGAATCGCCTTCCTGCTGGTATTTACCCATTATGTGATACTCATAAATTCCTCTGATGAGGGACTTTCTTTGCTAGAAATATTCATCGTTATGAAATTATGTTTTCACCTGGTAGTCTTGGAAGCAGACCTAGCAGAAAGCACCAGTATTGGAATTTTGCAAGAAATTACGATATGCAGGCGCTAAAGAGGCTATAAAAACATTATTTTTTGGACCTAGCAAATATTGAAATAAGGTAACGAATTTATTAGTTTCATTTCAATAATGAGTTCTAAACAAAATAAAAAATCAGTCTTAAAGGACCAAAAATATAGCTACACAAGAAAAAAAAAACAAGTGGTGTCTTTATTAGTTGTAATTTAGAGATATTTATAGAAGAGGTTTTAATAGGTCTTCATAAGAATCTCCATGCCTCGAATGAGGCAAGATCTTTTCTTTTAGAGTACCAATATTGCTGATTATTACTATTATCTTTGTGATTGTCAGATATGATAAGATTCTTATAAATATGAAATTGACCAGCTCATTGATGGCTCAGCCCCTTCAGAATGATTAGCCTCTTCAGAAGGCTTAGACTCATGCTGAAGAGGTTGAAAACTCCAAAGGTTTGATTGCTTGTTAAAAGAGAACTGGATATTTCTGCAAGTTTTATAATATTATTAGACCAAGAGGTTGAACCTCAATCTTGATTAGAATCGATCATCTCAGGTGAATTTCCAACAGAATCTGTTCTCAACTTACCAGGATGAAGATTGTTATTACGTTCCTCTAGAAGAAAACTTAAGCTAGTTGATACCATTGATTGTGAAGAAGTTTAAAAATTAGTTGGCTTCATACAATTAATACCATACCCTTATCTTCAATAAATCAATAATAAATGAGCTTGTTCAGTAAACCCTAAAAACTACATTTGGTGCTCACTACAAGAGTACTGAGTTTTAGACTAATAGCACATTAAAGTTATCAGCAATATTTCTTATAAGAACAAACTTTAGAAACTGTGGAGTGAAATGGAGAAAATGAATAACAATAATTAGAATTCAGCGCCACAATCAAATCTGACTACCTTGGAAGTATTAGTTACAAAAGCCAAGGAAGAAATAGAGCAGGTCTTAAGGTTCATAATTATCTATAGTGAGAAGTCATCACCTTAAAGAGGAAAGAGATTGAAGTAATAATGGAATTAAAGCTTTTAAAAAAGCTGCTTTGGAAGCAGACAAGATTGAATATTTCAGCTACAGAATGATATAACACAAATCTTAAGCAGTTACAAGACCTTTAAAATTATTAGTGCAACTTTGCACAGATATAACTTATGTTACTGGCAGCTATTGAGATAAGGAAAGTTCTGTTGAGGGAATAAAAGCCTTGGATAAATATTCCTGGGGATTTTTAGCACTTTCAGATTTGGCCCCTAAGAATACCCAATTAATAGTAGGGTAACCGGTTTTACCTCTTATTACAATAGTGACTGTTTAATCTCATTATACTCAGGAACTACAAATTTCAAATAGATAACGCCAGAGCCTTCGTCAACCTTTTTGAAATTTTGCTGTTTGATTATGGCAACCACCAAGAAGCGTTAACAGTCATCTCTGTCTAGAAATTAATTGTCAAGATCTGATGTTATACACCTAAATGGGAATAATAAGACGTATAAAGATACTATTAGGCGATTATGAAAGAGTTTGGCAGCTTGAACAGTTGGCTAGCTGCAAATAGGGTTTCATGGGTATACAGCTTAAGAAGAATTTGATATGTTGGGATTCCATTATGCCCACGTTATTCAGATTCACTAATACATACCTATCTGCTTTATCCGCTAGTAACAAAGCCCTTTAGTTGATGTGGTAGTTTATTATTTCATAGGGTAACTATTGTTTGGCTAAATCCTTAATTAATACTAACTAGTCCCAGTGGGATTTTATTTCGTCAAGTTACTAAAGTTTCAATGAGGGAAGATCTCAGACAATTAAAAAAAATTTGACTGTTGATTTTAATCATTAAAAATTATGCAATCTTGTAAGAGAGCTCGTAGTTTGTCACTGAAAGATAAAGGGTTTGTTATTAGTTCTAGGCGTCAACAACGCTTCTGGTAGCAACTTGCAAATTAACCTTTTAGGTAATGCGACCTGCTGTTGATGAGCATAAGTCCCATTACCAAATAAGGTTGCTATACTTATGAGGATAATCTTCTGGTTTTAACAATGGCGTTAAAACACATTCTTCAATTCAAAAATAGAAGGGTTGCATTATAATTGGCAGCAAAATCCAACTAGATGGGTGAAGAAGAACATCATTTGAGTTGACTCCAGAGGAAAGAAAAATTGCCAACAACTGCCATTTTTAATGAGGCACTAATAAGAATTTTGGGAGCTTGATTCACCTATATGTTCACAAGTTTTTTATTAAAATGATTCAGACTTGAATACTCTTATACTTTAAGACTATTATAAAATACTGTTTTTTTCAATATTGGTATTATTGGTTAAGGATATTGATTATTTTGTCTATCTATAGCTATCAAGAATTTATTGAGATCCTGTGTTAGGAGAGGGAGAGAGAACCTCTGAACCTACTAAAAGGTTATGTTCCATAGTAAGGAAGATTTTAAGTGAGAAGTCTTTTTCCAAAATTACCTTCAAGGATTAAAAGGAAGAGCGTTACCACCAAGCTAGAGTTGGGGACATTACTTAATCTTGTTGTGAAGTTTAACTAGGATAATAGATTATTGTCAACACATTTATTTATTTATCAATAATATATACAACACACACATCAAAACCTGTTTAGTAGACTTAAAAGTTATTTTCTTGTGTTCTCTACAGGTTTAGTTGAGTAACTCATACTTAAAAGTTTATATTTAGTACTCATAACAGAGTTAGTGTGCCCTCAGGAAAACGGTTATAGCAAAACTTTTCAGCACAATGTCATACAAGAATGAACTATTGTAAACTGTGGACATGATTGGAAACCATCAACAAGAATGTGCTTAACTTGATGTCACAAGCTGATCTAGCTAATTGAATGATAGAGTGACAAAAGCTAAGGAGGAAAAAAACAAGTCAGAAAGGTTACCAATAAATTATATGGAAAGTTCACTCCCTTAAAACAGAAAGAGACTTAATTATTCAAAGAGCTACGTTTTTGAATGGTGTTAGAGAAGTCAATAGGGCGTTTCCGCCAGATTTAATAATACATAGCGCAGATTCTAAAGCACCTTTAAAAGAACATTATAACATAAGTGTGATTGCATGCAGATGGAGGCAAATGAAGCCAACAATGAGATGCGGTGTATCCCCCTTTAGGTGGTACCACAAGTTCTAAAAAAATCCAAAAATGAGATGCATAAAAAACATATTAGAAAGTATAAGCCCTTATAATTATGCCTGGAGCTTTTGCTGCAATTTTGGAGATGACCCTCCTAACTACACCTATCATTAATTAAGTTGTTAAGAGAGAATCCCTTGACACAGTAGCAACAGAAGAATTCCAGAGCATGCCATTACCTATGTTTCACTGAGATAAGGCAATAGAGTTTTTCCGCCTATTTAAAATGACAATGTACAGATATAGTGACTAATAAAAAGAAGTAGCTATGATGTACAGTTTAGACAATGACTGTCAAGATCTGGTTTTGCCTCATCTATATGGATGTGACAATTCAACCTACAGTGAAGTCAAAAAAGCAATTAAGACTGAGTTTTTATTTCTGCGCAAATGGTTAACTTTAACCAGGAGTTATGGAAATCTAGCTTGGAAAGATTTACATTAGCTGCTTTTGACAAATTGATTTTACCAGAGCCACAGATCCTGTAAGGAGCGAAAGTATTTTCAGCTTTTAAAACAAGTATTACAATGCAAATGACTCTTTGCCCTACAGAGATTTGCACCACGTATGGTTTCAGCGCTGATGAATTATAAATCCACATCACAAGAACTGGAATACTGAAATTGATAGGCTTGATGTTTAATACGCCTAATTGATTTTTTGAAGAAATTCCAGCCAATGAGAATCATAATATGGCAGAATTTAAAGATGAAATTATGGGTAAATATAATGATCAGCAAAATCTTTAGTCAATGGTGAAAAATGTATCAAAATGGACAGAGAAATCACAGAACCACTTTCAGAAATGTGTGTGACCAGATATATGGCCGACCAATGTTGGAGGAAGAAGCAAGAGGATAAGTGAAATATATTTTGCCTCAATAAGAGTAAACTGCTTAAGATTTGGAAAAAGGTTTAGCTTTTAGATGCAGAACAATCTAGCACTTCAAGAAAACCTGTTTGCTAGATATCTGCCCAGAGAGTGGTTAAATATTCAGCTTTATTTGTATAGGACCTAGGAGAGTTTTAGTTTTATTGAGATACTATGTTAAATATGAATGCTATCATTAGTTTGAAGTCAAAATGAAGTGATTGATTTAGCTATTATAAAGGAAGTCAATTGGCCTTATTATAGTCAAAATAAAATGAAAAAAACATGAGATTTTGAGGACAAAAATAATTAACTCAAGTTAAAGTTGTTGAATCAAACATTGCCATATTAATCTGTGCAAGTAAGGGATCATTTCCAGATCTGTCAGTGGGATTAATTTGAACATTAGGCAAAGAAAAATGCTGAGAATCAATTTTCTAGAGAAAGGTTAATTTGTTCAAAAAAAACTTGTATTTGGTGATAGAGTCACATATTAATTTGACAGAGGGATCAAGTGCCAGATGTCAAAAGATGAATTAAGATTAAACCTGTTGCAATCAGTGACAAGTCAGGAATAAATGGCTGATGGAAGGGACCACTCAATATTTTTGCCAAGATGGCGACAGACGCCTATATGCTAAAACATCGTTGATAATCATAAAGTAAAAGCTTTATAAAATACATAAACTATTGGATCTATGGGGGGAAACAAGTGCAATGTTCTTATGGTTCCTCTGAACCTACTAATAATAGGTCAAGCTGTGATATATTTGTTGACTTTCAAGTAGGGACCGCTGAACCATAATTTCTGGATAAGATTTAAGAGGGGACATATAAACTAGATTTTTATTTAAGTTTTAAAAAGGATTCTGGTCTTACTGATAGTAGATTAAGTCACATTGCAACAAAAATAAAATAAGAAATTATAAGAAGTTAAATATAGAGAAATATAAAGGATAAAAATTATTTAAAAATATATTAGTGTTTAGATTATGATTTTTATGTGATCAAGAAAATCTGATAATGTTCTCACCTATCATTGTCAAGTGTGGAGAAGGGAGATAAACTACAATATAAGTAGTGATAGATTATGATGGAATCTAAGACAGTGAATGTTAACAGGATCTGCTCATATTGAAACTAGATGTTCCAAAAAGAGGAATGAGGAATTTCAGAATTTTAGCCTGATGGAATGTCCAATGCTTTATCATTATTTGGGATTAATGACACTCCCATTATAATGGCTCATTGAATGAATTTCGTGGTATTTGATTAATTGCTGGTTAGTTGCTCCCCAATTAGGTTGAGCTGAAATAAGTGTTCTACTGAGCTGAAAAATTAGGTTTAAGTGGGGTCAATTGGTGGCCCCAAATAAGTAAAAGGATCACTAGCGACTAATAGCCAAGGATGATCCAATTAGTTAAAATTAGTATATGTTGGAAGTGTCTTTGTTAAACACCAACTGCCATTCATGGTCTGTTGTGGGAATTTATGGCGGAATGTCAGACATTCTCCTTCTCAACTTATAAAAAAGAATGTTGGAGGTATGAGTGCTCCCAAATCTGCTACCATGATTGGCCCATCTCCTGCCCAATCTTCAAATAATATTGTGGTTATCAATAATATGAGAACCAGCGGTGAAAAGAACTTGGCGGATTCTCAGTGGAATCCTAACTATTGGGAAAATATGGTTTATAACCAAAATCAGCTTATAAAGGTAAGAACTGATAATAGTATTGCTCTGACTTCTCAGCCAAATTCAAGGCGTTAGTTACCACATGGGTCTGATCACCTCTGAGGTGAGAAGATTTTACTTGACGATGATAGGTTGCAAATTAACAAATCATTACCACACGAGTCTGACCACCACTGAGGTGAGAAGATTTTACTTGCTGGTGATTGGATACAATTTATCAAATCATTACCACACGAGTCTGACCACCACTGAGGTGAGAAGATTTTACTTGCTGGTGATTGGATACAATTTATCAAATCATTACCACACGAGTCTGACCACCACTGAGGTGAGAAGATTTTACTTGCTGGTGATTGGATACAATTTATCAAATCATTACCGCATGGGTTGGTTTTGCCTCAAAATATTTATCTTTGATCTGATAGGCTGAAAGCCTATATTTCCTAATTTGGACAACTCGGTTTTATAATACTTTAGCCCCAAATACCCATGGTTCCAGTATTTTGACTAGTTTAAATAGGAAATACTAGTATCAAAAATAGGACCTCTCTTGGTTTTGCCCCACTTAAACAATAGAAACATAAAAATTTAATAAAGCATTATTTATTACTTTTATTTGAAAAGTAAATTTCTCACTTTAACAAAAAATTTGTGGCATCCGTCAGTGGATCCCACAAACTGGTGCTCACTACAGGGGCTCACCCTGAATACTTTGATAAGTATTAAAGCAATGAAGAGTGTCACCCATTGGGTGTAAAATGGGGAAGGGACTGAAGATGATGATCAAATGGACAGCCCTACCACTTTGATGTTTGGAGAAGAACCATTTGAACGCATATTAATACCTGAGTCTCGTCACATCACCTGGCCAGCTACTGAAGCCATGAGAGATCTTACTCATGATATCCTTAACCCTGTGACATTGCATCTCGCGAACAAGTGTCATTGGTAGAGGAACGTCACTTGTTTCTCTATGAGACTAGTGTCCTCCCAGAGACCTATGGTCAACTTACAAATTTGACCACCTACATACGCAAGTTTGCTCACCCTGCCTTGGTACACACGATGCATCTCTTAGCTGGACATCACAAAGAGTTACATCAACACCTAGAAACTCATGCAGCTCTGAATTTAGCCTATGATAAGTTGTATCAACTGACCTCCGAACATCTTAGAGCAGTTAGATCTGGTGTGGAAGCCAATAGTAACTTCATCATACAGCTGCATGACTGACTTACTACTATAGACACTGGGATTGTAAAGTATGTTGAGGAGGCTATGAAGATATTCCGGATGAACTGAACGCTTCCACTGCTAGCACCTGCTCATTTTTAGAGTAGTTTGCTAATGAACTTATAAACATAATGAGCAAATGCACAGGAACCTTTCAGCCCCTGACTCTGTCCCTCAAGAGGAATATGAACAGCGTGTGGCTGTGGTGGAGTGACAGTTAATTCAGGCCTTTTCACATGTTGATGAGCTTGAACGCCGTTTGTTGCTTGAACCATCTAGCGCCATCACCACCCTTGCAGCCAAGGTTGTTCAACTAGAAAAGGAGCTTTCTCTCAAAGCTTCATTTGAAAATACCAAATATTTGGCACATCGACTGACTGAATGTGAAACTGAAGCAAAAGTGGTAAAGGCTTTTCTGGAAAGCCCTGTGCTGTTGAAGGAAATATTTAGTCAATTAAAGCAGTTTGAGCGGAAGTATGAGCAGATCAAGGATGGAGTACAAGGCCCAAGCTCACACCCTCATGATGATGAAGGGTGTAAACAAATGAATTAAGAGCTGAAGAACCGCGTGGAAGCCGTGGAAACTGCTCAATTAAACCTAAGCTCGCTGTTGTCACAACTCCATTTTCATGTCAATGCAATGGAGAGCCGAGTGGAAGATCTTGAAACTCATAAATTAGAGATTGAAGCTTGACTGAGACTATGTGAATCTGGGCCCCTAGAAGCCCTCACCAAAATGGAAACCCAGCTCAAAGCCATGCATGATCAGTTCAATCGCCTTTCGCATACCTTTGACCAGTTAAACTACCACTCTGAAACCCCAGAAACAGAAGCTTCAGCTGTTCATACCCTTACCGAGGGTGATTTTAGTTCATTCCAACCTACATTCAAAGACAAGTTTATCCCAGGTGAAAGCAGCATTGCTTCATTTTTACACGTCTATGAAGTAGCTATGTAAGGGGCAACAGATCGTCAGAAGGCCAAACATATACTCTCCTGTTTGGGCCGCATGGCACAGGAGGTGATGGTCCCACTTATGGATGCTCTTAGCACTTGGTCCGAGGTTAAAGACGCCCTCATAAACACGTTTGGTTAAAGACAGGCTTTAAGTATGAAAAAGCAAGCTTTTATGCTTATGAGTATCCGAAAAGGAGAGTCAGTGGTCGCCTTTGTGGAACGATTCTATATGGAAGCACAGACGTTGTTAACCTCAAAGATGTTGACTTTGGATGATGCTGTAGCTGCAGTTTTGATTGGAGTGGCTTCTTACCCTCCGCTAGCGATGCACATCACCTCAGATAAACGCTATTTCATACCATTCAAGACATCAAGGAGGCGTTAATAGATGTCGCTGATTTCCATAAGCCCAAAGTTCCACATGGAGCAGTATCTCGTCCTCGCGTTTTAACCATTGAGGATTCAAAGCCTAAGCCTCGAGTCCTAGCTATTGAAGACAAGAAGGAGCCCCTTCAGATAATGGGCTCTGAAGAGCAAAACCTCAAAGCAAAACGCCCTGAACGCCCTCGGTGTAAATACTGCTACAAGTTTGGACACAAGGAGGCTGTGTGCTGGAAAAAGAAAGCTGACGCCGAGGAACAGGAGCAGGGAAAAGCAATGTCAGCGTAGGGAAAGGCACAAATATTGCTGACAAATCCCATGTGCCTGACTCGTTTAAACAACTTATGCCATCACCTCGCATTACTAATACCCCTGGGGATGATTCTGAGGGGGGTACAGATGAGGTCGGCTATTTTGTTGTAGGAGTACCTGCTGAAGTGGAAGCCCCCAATCGCTTGAATGCTGGAGGAGTATATGAAGCCACCATACCTGAAGAGACGTATCTCCATCAAGTTTTAGGGGAACCGGTCATTATTATTACTATCAGCAACGCGGATGAGGTGTTGTCTAACCTTATTCGCCCTCTCCAGCATGGCCATACCATGCAGTCCATCCTGGAAAATTACCCCAATACTGCGTGCAAATTAACCTCCACTTTCCATCTTAAGGAGGTCTTAGCGCTATCACTTACCTTTGGGGGATACTTACAAAGGGTGAAGTGGTTATCCAAAAAGTTCGGGTGATGGTTATCTTAAATACAGGTTCCCTGGTGAATGTAATCTCCTCCAAGTTGATGAAAAAAATAAAACTTGCACCTGACTTGGAGTACAACCAAGACTTTGGAACCGCTGGTCTCAACAACACCCGCACACTTGGTGCTTACTCATCTCTTCCCATTCATATTGGGAAGCTTATTCTATCAGCACCCGCAGTGGCTTTGGATAATAATGCCTACAATATGCTTATAGGTACTCAGTTTATGATTGAATATGAAGGTATTTTCAATATGAAGCAAGGGTTCTTGTTGTTGCTCAATTATGAAGTCCCCTTAGTTCTAGCCAATAAAGAACCCAGCAAGAAGGAATACTCTTGCATGGTTGAGTACCTGCTTTCTGCTTTACCTATACATTACACCACCTCTGGGCAATACACAAAAAAATTGCCTGATTCCGAGGATGCAACTGAAGGTATTCCATTTTATGCGGCTGATGAAGTGGTGATTAAGCCTGGTGAACAACGGGTGGTAGACACAAAAATCACCCTTAAAATCCCTCGCCACTGTTTATTACACCTTTTAAGCATTGACGGAATTAGCCCTGTTGAGCCTTGGGTATTGCCTGGTGTTTTAGACCCAGCTTATATGAGGCCTATTACTCTACTGTTGGGGAACCTCACTGATAAGGATACATTTGTAAGAAAGCACAAGGAGGTGGGCTGAGGGTTTTTACTCCCTGTGGAGGAAGTTGAACAAATCCACTCTATTGGCTCAATGGCAAATTTAGGCCTGTCCGCAGATAACCTGGTATGTACCTTACCAAACGTCCATATTTTCAGATGAGCTGACCTCCGATGAGTTGGAGAAAGTGCATACTCTCCTGAATGAGTATAGTGATATATTCTCGAAGTCAGAGAATGATTATGGCCACATGAAGGGCTGGTGCCACTCCATCAATGTGGGTGATGCCCATCCCATTAGGTCAAAACCTTATCACAAGTCAAAGGTAGAGGAACAACAAATGAGGACAGAACTCACGCAGTTATTAGACGCGGGGTTATTTGTTCCTTTGCAAAGCCCTTGGTCCTCACCTCTTCTGCTAATTAAGAAAAAAATGGAGGTCATTGGATAGTTATGGACTATCGCAGGTTAAACAATCTTATGAAAAAGGATAGCTATCCTATCCCACGCATTAACGATGCCCTGGCCCAGATTTCAGGCTCAAACTTTTTCTCTGCCATGGACTTGGCTCGTGGTTATTGGCAAATGGATCTATCTCCTCAAGATCAAGAGAAATGCGCGTTGATATGCAATGAAGGTCTTTTCCAACCCACGCAATTACCACAAGGGTTGTGCATTGCACCTGCCTCTTTCCAGTGTGCGATGGATCACATTTTGCAGGATCTTAAGTTAACCTGCGTTATTGTCTACCTTGATGACATTACCATATTTTTGAAGTCCTTTAATGAACACCTTGATCATTTGAAGGAGGATTCCAACGCTTATTACGCTCAACTATAAAATTAAAGCCTTCAAAGTGTTCTTTTTTCCAAAAGAAATTAAACTTCCTCAGACATACCATTTCTTGAGAGGGTATCCAACCTATACAAGATAAGGTTGAAGCGATTGCCAGAATGCCACCCCCCAAAAACCTACAAGATATACAAGTATTTTTAGGGATGATGGGGTATTACCATCAGTTCATCCATAAGTTTGCCTGCTCAGCGAGCCCCTTGTTTGGTTACTGAAAAAGAATGTCCCTTTTCAATGGGGCACTGAACAGAAAGCTGCTTTTGAAACAATAAAGATGCTGTTACAAAAACGGCCTATCCTAAGGCATCCCAATTATGGAAAACCGTTTATCTTGTTTACTGATGCCTCAGACTATGCCGTCAGGGCCATCCTAGCCCAATTAGATGAAAAAGGGGTAGATCATCCTGTATCATATTTTAGTAAGATGCTATCAAAAGTAGAACGCAACTATAGTGTTACTGAGAAGGAGTGTCTTGCCATTCTACTAGCAGTGAAGCATTACCGCCCTTTATTGTATGGGACTTCTTTCACTGTGATTATGGACCACACATCTTTAAAATGGTTACAAAACATGAAGGACCCTAGGGGGCGGTTAGCTCGCTGGGCTCTAAAGCTCCAGCATTATGATATGAAGATTATACTTGCGCTGGAACCCGCCACATGAATGGTGATGGGTTAACCTGGCTGCCATCCTTCACCTAGATAACAGTGAAGCGGAGTGGCTGTATGATCTTTTAACGACCCCAAACGACTGGTAAGATGAGGATGAGCCTGTACAGAGGATGTTGGCCCAGCACTCCCATAACTAAAGTAGAAAGCGGGAAGCTGTATAAACAAGTGGGGGCAAAGTGGTTGCCTTATCTATGGCCCTCGGAACATGTACCAGTTATCCTGGAAGCTCATTTGACCTTAGGCCATGGAGGAGTAGAGAAAACCTACGAGTGGATTAAGGACCAGTACATTTTGGGAGGGAATCATGGAAGCCATCGTTGAAGTCTTGGATGCATGCCTTATGTGTAAGAAACAGTCTTGGTCCAAGACTAGATACCAATATCAGCCAACTACCCCGCAACAGCCATTCCATACCATAAGCCTGGATGTAGTAGGGCCGCTTCCTCAAACCACAGGCGGAAAAAGATATATTTTGGTAGGCATTGACCACTTCACGAAGTGGGTTAAAGCTGTGGCGCTGCCAGCCCAAACTGTAAGGCCACTGCCACCTTTCTTCATCAAAATATTTTCACTTGACAAGGGTGCCCTCAAGTACTACTCTGTGATAACAGGAAAAATTTTACCTCCAGAGTAGTTAAAATCCTGGCTACTTCCATGGGAGTCCAGCAACTGTTCTCAGCTCCATATAACCCATCAACCAATGGTACAGTGGAACGAGCAAATGATACTCTGGTTTCTATTTTTCAAAAAATGGCTTTGTCTGATCCCCTTCATTGGGATCATTATCTTCCAAGCGCTCTGATGGCTTATCAAATTAGCTATCATCAGATTTTGAAAATGTCCCCTTTCCAAGTTTTGTATGGCAGGGAACTGGGCATACCTGCTCTTCTAGCTAAGGATGTCTTCTCTATAGGAGAGGAACCTGAGAAAGCCATGCAAAGATTATCTAACTGTATCATTCAACTTCAATCTGAGGCTATGACCAACCTAGCTAAAACAGTTACTAAAGAAGGCCAAGCTGCCAATGAGCTCTGAGCTCCCCTACCTTCTTACCAAGTGTCAGATAGGGTTTTATATTACCACAATTGCATAACTCCTCAAAGTGGCAAACTTGGATCAATCTGGGAAGGCCATTCACCATCACATATAAGAGAGGAAATGAGTATTCTATAAAGTTATTGGCTACAGGAATTACCATAAACTGGGTATATGGCTTCTTCCTACAACCCTACACCCCTCCCAACATTCTTGAGGGGGGCAATTTCAGATATTCTCCTTCTCAACTTATGAAAAAGAATGTTAGAGGTATGAGTGCTCCCAAATCTGCTACCATGATTGGCCCATCTCCTGCCCAATCTTCAAATAATATTGTGGTTATCAATAATATGAGAACCAATGGCAAAAAGACCTTGGCGGATCCTTGGTAGAATCCTAACTATTGGGAAAATATGGTTTATAACCAAAATCAGCTTATAAAGGTAAGAACTGATAATAGTATTGCTCCAACTTCTCAGCCAAATTCAAGGCGTTCGTTACCACATGGTTCTGATCACCTCTGAGGTGAGAAGATTTTACTTGACGATGATAGGTTGCAAATTAACAAATCATTACCACACGAGTCTGACCACCACTGAGGTGAGAAGATTTTACTTGCTGGTGATTGGATACAATTTATCAAATCATTACTGCATGGGTTGGTTTTGCCTCAAAATATTTATCTTTGATCTGATAGGCTGAAAGCCTATATTTCCTAATTTGGACGACTCGGTTTTATAATACTTTAGCCCCAAATACCCATGGTTCCAGGATTTTGATTAGTTTAAATAGGAAATACTAGTATTGAAAAAAGGACCTTTCTTGGTTTTGCCCCACTTAAACAATAAAAAACATAAAAACTTTAACAAAGCGTTATTTATTACTTTTATTTAAAAAGTAAATTTCTCATTTTAACAAAAAATTTGTGGCATCCATCTGTGGATCCCACATGGAAGGCCAAAGTATTCCCTATTAATCATCCATCTATGATTTCACTGCCTAAATTGGAGTAACGGTGACTAATGCCAAGGATGCTCCAATTGTACTAATTAATCAATGTCAGCAGAATCTGACAATCATGAGTTTGAGGCGGTCAAGGTTGTTTCCAGAAATTCATATTTATTAAATTAACTATCGCGTGAATAAAGCGATTTTCAAATAATTAGTGAGATATGTCAAAATGTGATGTTGTTAGATGCTGATATATTCTGAGTTAAGAGAGTGACCAGTTAGGTTTCCAGTGTATTTACTAAGCAACTTGAAGGTCAAATACTAATTCAATAATTAATTTATATAAGTAATGTATACAGCTCACCAATGCCTTAAGGCTAAGGATGAGCTAAAACTAAACTGGACATTGGGTAGGATGGGATGAGAGGGTCGATGCCAGGGAAGAGAGTTGCGCATTGGAAGGCTGAGAAAGAATGGTTGGTTGGAAGGTCCAGCAGAAAGCTGGTTGGTTAGTGATGGGTGTAGTACCCCTTGTAAATATTATAAATATCTGGCGCTTCCCTTTAAATAATTATCTCACTTTTCCTGTTTTCTTATATGGTTAAAGTTTATATCTATTTCATTGGTTGGGGAATAGGCTGGGTGATCCCCAAATGGTGCAGGTGACACCCCAAGGGGTTGGCTGGTGCTGATGTCCCTGTCACCTAAGGCAATATGGCAATGGCTGACCAGTCTTCATACTGGTTGGCCTGCGATCTACCAGAGCACATAGTCAATTTTCTGACAGTGATGCTCACTACAGTTGGTTCTACTGGTTGGTGCTGAATTAGCTGATGGGTTGGTGAGGGGTGTCAAGGATGTGCCATCATGATGAGGATTCTGGAAGTTGTTGGTGGTGGGGAGGGGCAAGCCCTGAATGCCCACCCCACATGCTGAGGCAGTATGTGGGAGGATTACCATCTGGTTAAGTGGGGAAATGTCTGAATTTTAACCAGATGGAATTTTTTAATAAGAATCATTATTTGAGATGAAATGGCCAATCCCAGCAAAATTGCTTATTGACTGAATTTCTTGGCATGTGATATGATTTTTGGTTACTTGCTCTCCAATTGGGTTGAGAGGAAGGTAGTATTCCGCTAAGTTGAGAAGTCATGTTTGAGTGGGGCCAATCTGTGGCCCCAAATTAGTGTAAGGATCACCAGAAACTAATAGCTGATTATGATCCAATTAGTTAAAATTAGTATATGTAAGCGGAATCTATGTTCAATGCCAACTGCCATTTGTGGGCTGTTGTGTGATATTCTGGCTGAAAGCTGATGTAATTGCTATCAATTAATTATCTATAATTTTGCTACCTAAATTAGAGTACCAGCAACTTATGTCAATGATGTTACAAATGTTCTAATTATTCAATGTCAGTAGAATCTGACAATTAGATGTTTGAGGGAACTGAGGTTGTTTTGGCATCTTATATTTATTAAATTTACTATCACCTGAATAAGGTGATTCCCCAATCAATTGACTATGAGTCAAAATGTGGTGTCAGTGAGATACCAAGATATTTCAAGTTAAGCGATTGACTGAAGAGGTATCCAGCATACATACTAGGCAACTCAAAGGTCAAATCCTAATTTGATATTCAATTATATAAGTAATTTATAATGCTCACCAACGACCAAAGACAAGTATAAGCTGAAACTAATTCAGACATTGGGAAGGATGGGGCGAGAGGGTCAAAGCCTGGGAAGAGAATAGCACAGTAGAAGGCTGAGAAAGAATGGTTGGCTGAAAGGTCCAGCAGAAAGATGATAGGCCAGCAGTGGGTGCAGTATACCTTTGTAAATAGTATAAATACTTGGCGCTTTCCTTTCAATATATACTTCCCTTTGCCCATTCTCTTATATGACTTAAGTTTATATTTCTTTTGTTGGTTGGGGATTAGGTTGGGGGGATCCCCAAACGGTGCAGGTGACAGACCAAGGGGTCATCCAGCACTGCTGGCCCTCTCACCTAAGGCGAAATGGTAAGGGCTGATTAGTCTTCATACTGGTTGGCCTGTCAACTAGCAGAGCGCACAGTCAATTTTCCAATATTGAAGAAAAATCAGAAGATCCATTCTGATCAAAAATAAAGATCCCATCCTGGGGAGTACAGGAATCAAGAGATTGGTGAAGCCAAACAATAATATCTTTTAAATGGCGTGTAGTCATAGAAGCTCAATTTGGAGAATACATGTTTTAAAGACATATTATCAGGAGATAAACTAAAATAGTCTTGTTATGGCATGGGGTCTTCAGAACCACACTTTAATGATGCAACAGTGAGTAGGAAATGAAGAAGAAGAGCTGCATTGCCAAGAATGAGCATAAGAATTTTTGAGTGAGGACATAATTAAGCTTTGGTGAAAAAAATTATAACTTTGAAGCCTGAATTATGACCATGACCTAAAGCGACATTCATTCCCAAATTTATATCTTTTGCTGGATAATCTGGTCAAACGGCGGATGTGTTGTGATTTAAGTGTGCCCACTTTAACCATCTTCACTAAATATATAAAAATCCGTTTTATTTGTTAGTGAAAAATTTATTAATGGATGTGAGAGTTATCATTTCATATGATAACTATTCTTGGTCTTTTAACAAATATAATTAATCTATTGGGATATAATTTTACAGAATTACTAACTTTTCATTGTAAAACCTTGAAAATTAACAGGGTGCTTAGCTATCAATTTACCATTAATAATATAATAATTTGAAGGAGTTGTTTTGATTTTAGCATCAAGTGATTAAGGGTTTATTATTTGTTGCTGGAAATTTTTACCAGATGTATTTCTCCCATGATATCTATGAGTAGGGGTTTTGATTAGTTAGGGGTGTTTGCTAATTAATCGTTTAGGTTTGTTATTCTTATAATAAAGTTATCTATTTGGGCTCCCTATTTGCCCTAAATTGAGCTAGCTCAAAGATTTAGGGATATTCCCTAGAAGATTTAATGGTATTAGCAGTTTATCACAAGTGACTAAAGCCAAGAATGTTTATTATGATTAATCTATATTTCTGATATATTACTAATTCATTGTTTAAATTCTGGGTCATAGGTGACTGATGCAAAGGATGATAAAATAAATTTAACTAATGAGTATTTACCAGAGACTCAAGCTGAGGATAATCATATTGCTGGATCTATATCTGAGGATTCCAATAAGAGTGAGCAACGATGATTCTGGCGCCTAAGATTCTAGATACCAGCAAAATAATGTTGAGGATATTTATAAATTATTGTATGATAAAAATTTTATAAGAATAAACGGCAACTGATGCCAAGAGTGAATTGAACTAATATTTGATGTTCCATTAAGATGATTTTGAAAGAATGGTTGCCAGTGGAATGCTGATATAGGGTTAAATTGTCAGTAAAAAATGCCAATCACTGTTGATAGGCGAGCATTAGATTTCCAATAAGTTGACTAAGATTATATGCCTAAATTCTACAAATAAAGATCTTTCTCTCGCCTAACCTTTTTACTGTTTCTGGTAGCCAGAGGGTGGCCATTTTTGGAGAGTAAGCTAAAGTTCACCAAGGTTAGGTGCTGGGTAGATGCACTTAAGTGTGGTCAGCGCTACAAAACAAAATACTTGAAACTAAAATGATGCCCCACAGTAACTTGGCCAACTGGCCACTAACAATGAGGGACTGATGGGGATTAACCATGAGGGGGATGACAAGACAGAGCCTAGAATCACCCAGAGAGGTGTAGGGCTTGCTGTGTACCACCCAAAGGGGTTTTCCCAAGTTGAAGTTGTTGGTCTTCTAGGTTGGTGGGTTTCCCTGAGGACCTGTTATAAAAGGGAGCCTATGAAGGCAAAACAGCAAAGAGCTAGCAGTTATCATACTGTTTGGCCTGGCACACTAACTGAGTTCCTAATGTAGCAGATGCAAAATTCTCAGCAGTTACTAAGCGTTGATAATGCTTCTGGTAGCAACTTGCAAGTTAACCTTTTAACTAGCGTGACCCGCTGTTAATGTGTAAAAGGTTTCATTATATAAGCAGGTTGCTAGCCTAATGAGGATAATCTGCTGTGGGTGAGTGAAGGCGTTGGGCCACGTTCTTCAATTCACCCAGAAGGGGTCGCATTCTAATTGGTAGCAAAATCCAACTAGATGGATGAAGAGGATCATCGTTTGTGTTGACTACAGAGCATAATTGCATTGGCATCAGCTGCCAATTCCTACTCAGTAGCCAACAAAAGAATTGGACGACAGGAATTCCCTTGTACATTCCATTGCTTTTTATTAAGTTTACTATAATTGAATATTTGAATATTTGTAGTCTGTTAGAAGTTGTTGTTTTATACTCTTTGGTTTAGAGTTAAAAGATATTGATCCTTTGTCTATCTTTTACTATCAAGATCTCCATTAACCTTTGTTTCAAGAGAGGAAGAGAGAACCTCTGAACATACTAATAGGTTAAGTTCCATAGTAAAGAAAATTCTGAGTAAAAAAAATTTATTTCCAGAAGTACCTTAAAGGATTAGAAGGAAGAGCGTTAGCACCAGTCTAGAGTTAAAAACAATACTCAATTTAGTTGTGAATATCTCAACTAGGACGTTAGTTTTAATGCTTTTTTGCAGACCATTTATTTATTATCTATAAATATATACAGCGCACACATCAGAACCTGTCTAGTAGACGTAAAAGTAAACATCTGGTGCTCACTACAGGGGGTAGTTGAGTAACCCAGACTTAAAAGATTTCTAGTGCTTATCTTCTTTCTTAATAATTTTTATCTTGAAGTACAAATAATTATAGGTGTAAAAGTTATTTAGAACTTTAATTCTCAGATTGCCTTTTAGTCGACTCTAAGCCATATAGAGAGAGCACCAAGCCATGGTTTCAGTAATTGCGACCAAAGTTTCACCTTACAAATAGTGGAGTATCTTAAGATGTTAGTTTCAATGTTCAGTGCTCTAATCAAACTCCCATATTATTTTTTAAGTGATAATCAGAGTATAAGGGAGTTTGAGTATATTTATAATAGTTTCATAACTGAGGTTGATTGGGTAAACCCCAAATTTCCAAAGTAGAAGATAAAACATCCAGAAACACTGACGAAAGTTTTGTGTAACTGGGCAAATGCTGCTCAATCTTGGAAGAGGCCTAAAAAGCATGTGAATCTTGTCTTTCCTCAAGTGAAGAAACTGGCAAGAGGTCAATAAGAGAATCAACATTTAAGATATGGAAAAAATCTTAAAATTCAGAAAAATTAAATTCGCTGGATATCATTCCAGAGGGATAAGACATTTCAGACTTCTTTGTGGAAGAACCAGGAGAAGATCCACTGTAGCAAGTCTCACCATATTTATATATGTTGTAATCAGAGCAAAAGCAAAAACAAAGATTATTGATCCAGAAATAATCAAACAGTCTCTCAGCCTTATGCTAGTATCTGGTTTAAATGGCTTGAGATGACAATATCTTAGACAATACACTCAAATCAAAGCTTTATGATACCTGATTTTTCATTCTAATCATTATAATTAATAAATTATTTACCAATCTTTAAGCACAAATAATTTGAACGTTAGGCATGGTAAATAATACCAATAAATCATGTAATGAAGAAAAATGATCAATCTATTTTCAAGGAACCATAATTGGTCATAAAGTTGCTTACTGTGATACTGATTTGAATCAATTGTCAGCCACAGAAGGATGGAATAACATTAGGATGTTTGACCTTATTGACAAGGTGGGGACAAATGCCTGTAAGATGAAAAACATTTCTGATATTCATATAATGAATAGGGTCCATAACAAATACCTAAAGTATTGGATCTATGTTAGAAAATAAACATAAAATGCTTAGAAAATATATATGAAAAAGCATATTTTAATATGGAGATCTTCCTTTAAAAAGAAAAATACAAAATAAAAAAATATAATTAGATATTGGTTTTTATCCTTCTTATATTTTGTTTACTGGGCCAATAAAACTTTTCAAGAGTTTCAGGGGGAGAGGGGAAGCACTAGATGGCAGTGAATATAGTAACAAGGACCAAGTTTATATGGAAGGTTCTTAGTATCAGTACTTGTTAAAACCAGATCCATTATCTTTGTCATGAGTTATGAAGAAAGAAAGATCAAAGATCTATATTTGTCAATTAATGAGACCTTTAACCTGGCGTAAACAGGTGTGCAGGAATTTACTATCAAGTATGACCAAGTTCTGATGATATGCGTAGCTGAGAGAACTATGATTATGTGAGATGGCAGTGGACATGAGAAGTAGAAGAGGATTATGAACTGTGCTTAGAATAGACATTAGAAGCATTAAGCAAGGAGAAAATATCAAATTCTTCTGATGTAGGAGAATTTTATGTAATTGAAAAAATTATGAAAAAAGATTGATATAACCATGCTGGATAACTCATTGCTCAGGAAGAGCGGTGTCTACCTCAAATCACCCATCTTCATTGGATAATCTGGGCAAGCTTGTGATGTGTTGTTATTTTGGAATGCCCACATTACCCAGTTGTGATATATTTTTAAAATATGTCTTGTCCAGATTTAGTCACTTTATTAATAAAGCTATACTAGTGAAAATTTTAAGTTAAAATATTAAATTTAACTATGGGAATATTTTCCTATTGAACATCAGGGTAGTTTATTTTAATTTGGTTCCAAACTTATAAATTGAGGTTTCATTAGGGATCATCCCTGTAATGTCAATAAGGAGTCATATTGTTGGTTTGTTTATTAACAATTATACTCTACTAAGCGAAATGATTAGTGTTTGCCACTGATCAATAAAGGTGTTTTTGGAGCTATTATAGAATTTGTTTTTCATGGCAGTAGATAGCAGGTTATCCTAAGTAAAATGGTATTCTGTTAAATGGATAAATGGTCCCATTACTTAAAAAGGATGCTTGTAAAGATTAATCTTCTGGGGCAGGATAAAGTGTTAGGGCATATTAATTTGGAATACAACACATGAAGAGTCAAAGTTAATTGGTGGTAAATACTAACTATGATGAAATTTATCATTGTTTCATATGCCTCTTTAGGATAAGTTCAATGGTGATAAGTGCCATTCCCATTGGGGCACCGCCCAGAGTTCAACTCTGAATTCCCTATTTAACCCATTGTTTTATTTTAGTAAGGACAATACATTAGATAGTATTTATATGTAATACAATTCTTTATATAGTTTTCTTGTTTAATAGTTTGAGGGATATTTCCTTATTTAATTTGTTTTGTGCTCTAACTCTTGTGTAAGAGTTAAAACGGTATTTTCCCTTACCTATTTTTTGTTCCAGTATTCTTGTATAAGAGTTGAAGGCTCAGTATACCTTATCTTGTATGTTCTCAAATTACTAGAAGAAAGGTTGTCAACACCTTCCTGTAGGAGAATACCTAAGCGAGATTGGTGCCATTGGTTGTAAAAAAAATTAATAAATAGTTGTCTTCATACACTACTACCATACCTTTTCTCTTTAATAAACTAACCACAAATAAATTTGTGCAGTAACCCCTAAAACGGTTTATAGGCGTGATCCATGCTGCTTAAAATCTCATTTTAATAATCCTTTTAATGAAAAACTGGATCTGAAAAACTTTTTTGATTGTCGAAAATAGAGCCTACTAGCCATTATGATAATCTTAAGGTCAGGTGGTATGTCTCAGTTTTATCAGTGTTTTAAGTTTGATCCAGAATTACACATTAAGTGACTCATTTAAAATCTAGATTGTCAGGGTTAGTATTATGAGTTTTTAAGCTAATCAGGTGTCATTAAGAAACCTTTCAATCTGTACTGATATGTTGTTCTCAGCCAATCAGAAAAGTAAGAAATTATTTTTACTTTGTATTGGTCTCATTGACAATGGCCTATTGGGTGGCTTTAAATATATACTTCATTTGATTCACGTTAATTCTAGCATTTAATTGACTGATAAAAATATTCATAGTTTAATACCACATTGAGGCCTATAAAAAAGGCCATTCATTCACTAGCTCTTGAAGCAAATTACATTAGTAGGGAAATGAACTTCAAAGTTTTTATTTTTAATATACCCTAAGGTATTGTGGGCAAATAGAAAGTTTAGACTATTTTGTGCCTGGTTATTCATCTCTGGACGAATCATTTTCAGATTTACATTTAGATTTTAAAATGTCTTAATTGTTACTTTTTATAAAAGGTAGAATTCATATAATGATAAATATCTATAATTCTTGCATAAAATTATAGTTGTACACCTAAATAAATAATTGTGCTATAGAAATGAAGTTTGAAAACCTTATATCAGCTTTATAATATTTTAAAAAGGTGATATGACAAAATTATCTTAAAATAAAGATACGAGCAATGAATCAATAAATTTTCACTTATTTTTTATATGAATAGAACAAAAATAAAATTTTCACTATACTTTAGAATCTTTATATTAATCCTGCTTCTAGTAATTTTAAAAAAATGTTTATCTATATCAACCTTCAAGAATAAATTATCTAATTACACAGGTTTGAGCTTCTATGCTCTTAAAATTATAGAGGTAGAATATATTTTCGGATTAGTCTTGCTTCTTAACTAATGATAGTACAATGATTTCTTAGATGAGTAATATTAAATTTATCCTTAAAGCTAATACTTTTGCTTATAACTAGTTTAGATAATTTAAAATTTTAAAATTATAACAATGCTCTAATCTTTACATACATTCATACTAATATAAGCTTGTTTAAGTACTACGGTTTGTTTTCTATCTATTAAAATGCATGAAATTATGATATATATTGATAAAATACCTAAAAAAGTTCATGTTAAATAAACAATCTATAACGTAAGTATAAATACCTTTCTCGACTTTATAATATATATTCCATAGTTTAAATAACTTCTGTAAGTTAAGTAGCTATAAAATATTTAATATAAGACATAAATGCTAAATATGTGCTTAATATGGTTGTTGTGCATTCAGTCACAAAAACACCAGCAAATGTTTTCTTCCTGTTTAGAAAGTAATCTATCATTATACAACACCAACAAATCTATTATATGTAAGATGAGACCGTAGACAGGAAAGATGAACCATTTTATAGAATGCAACAATCTCAACCATATTTCCAACAGTCAGGATGACGTTAACAAAAGGAAGTTGATATTTAAAGATCAAAACAATGTTACTCCAGATAGCAACAACAATGAAGATAAAATTAAAGTCTCTAAAAATCATCCGCCCTTATATAACTTGGGGAAATTAATTTTGCAAGCATCATATAATAGAGCAATTCAATCCAAAGCTTCTAATATTAAAAGAATAATTAATAGCCTATCTGAAGCTAGTTACCAAGATGGAAACAAATTGAACCTTCCTGTCAGGACAAGGGGGTTTTAAACCATATGCCTCTTATTTTTGAGGTCATGAGATTCAAATTCCCTGGGTGTTGAATTATAAGTTTTACTTTTCTTTAATGAAAAGTCTTTACTCAGAATAAAGTTGCTTGAATACAAATTCTAAAAGGTATTTTTGTACTTAAAAATAAAGGGAAGTCAAATGAATAATGGCGAAAAGTAAGTAAACTTTTAACTTAGAACAAGATTATATGTGAGAACAGGGAGTTTTTCTTGGGTAAATCTCCAATCGTTTCTGAGACAAGATCTATACTTATTAACAATTGGGGCATCTGTGGCGTTCTGGTCACGTCTGTCAAACAGGATCAGATTGCCACATATATCAGGTTTGTACCCCATATTAGGAGGTTTCAGTCAATTTAATACTTGTTTTCACAGGTTGGGGTTGAACCCTGATATTAGGAAACCTTCAGTTTAGTGGGGAGATCCCCATCAATAGTTTTGACTATATCTTCAGCTTTCTTGATTCCCTTTTTCAGGTAAACACAAATCTTTGATTTGGGTAGAAATCCTAATAAAGCCCCCTCTAGATCTTAACACAATTGGGGAAACAGCCAGAGAAAAAACTGTGTAAACATTCTATCACAGTTCCCTGAGCGACCTCCACAATTGAGTGTTTATAACCTCATTCATAGAAAACTTTGTAGGTCCTTGAACAGTTGGTTCCCAATTTGTAATTGTGACCACCAGACCTATGATAGTAGAAAAGGACTAGATCAACCGTTGGAAGTTGTGAAGGGGTTCATGTTTATTTTTAAACTGATTAATTTCTCAAGTAGTGGTAGCAAAAAAGTTATCAGAAGCCAGGACCTGAAGTCTAATAACCTCATTGGCAATATTTTGCATAATAACTTCAGGGCAGGGAAATCTTGCTCTAACATGGCCTATACTTTAAAGATCAGCTTTGATTTCTTCCTTACAACTCTTGAAAGAGACATATTAACAATCTGATTGTAGTTTTTCAAAAGGCCAGAATTGCACTAGACATGTATCGGGGCTAATGAAGAAGGTTGTTTGTGGCCTTTTTCTGCAGGGTTAAAATGCGAGTACCATTCACATGCTCTGCCATTCCATTTGTTGCAGGATATTAAGGAATGGAAAATAATTGAGTTATTCCTATTAGTTCATCTTAATCATTCATTAGAAACAATCAAAGTTTCTGACCATTATTAGAAAATTATGTTAGGGCACTTATTCCAAGTGGTTATCAGATTATATAAGAACGTAGTGGTAGCTTTTTGTGAAGAAGAGGGTAGAGACACACTTTCAATCCACTCAGTTAAATGATCAACAGCTAGAGGAGAACTGATGACAATTAGAGGTTCAAGGGAGGGGCACCACAACATCAATACTAATATTATGGAAGGGTTCATAGGGTGGAACTACTATATGTTGAGGTCAGAGATTAGGTCTGTCTTGACTTTTACATACCAAACAGGACGCTAATACATCTTGAATTTTGATAAGCATTACTTCCCAATAGAATTGAGTCTTAATCCAGTGGTAAGTTATTCAAATTTCACCGTGGTCAACTTTCAGATATCCGCCCAATATGATGTAATTACAAGCTGAAGGTCATTTTTAGGGCAAATAATTTTGAGATATAAGTTTGCACAAATTTTGAAATTAAAATCTGGGTATTTTCCAATTTTGCTAATTCTTTTGAAGTTTCAGGGACTCATCTTTCCATAAATGTTGTTGGGTTAAGAGATTGTAGAGTCAATCTTTCTCAGAGTCAGTTATTGTTAATATGGGAAGCCTGGATAGCAATCTGCATTTTGGTGCATGGGCCCTGGTCAATAAATGATGGAAAAATAGTAGTTTTGACATTTTAACGCCCATTGGGCTAACCTCCCATCAAAATATTTCATTTGTTGCAGCCATTACAATGAACATAAGTAGTTATTATAGTAAATTGATTTCCATATAAATAGGCTTAGATTTGATTTATAGCCATTATTACCACCAAGCATTCTCGCTAAGTAATGCTATAGTTGCGTTTGGCTTTGGATAGAGTTTTGCTATAATTGATGTGATGATCCACTAAGTTTTCATCGTGCTGAGATAATATAGCGCCTATAGCAATATTTCTAGCATCTTCAAAAAGTAAAAAGGGTTTGTCAAAATTAAGCTGTATAAATACTGGATAGTGAAGAGAGCTACGTGTAATAGGTTAATGGCCTACCATTGCTCTTCTTTTCATTAGAAGGGTATACCCTTTTTTTAATAAATATACTAGAGGCTCGGAGGTATCAGCAAAGTTTGGAAATAAACTGGCGATAGTATCCCACCATCCTTAAAATTCCTGTATATCATGTAGGGAATTAAGAAGGGGAAACTTAGAAATGGCCATGGCCTTGTCAATTATCAGGTATATTTTGGCTTGACCTTCCTTATGGCCCACAAATTCATTTCGCTTTGAAAAAAAGCATTTTGAACTTTAGTTTTTAGTAAAGCTTGACGTAACCGCTTTAAGACTTGCATAAATGAGCTATGTGTTCAGTAAGAGCTCTTAAAAGGCAGTAATTCGTCAATATAAACTAGCAAACATGAGCGTTTTTAAATTGCCTAAGAGTACATCCATGGCTCATTGGAAGGTGGCAATGGCGTTACATAAACCCTGGGGAAATTTGAGTGGGCTCAAATTGTACTTAACTTGGAAAGAGGACGCATTTTTCATGGTCTTAAGATGATAAGTGATTTGTCAGTACTCACTGGCGTGATCCATAGCTGAAAGATATAGGAACCCAACTAAGTCTACGCTTTCATCTATATACTACAATGGATAGCTATCCTTTTATGCAATAGAATATGGTCACGATAATCCATGACAATATGGTGGCCACCAAGCTTCTCCAAATTAATAAGAGCAGGGAAGCCCACAGGCTTTTAGAAGGCACCACAATGCCGCTAGCGACAGTTTCTGTAGCTCTAAGGCAACTTGAGCTTCTTTAACTTTAGATTTTCTGTATGCACAAGATTTAAATGGAGGATAGTCCTTTGTCTCAATTTAGTGATTTACTCCATTATTCCATAGTCACCTGGTCCTGAGGAAAAATATTGCAATACTTTATAAGGATGTTTTCAACATTCTAGCGTATGTTAGGGATGATATTGTCTCCAATTTTTTGACCTGAGCTATTGTGAGTAGAGGATCAAATCTTGAACTTTGCAAAGAGCCAAAAGAGCTCAAATTGGCAATATTTTCAATGGGACATAATTTTATATAACTGATGGTACATTCTGGGGGACCTGTAGGGTTTGTTTTTTTAAACTCCCTAATAAGATAGAGATTGGTCTTTCATAGGTGGGATCCAAAATCCCAGGGCAGGTCAACGCTTCCTTGATAGAGGTTCAGGCTTCCACTCAGCTCCAAAACTTGATTAGGAGGGATGTGAACCTTGATTCCCGTATCAAAGTAACTATAAAGCTAGAAGGTATCTTAATAGGATAGGGGTATATAGAGGTGTTCCATCTTCTGCATCCATAGCCTCAGAGGGTAACTTAGTTTTTCCTTCTAAGACTTGATATTCAACTTTAAAAATAAGGAAGGAAATTTGATGATGCAAATTTGTTTTTTGGAGTTCCTTTACTTTTGATTGGAAGTTCAAATACTAACGGTATATAATATACTAATATCAAAAGGTATTTTTATTTATGGTTGATATTGCAGTTGAACTCCCACATCAATAGTATTCCATTAAGCAACTCATAATTATCATTTTCTAACATTATAAAGTGGCAGTAATTAACAGCTTTAAAGCGGAGAGGTTAGGCAGAATAAGCCCAAATTGCCTTATTCAACTGATTACCCACCATCCCATATTTGCTTGGTGAGTCAAAATCTGGAGTCTTTTTTACCTTCTGTATAAGTCAAATTAAAGCACATTAACCGGTGAACCAGTATCAATTATAGCTAGGACTTTACCCTTGTGAACAATTTCCTCTGCTCAAACCATTAAAGAGACAAACTTAAGATTAACGCATAATAACTTTTATTAAATAATTGTAGTGAAGCAATCAATGGACTTTATCGCGGCCAAACTTGGAACTTTTTAATGTGTTTTAAGGTTTTATCTTCTAGCGCTTGACTTTCAGTAAAGGAACTGACCACCAAAAGTTGCTTTGGTAATTGGTCAATGAAAAAAAAAGAAAAACTGAAGAGTATTGTTTCATTGGATAGAAAGAGATGCGGCAATCTCTGAAATCTTAGCTAATAATAAATATCCTGAGATGCTGGGCATAGAACTAGGGCTAGAACAAGGATCTTAAGTCACTCAAATGTCTTCATCATAGTGAACCTCCTGCCCTATACTTACTGATTTTTTGCCGCCTTACTTTGTAAAGAGCAACAAAAGTTTGCAGTGTGGTTGTATATCTGCAATGAAAAGAAGATTAATTTGGTTTTAGGAGAATTTAGGTGTGACCGCTAAAATTTGGGGGCAACAGCTTATTTTTCTTAAAAATGAGTTGTCCCAGTAGTTTGAATAGTTTGGCAGAGATCTCTAAGATTGCTTCTTTGATATGGAAGAGACGGATAGTTAGACTTCACCGCTTTAAATAGAGCAGAATATTATCTATGTTTTAAATGCCAAAAATGTGGCAGTTATAGTATCATCTAACATAAGATGATTTCCTGCAACCAATGTTTGAGCCTCGAGATAAAATTAATGGGCGAACTCATTGACAGTCTCTCCCCAATTAAGAATTATTCCCATAAAAGTTTGCTTTTTGTTAAACAAGGGAAGGTCACTCCAAAATTTCTGAATCAAGACAAGATTGGCTTCATTCCAATTATGATAATGCATTTGGCGAGGTACCATAGTGTTTTGAGCCACACAACTAAGACAGTTTGTCAGATGTTTGAGCCGTTGGTTGTTGGTTGCTTCTTCCATAGCACTTTTATAACAATATAGAAAAGAGAAGATGCTCCCTTCTCCTGAGAAGTACTTCTTTTTAAACGAGGTAAAACATACCATTTAGTGGGGGTTGGAGGATGAACAACATGAACTGACAATTGGGGCGCTCCTTCACATAAAGAGGAAACAGTATCTTGGGAATATACGTGAGGATGAAGAGCATCCACTTGGCTTCAAAGTTGGTATTTATTTATTACTAAATCTAGCTGATCATGGTCAGCATGAAGAGCCAATTTTGTGGTGACAACCTGATTAAACTGCCAAATTTCTTTTTTTAAATCAGTAGTCACATCTGGAAGCTCTAGATAGTGTTGCTCAGTGATGAGAATTCTTTGTTCCAAGCCATGTACCACAGCGGGTAAAGTTGCTAAGATCTCAAGGCGTTCATGATGAGCTTTTAGGGAAACTTCAGTAAAGAGAGGCACTCTTTCCTGAGTGACTTGTGCTCCTTGGCTATGAATCCTAGTTGTACATCGAAATTTTAAACTCGCCAAATTAATGACTGGAAGCGTTAGTTAGGGATTCCTGGGTCAGCACTAAGTCCAGGAGATCCTGGCGGCTTAGGGGGTCCAGGAGATCCCTGCTCACCATCCTGTCCATCATGACCAGGGGCTCTGCGCTCGCCAGGCATTCCCATTGGTTCTGAAGGATGGAGAATATCCTGAAATTCGCATACTTCATAAATCAATTCTTCCAAAAAGCTGAAGCGTTTGTCCACGGAGATCATTAACTTATCAACTTCAGTTTAAACTTGAGGGTACAATCTCTGACCTGATTATGGATAATGACTAGAATTGACTAAAATAATGAGACAATTCCATTTGAATGAATCTCACAATTTCCTTGTCAAGACGGTTTAGAATTACTTGCATCTTGTTAATAAACTGCCAAGTTTTCAGTATGGCGTTTTAATTTCACTGCTAAAGAGAGAGGAAGATTGATAGAATTATAAAGTTGTGAATAATGTCCCTAATATATATAAATGTCAGACTAGCTCCTGATGATGGAATAGGCAACAATTAGTAGATGGTACAAAGTTGGTTTGTATGAATTGATGTAAATAGCATTTTAAACGTCAAGACTAAACTTGTTCTACATCAAGCGAGGACTATCAGCCAAATGCATCATTGGGGTCAGTATCATGAGAGCTCATCTTCTATTAGCTCAGCCTCCAGGAATGATGGCCCCCAAAAAGAGGAGCTGAATAGAGCTTCAGCGACGACTGATAACTGTAATTGGTTTTTCTCCGCATAAGGAGCTGGGAGGTAAACATTTAATGATGTGGGAAATAGAAGTTACATGTCACAATCATTTCACCTATATGTATAATGATCTCCAAGTCACTAAGACAGGCGGCTTCATAATCTGAGGAGGTATATAAAGCTGAATCATTATTGTTCATTGTAATAATATCTTCACCTTAAATCTGGGTATACCTGGCAGTGAGCACCAATTTTGTTGGGACGATGGGTTTTTAAATCGCTTGTACTTTATTTTTAGGCTTTGAGACCCAAAGTTCCTTGATGTTGGATTATAAAAGCCTACTTTTCTAAAGTGAACTGTCTTCACTCAGATTAAAGTTCCTTGAGTGGAAAATCCTAAAGGTGTTTTTCATTCCTAAATTAATTGAGTTAAGCCAAAATAAATATTGGCGAAAAGAGAGTAAACTTTATTTGCTCATAAACAAGATTATAAGGGAGATCATGAAATATTTCTTAGGTAATTCTCCAAGCATTACCGAGCCAAGATCTATACTCATTACCAATTGAGGATTATTCAGCATTTTGGTCACGTCTGCCAAACAGGATCTGATTGTTGCATAGATCTTGTTTGTACCCCAATAACAGGAGGTTTCAGTCAAGTAATATTCTTTTCACAGGTCAGGTTAAATCCCAATATCAGGAGGCCTTAATCTAGCTAGAGATCATACTCAACAAATATTTTTGACTATGTCTTCAGATCAAATTTAGTTCACATTGTCAAATACACACAAATCTTTAATTCAGGTAGAATTCCCAAATTTTCATCTAAACATTATCCAAATTAGGCAGCTGATTGAACTTTAAAAGAATGCCAAGGCTCTGAAGCTATATATGATGTAACAGTACCATAGACTAAATCTTGATTTAGTTAGCTTAATACTAAATTGGTCAAATAAGCAATATACAAACGCGGCGTTGCCACCTCAAAATTAAGAGCAGAGATTACAAAAAGGTTACCAAACGTCCTGGTCCAAAGTTGTCACGCAAAATGGCGCTCATGGGCTTAGAAATTAATTCAAATGGATGTCGCTACTAAATTAATTATAAAAAAGATATTGACAATGATCTCTTGAAAATTTTACAATATCACAATACTTGTTGAAAATTGGGATGCCAACACTATTCAGCTTTAATGAAATATAATTTATTGCCTGTCTTATCCATTAGAGGTCAGTTTAAAAAAACTTTTAGCAGATGATGAGTTATTGCTTATTATACCTATGGTTTGGGCTTATTCCCATATAGAAAATTAATTTCTTTCTCTAAAATCAATTTCACCAAATTAATGCAAGTCAGGGATGATCCTTATTAAAGTTTGTGGTTAGTTAAATTGTTGATAAATTAACTATTTATTTATATTTTAAGGATTATTTAGGTTTGTCACTGGTTGATTAGGATTTATTGGAAATTGCTGAAGCGTAGACAACGCTTGTATTTTTTGAAACTTTCGTTTAGTTTGTTATAATGCAAACTGCTATTAGTGGGTAAATTGTCCTATTACCTAAGCAGGTAGCTAGCATAAGGTTATTCCGCTGGGGTAAATAAAGGCTTTGGGACAAGTCATCTCAGAATCCAACCCAGGGAGTGACCATAAACTAGTCAGTGGCAGAATCCAACTAGGCGGATGAAGTGATCATTATTTTAGATGGCTCTTGAGGGTTAAATTTAATGACGATGGATGCTGTTCCCATGGAGGCGCCAATGGAAGTGTTGGGCGTCAAATTCCCTATTTAAATTCCTTATTTACTTTAGAAAGAATAGCTTTATATTACTAATTCTCTAAAATAACATTTAGATAATTCTTTAATTTTTATTGTGCTCTTGTGATTAGTAGGAAAAGATAAATTTATCTTATATACTTATTTTATGCCAACTCTTAGATGTTGTTTAAGGGATATTTCCCATTTTCCAAGTTTTACTCCAGTACTCCTATGGAAGAATTGAATAAATTGTTTCCTTTGTCTAGAAGTGCCTTCAATCACCAGAAAGAAGAACTTCAGCACATCTCTAATGGTGAATGGTTATTAAATTTGGTTTTGAAGAACTCAACTAGAATAATTGTCTTCATACAATTATGAATGTACCCATTATTAACTTACTAAACAATACTCAAGAACACATAAAGCCTGTGAAGTAAACCTCAAACAATTTATAATGCCTATTCCCATTTTACTGATCTAAATATATTGATTATATTTGAAGTTTTAAAATGCTTTGTTTATAATTAAACAGGAAGTATTTTCTACAGAATCTGAAGATTATCCTTTTAATTAAATTTATACTGGGCTTAAGTGAATAGATTGCCAGTAACCAGTCTGTGATCTTGATAATAAGAAACTAAAAAGATGGATACCATTGTTGCTGATACCGCCAAGGGAGATATTGTTTAAGGATTCCTTTGTGTCTTAGGCTAACAGACTGAAGTTATTTTACAAAGACAAGAGAGTGCAAAAAAATTACTGGCAGCAGGGCAAAGAAAAATTTACCCAGCAACATTTACTAGATCATGTAGTACGAGAAGAGTTTCTCACTGAGTATTGCCTAGCACCCTCTGATAGTTTATAACGTTGCTTAGTATCTACTCTGTGTACAACACAACCCACAATTGTAAAATCGACTTCTCAGATAAGTGAGCAAAGTCCAAAAATGCGAATTTTGGTCTCATTACAGTGATGACACCATAAACCAGATGAATGAAGAGCGGGGATATCTCATGAACATAGTGACGTTGAGAATATGGAGGCTCACCATGGCGGGATTTCCATAAATTTCTGGTGAGGGAGGGGAAACCCATCCGCTTAAGGCTCAGAACATTTGTATTAAAAGTATCAGACCTACTAAATTAACTTGTGAGCACCAAGAAACTTCTAGAAAATCATGCATTGCCGCTATGCCAATTGTGGGTGGAAAGTAACTGTGAAAGAAATGAGTCCACTTTGAAAAAAAATTAAGGCAAATATTTCTCATTGAGAATGGGAATGATTGAACATCTGCACTTGAATGGCTACAGAGACCATTTAGATCATTATAATTTCATTTTGTAAACTTTTGATCTGAATTTAGAGTAGTTGGAGCCTCAGCTGCAAGTCAGGCTAAGACCAGAACGTACTTTATCCCAAACAGCTACTCATCTGGAGACGCTGATACTGGCTGGTCAATTGACTTTTGCTTCAACGTACATTGGTCGCATCAAAGCCATTAGGATCCAAAACGGATCCTAGTTTAAGATTATGTTTACAACCAGCGAGGGACAATGCAAGAAATTTTTTCTAATGTACAAGAATAGCATGGATGGTGCGAATGATTGCCAGAAGGCATGCAATGTGCAAGTCAGCATGAGCAGCGAGGCTCAGGAGATTCTCAGAAAAAGCTTATTTCCTGGTTCTGCTTGTACTGAAGTGAGAACATCTTCTTGTCTGAGTTTTGAAGTGGTTATGACGTGCAGAATACAAAACAAACTTTTCCTGTTCTTAAAGATTGGGAAAATGGATTGGTTGTAAGCAATTCAACCCATTACTCTCTCAAAGCTCAAAAGCTGTGGAAGACAGGAGTCTTAGGCTTGAAAGTTGAAAAAAGCTTTCACTGAATTAGTTTGAGATACACCCAGCTTTTAAAATGCACATGGCCTAGCCATCAAAGTCGTGATGTCACTGTGAGCCAATACAAAAGCTCTTCTCTATGTACACGGAAATCTCAAAAATGAATTTATGCATCAAGGCAACCAACTCAGAGAGCATCAAAGATTCAGTCTATTTCCAAATTAAAGTGAGAAACCCAATGATAAAACCTTGGAAAATAGAACGTCATATTCAAAGAAAATCTACCTGAAATAAGTGCCATAAACCTGGACATTTTTTGCAATATTGTTTAATGAACGCCACCAATAAGAAGAATGTAACACCTATATAAGGTACTAAAGAGGTTGTTAAATGGGTAGATCTCCATGCTAAAGAAGAAGAACATCATGAGGATGAGGATGTAGTTAGCGCAGGATACCACGTGCTATGGCACCTAATGCTAGTTTTTCTTGCTTGACTACAGGTAAATTAGAATTTACAGAACTAGATTAAATGATAACTACTTGATGCATGACACTCAGCCTACCACGATTTTCACCACAGTTAAAGAAGGAGTTCAACATATTATAAATAAATTCAAGGACATTAAACCAACTACTGAGGACACCACTACCTGATAACATTGAAGATAAGAGTTCAGTAGCAGTTTAAAAAAATTTCCACTCACGTTCTAACAGCTGTAAACCTCTTTTAAAGAGCTTTACAAATGCCAAAGCTATGATCTAAAGAGCTCGCATCTTGGTCTACTTGACTCTGGAGATTTTGTAAACATAATGTCCTCCATTTTGCTAAAGAAACTGAAGTTTATGCCAGAAATTGATTAGAATGTTAAGTACAGAACTGCTGTTCTTGACAAAACCTTTGCCTTAGGAGCATACTCTGCGTTGCTGGTATGTTGGTGATGCATGATCTTGACAGCTCCAGCAGTGGTTATGAACAATAACATATTTGATTCCCTAATTGTCCCATGTTTCTATTTGAGTTTGGTGTGAAGATCTATTTTCACTATCAGCCCTGTGAGTATACTCATTTACCATTTGCCTCTGAGTTCAATGAGAAAATGGCTATCAGTGAAATCTGAGGACATTCTTAGAAGAACAAACATTCAATCTATATCTAATCCACTTCACATTTTAAGGATAAGGGTGTTAAAAAATCTACACTTAGGTCAGTGCAGAAGAAGGACTACAATTGAGCACTATTGAGATCATGGATTTCTGATCTGGTGAACAACAAATGTTAGTATCAATCAGTGTAAATATTCCTTGAATAAATTACTTTAAATCCATAGATAATATGGAATCAGAGAGTATGAGGCAAAGGCTCTACACGGGTTCTATGATCTAAGCTATATATAAGAACTGACTGTCTTATTGGGGAACATCAAAAACCAGCCTATACACGTAGAGAAGGGAAAAATTGTCGCCCAAGCTATATTAATCAGATTTGCCACCATTGTGTCATTACATGCCATCAAAGATTTTGCGAAGTTTTAATTTGGTGGTGTGACAGCTAAGTAGGAAAAGAAGAAATTGGAAGATCTCTTGGATGATTTTAAGGCAACTTTAAAACTGGACCAAATAACTATGATATTTTCAAGGGAGAATTTCAAATAGTTGATTGTGTTTTAGACATCCCTTCAAGTTGAGATTTACCATAGCTCAAAAGCTGAAGATGATGTTATCACCAAAAGTATTGAATTTGTTACCTGAAGCCAGATTAATAGGACCCTATAAGATTCCATGAGATGCAACGCTGTTTCTAATATGAAAAAAAGTTTGAACATTGTTTAGTTTATGTATAATTACTGGTTGAATTAGTAAACAAGAAGACTTTGCACCACTCCTTGGATTTGATGATGCTCTGAATTTCTTGGGTAGATCAAAGTTCTTTTCTGCTATTGTTCTGGCCAGTGGCTATTGGAGGATGGAACTATATCCAACGTACCAGCTTAAGTGCGCCCTATCAGCAGTCATGGGTTGTTTAAACCTATTAGGATGCCGAAGGGGCTGTGTAATGCCCCTGCACCTTTCAAAGAGCAATGTACCATATCTTATGTGTTCTCAATATGTCAAGTGAGTTAATATTTCTGTACTATATTACTATGTTCAGTTGCACTTTCCAAGATCATCTCTTTAAACTTGTAAGAAGTATTTATCCATCTCTGAGAATATTATCTGTAATTGAAGAGCATCCAGGTACCTTAATGGATAATTATCTAAAATCCTTGGACATGTGACTATCCCAAAGGAATCAAACTTCAGTATAGGAATTTATGAGCTATGGTTGCCAAGAAGCAACCCCAAAACATGCGTGACATTCAAGTCTGATTTGGAATTGTGGGCTACTATATGCAGTTTATCACACTTTTTTAAAATTTTGCTGCCCTGTTTAACTACCTGCTGACTAATAAAATCAAGTTTAAATGGATCCTGAAGAAACTGTAGACTTTTGAAGAGTTGATATCTAATTAAGTAGAGACACTAATTCTAGAATACCAAACTTTAAAAAGGCATTAATATGTGTAATGATGCCAGTGACATAGCGCTTGAAGACATACTGGCCTAAATAGATGAAGTGGGAATTGACCACCTCATAGAGCTTCACTCTAAGGTCTTTACAAAGGCAGAAAAGAGCTACATAGTGACAAAAAGAGAGTGCCTGGCTGAGATTTGAGCTTGAAGCACTTTGAACCCTACTTGTATGGAATAGACTTCATAGTTGTAATGGATCATGTATTTCTCCACTTGATACGCAACATGAAGAAATCTGGATGGAATACTTTCCAGATGGGCAGTACAACTTAAATGGTATGACTTTAAAGCATACATAGAGAATTCAGTAAACATCTCAAGGATTATAGACTATCTTGATTACCTTTTTTCCACCTATAAGCACAGGAAAGCAACTGCCTGTATGACCTGATCAGATCTCTAGAAGAGTGGCAATATGATATTGATGAAGTAAAGTTTGTGTTAGAAAGATGCTATAAGGATACCCAATATAAGATAGGAATCTTCATAAGAGGAATAATGAGAAATGGTACCCTTACATCTGACTTAGTGACTAATAGAACTTGTAATGGAAGCCCACAAGCACTTTGGAACTTTACATTTTTAAAAGACGTTAGCATAACTGAAAGACTGTTATATTGGGAGTTAATGTCATATGAAGTGCATCAAGCATTGGAACTCTCTGTACCCAGTTCAAGTTTCAGACCCTTTGAGAAGCGCAAATAAATTCTAACAATTCCACCTACAGATCCATTCTATAATGCATCCATTGACGTGATAGGACTATTTTCTACCGCCTCAAGTGGACTAAGCTTATTATCATAGAAATTGACAATCTAAAAAATGTGTCAAAGAAGCAGCTGTCAAAGACTCACAATGCCTGATCAACCTTAAGATCCCTATATGATCAACTGATAACAAGACACAGATACCCTCAAGTTTAGCTTTTGTCAATGGCAAGAACTTTATCTCAGATCTGTTGAGAAGAAATCGATTTAGCATGATTGAAGCAACAAGTTATTACTCCTTACACCCCCTCTTTCAATGGTAGCGTTGAACATTTCTTTGGAACCCTAATATAAATAACAAAGAAAAGGGTACTGAGATATAAATCAAAGTATGATTAATTTTTACCATCTGTGCTATTGGCTTAGAGATTTAGCCATCAACGTGTGATTGGCATGTCTCCTTTTAAGGATCTGTATGGTAAAGAAACAGTACTACTGACCTTGTTGGCCCCATTCATAACCATATATCATAAGAACTTACCTCTCAGGAAGCAACAATTTGAATTAAAAATAATTAAATTATCAAACTTCAGTTGTAAGCATCCAAGAAAACATTGAGGCTACTATAACCAAAGATGTATTTAGAAATTTAGAGACAAACAAACTACCAAAATTTAGTTGAAACAAGGTTTAGTCTATAGTGTACATGAAAACTAGCCTGAGAAGTTGCAAGCCATTTAGACTGGCCCTGCAACTGTCCTAGTTAAAGAGTGACTGAATACTGCATAGAGATGATATTCCTCAACTTAACCTAAAACTGAATAAATTCTTGGCATTTTAAGCCCTTTCTAGTTATTATCTTGGGAGGACAAAGTGTCATAATACGCCCACAATAAATTAGAAAAAAATTCGTTCTCTGAAAGGAAACCTGCAATATACAGCACCAGTTTTTTTTTAGTACTAGATGGTCCCAACCCGAGGGGGATTCATCAATGTTTATTGAATTACGCCTGGGCTCCTAAGAGCTTGAGGCGAGGGAAGGGGAGGGAGGAGGCATCGAGAAAGGAAGGGGGGTTTGCGCGCCAGAGCCGTGCTGCAGTGACAACTGAGCGGGGGAGGGTTGGCGACATATCAGACCTTCAGGGCCATCTCAAAGTGTACCTGAAAGTGGGTGATCATGTGTGGAAGGGTCCACACCTGCTGGTCAAAGGCAGCACGAAGGAAGGAGTTATGGATGGTCCAGATGGCTGTGGCATAGGCGAGGACACAGAGGGGTCGGTGGCAACCAGGCAATGTCTGCTCGAACATGAGGTTTTTCACAGGGTGTCCAGACCAGGGCTGAGCATGGAGGAGCGCACGGGCCTTTGGCCGAGATGCGGCGACACCTGGACAGGTGAAAAAACGATGGAGGTGGGAGTCAATAGGCTCCACACAGCGGGGGCAGCTTCAGTGCTGGAAGGTAGGGCCAGTCCAGTCCCCTGTCCTGTATGAACAGTGGAGCACCCTCCATAAGGTGTTGGACACCTTTGCTGGCAGGATGGGGTGATAGACGTCCTTCCACTATTTCTTAAGGTCAAATCTCACGGAGGGAGGGAGGAGCTCAAGGAGTTTTAGGCGGATGGGAGGACGATCTTGGGGGTTGAGGCGAGTTGTGACAACTTGTCCATTGTGCACAATTGCATGGCGACGGGGGCTGGGGCCAGGGCCTTCCCTTCTGTATGGGAAGTCATGGTGGATCCGCGCGCCTACTCGTTTCAGGACAAGGAGAGCCTGGTTCCAGTAGGGGGATGAGGATGGTTTTAGGCGATGGCCTGGGTGGTTTGTGAGCCACTCCCCTAATGAGGTCAGAGATGCTCTAGGAAGACCCAGAGCTGCTGACGCTGACTGGCGGAGGGCGGGCGCCCATTGGGGCATGGGGGTCGCATCCCAGCAGACAATCGGCCATAGGAACTTCAGGAAGATTGTGGTGGCGTGGGATCGCTTGTCCAGAAGCCCTAGGTCCCCTTCATTGCAGGGTCGGGCAATGGTTGAGAGGGCCATTGGTGGATTGTTTGAGCCCCAGATCCAACAGCGGAGGAGTACATTGAGCCGCGTATAAAAGGCATCTGTGACTGGGCAGACGTGCGCTAGGAACCAGAATTTGGAGAGGAGGAACACATTGGCCATCAGAGCTCAACCCTGGGGGTGATGTGCCACCGGTTCCAGCTGGCAATCCTGGAGTTAACTGCTGCGAGGAGCAAGTCCTCATTGTCTTTTAGCGCAACTCCTTGTTGGTTGGTGAGAACGCCCGGGTGACGGAAGGTACCGCGCTCAGGTTCAATACCAAATGGTGGGGGGAAGGTGGGGAGCCGACCTGTACAACTGTTGTCTTGGAGGTGTTGACCATGGCGTTGGACGCCTTTGTGTACCTCTCAATGGTCACAGCAGCGAGGGCAACATCCCCAGGGCAGCCAAATGCAATGGAAGTGTCATCTGCAAATGCTATGGTGCGTGTGGGGCTTTACCTGGGACCAGAATCCCTGTTAGCTTGTCCTGTAAGGAGGCCAAGAGGGGTCAAGGGTGATGTTAAAAAGGATAGGGCTCAGGGGGTCCCCTTGCCGGAGACCTTGTCCAACTGGTACTGCCACTGTAAAACTCATTGGCGCCAGGACTCTGGTGTGGAGCTGGTCATAGAGCGCTGATATCCAGCGCCTAGCTGCGGGTGAGAGATGGAAGCGGGCCAGGGAAGCGTCAATATACTTCCAGGCTACCCGATCATATGCTTTCTCCATATCCAGGAGAGCCACAAAGCCATTCACCTTACGAGAGTCAGCAGTCAAAGTTACGTGAAGGTAATTATAGTTGTCCCATAATGACCTCCCCAGAATAAAACCGTTCTGGGATGGGGAGAGGCGAGGTGACACCCATTTGGTGATGCGGTTGGCCAGAAGCTTCGTGAAGAGCTTGTGGTCTGTGTTGATCAACGCTATGGGGCGCCAGTTCGCCAGGTTCTCACGGTCTGACTTCTTGTGAATGAGGGTCGTGATTGAGCCTCTGGAGTCGGGGAGGACCTCGCCATTCACCAAGAGTGCAGCGAAGAGGTCGCATGGGTTCTGGCTATCACTGCAGGTTCCAGAAGGTACACCTCGAAGGGTATTCCATCTGGGCCTGGGGCTTTAAGCCGTGGGGATTTCAGAAGGGTTTCCATCACCTCCTGGATGGAAATAGGCGCCAGTAGAGCCTCATCAGCCCGTGGGTCAATGGGCGGCTCTGGAGCCCGCCACAGGAAGTCTTGGATGTCCGATGGGTCCACCTGGGTGGCATGGAAGAGGCTGGAGTAGAAGCGGTGTAGTTCCTGCGTGATTTCCTCCTTATCTGAAGTGGTTGTAGTGCCAACTTCAGTGCAGTAATATCCTGCGCTGTTGACCGGGCTTTCTGTTTCTGAAAGAAGAAGCGGGTGGGGCGTTACCATTGAGCATAGTAACAAGATGTTATAAAGTTTGCTTCCCGTTCTTCCTGCAGTGTGAGCTCCAAGCGGAGTGCTTCCTGCGCCGCTTCCCAGTCTTCCAACCATCTGGGAGAGGGCGAAGGCTGGCATTTTCGCTCCAAATGTCTGATTCTGGCTTCCGCCCTTTTGACTCTGGCGCGAGCTGCAGTCATCTGGGCTTTTGCACAGTTGTAAGCAACGCGGGTGATGCCCTCCTTGGTCACGCGCATCTAGCCTTGAGGTCAAGCAGGTGGGGTGGGGGGGAGGTGAGAGTCTCCCAGATGGTCATAGACAGCTTCTCCTTAGTGAAGGGGTTGTTGAGAAGAGCTGGGGCAACCCTAGGCCAGAACCTACGCGACGGTCTAAGTGTGGTGGTGAGGACAACGGTGAGTGACCTGTGATCACTCAGATGGTTGTCACAAGAGATGGGAGAGGAGACGCGGCCAATTAGCAGGGGGCCAATCAGTGCCATATCTATGCGTGACGCTAACTGGAAAGCTCTTCCATCATACTGGATCCTAGTCATGCAACCTAGGCCAGACGCGGAGGGTGGAAGCGCATCTATAAAGAAACTCAGGCGAAGGAAATCCTAGAGCCGACTTGATCCAGGGCGTTCCTTTGCTGCAGGGGGGTAAGAGTCACGGACGCGACTTATGGTTGTGTTGAAATCTCCTAAGAGGACTGTATTCCGTGGGAGATTGAGTTGGACGAGCTCTTCCAAGAGCTGATTTTTCTCCTGACCTGCATTAGGCAGGTAGATGCTTGCAGCGAAGAAGGAGAAGTCAGGAGTGGTGAGTTTGGCCAGTATGAGGCGGCCACCTAGATATTGTGAAAAAGAATAGGTTTTAACCCGGGGATTCAAAACAATAAGGGCGGCATAGTTTGTCCAGAAGGAGTTGCCTCCAAACTGTTCATTCCATGCAGATTGTTCGTGGGGGAGGATATGGGGCTCCTGGACAGCAGCGATGTCAATTTGTGCTGACCTGAAGTTTCAGAGGAGGCAGGCTCTCCGCTTATAGTCCCGCAACCCATTTGCGTTGATGGATTGCAGGGCCAGGGTGCTGCCATGGGGACTCATAGCTGTTCCCCTCCATGTCCTGGGGGGTTGCCAGAGCTTAAACCTGCTGCTGTGAGGCGGCTAGTTTTGAGTCCTTTAGCTTGACTATTAGCTGCAATCTATGAGGAGTGTCGAGGGTTCTGAGGGTAAGGAGAGGGTGGGGGGCGGAGGACCCAGTAAGCCAGCCTAGGATGCTGCCCCCGCTCCGTTGCAGGGGAAGGACCTGAGGGTGCTCAATGGTGACCTCCGCGGTGTCCCCGTTTGATGAGTCTGAGTCCATATTCACTTCCTCCAACACTGCAAAGGATCCGCGTGAAATGGACTGTGGGGTTGGGGTAGGACTCTTTGAGGTGGCACTTCTATCGCAGGCCGCGGGTTGCCAGTCCATGCTGGTGGACATAGCTCCAAGGGAGCTGAGGGTTGATGCGATAAATTGCTGGTGGAGGTTGGTTGGGGTGCCGCGGAGCCCTGAGTGGGGGTGGCTGACGAGGGGCACCCTGTTGGAGATGCCTTGCGCTTGGTGAGAGAGGGAGTTGACTCTGGGAGATTGGAGGGGGTGCCCACTGGAAGGGGGCAAGAGCGCGAAGGTATCCCATACCAATAGTGGGGTTAGCTGTTTCAACTGCTAGGCGTAAGGCCTCAGGGGACAGGTCTTGAACGGGAACCCATTGTGTGGGTTGTGGAATTGCTGCTGCGGCCACGTGGGATCGTTTTTGGCCTGGTTTAGGCCCCTGGGTGGTGGCTATGAGGGCTTGTTTTCGAGCTGTGCAGCCACTATGCAAGTGTCCAAGGGCGTTACACCATGAACACCGGGGGCGCGCCTGATCAGGGTTGACAAAAAAGATCTCAGGGCATGCCCCAACTACCGCCACATGAGGAATAACCTCAATGTTGCGGGATACAGTGGGGGAGGGGATGAACGACGCCCTAGCAGTGCGAGCTCTTTGAGTGGGAGCATAGTAAGAGGGGACGCTAAAGTCCACTGAAAGAACAGACCCAAAATCCATTAAACCACGATGGAGCGCCAGTTTAAGAGACTCAGGATCAACAGTTGTTGGTAGGTTGGAAAAAGTAACCCATGAAATTTTCTCCAGGTGAGAGCGTGTGCGGGAGATGCGAAGAGATCCACGTGGAATAATGACCTGGAGGGTGGCAGCATGGTCAGCAAGGGCAGCTTCAGTGAAGCCCAAATCGATGTAGTGGCCCTCCACTGATTCATGGATGGTGGTGTTAATTGGGAATGTCTCCGCAATCGCTGCAAAGTATGATAAGTAATTCTCTGTATAGAATTCAACAGGGTTATGCCCATAATAAAGGCGAATTGCATGGGAGAGGGTTGAGCGAGGTAGAGCTTTTTGCGCTTTAGTTTCGGCCCATTTCTTCTTAACATCAGCAATAAACGCCACTTCACGGGGATCAGCTTTGGGTAGCGTTGGTGCCAGAGGTTTTTGCCATGCCCCAATGGCTCCTTTGGTACGTTTGTGTTTGCTTTGGGCTGCAATCGCAGGTTGAGTGTGAGCTGGTGTTTTGAACAAGTTTGCGAAGTTCCCTTGTTGCTGGAATGTTACAGCAGTTGCTGGCGTCATATTAAATTGAGGGGCGGATTGTTGGGCCTCGCTAAATTGGGGAGGCCCATCCAGATTGGAATTAACTCCAGCCAATTGGGAGGAGGGCGATGTTTCATCACCATCCCAATCTATTTGGGTAAATTCAGCCTGAGTATTTGCTGTAATTTCGTGGGCAAAAATCACTGGCTGATTGGTGAATTGGTCGTTTTCAGCATATGGGGATAAAGTGCCGACTTGAGAAGTGCCAATTATGGGGTTTAAATGGGACGGGTGAGATGGGACTGGTGTGAGGTTCCAAAATCTGAGCCATTTAAATCCCCATTGGGAAGAGTAGATTGTCCCAATTTGGTGCTTAGTGAACCAGAATGTGCGGCTAATCCAACCTTACATCCGAGGGTTTGGGGGCCAGGTGATTGTTGGGCCTTGCTAAATTGGGGAGGCCCATCCAGATTGAAATTAACTCCAGCCAATTGGGAGGAGGGCGATGTTTCATCATCATCCCAATCTATTTGGGTAAATTCAGCCCAAGTATTTGCTGTGATTTTGTGGGCAAAACTCACTGGCTGATTGGTTAATTGGTCGTTTTCAGAATATGGAGATAAAGTGCCGACTTGAGAAGTGCTAATTATGGGGTTTAAATGGGACGGGTGAGATTGGAACTGGTGTGAAGTTCCAACATCCGAACCATTTGAATCCTCATTGGGAAGAGTAGATTGTCCCAATTTGGTACTTAGTGAACCAGAATGTGCGGCTAATCCAACCTTACATCTGAGGGTTTGGGGGCCAGGTAGCTGGGTATCGCCCCTCATGGAGGGAGCCAGAAACACGGAGTCAGCAATAATAGATGGGGCTGAATTAGCTGACACAATGAGGGAGGTGAGTGCCTGGATGGGCTGAGTTGCATTCAACTGAGCAGACGCCATTAAAACAGCGTGGGTGATGGCCTCCTTGGTTGGAGGGGCCCAGCGGGTTGGTGGGAGGCAGCGCACACAGAGCTGTTAGGCGTGCAGGTTGCAGAAGTGCGATCAGGTGAACTGGCGCTAGTTGAAGTAGCTCCAGGTTGGGGGGTGGCGCCTGCTTTCATGGCTGCTGCTTGAGAGCGGGTGATTCTGGTTGACCCTGAGGTGGGTAACCGAGGGTTGCTTTGTTTGGGGTGGTGCTGGCTCGTTTGGCATAGCCTGCGGGTTCTTTTGCGGGGTTTCCCGCCATATTTTCTAATAGTTTTTGTAAATCTCTTTAGTGGAGCTAAATTTCAGGCTAAATTGATTTTCGAAAAGTGATGCTTAGCAGAAAGAGAAGTCCTCAAAGTGTAATATACAGCACCAGTGAATTTCTTAAATTAAAGTCAAAATGTAGTATTAAATATGAACTCTTTTTATAGACTTTCTCTAGATATAAAAATTTTTATTGATCAGGATGACGTCAAACAAAAAAAAGCCAAAGATTGAAATAATTCTATACCTGAAGACAACTACAATGATGATATCAGATACTATGAATATCTGCCCCTTTTTATACCCTCAGTGGGGAGAAAAATATTTCGCAAGCATTGATTAATGATGCAATACCATTCCACACTTTCAATGATGAGACAATTACCCAAGGCCCTTCCAAGGTTAGTTTCCCTTATGGAAACAATTAAACCTTTCATTAAAATAATACCCAATCAGGTAGCTGACCATTTTCAAGGCCGTTAAGACCCTAAAGCTAGAAATGATGGAATGGTTCTATCAACTACTCTTGATTTAATTAGCACAATATTACTCTTTGGATAATGATTCAATAAAAAAGCAGTGTTTTTTGTATGCCAAAAGTTGCAATTATTTTGAAAAATAAGTATATTAATTTAAATATTACAAAGTGCTAAAGAAATTAAATCTTGGCTTATAATCAGGAAGATAGCTTAACCAATACATCATCAATATTGGCAAGTATCCTAGACTATACTCACCATTTGGAATCATCACAGGGCTCAATAATAAATTTAAACGATTTGGTCTCTTCTAAAAAAACTCCCTTGCAATTGGGAAATTCTTCTAACTCAAGTAATAGAACAAGATGAGATTTCTTCTATGTAAGATTGTAGACACTCCTAGCAAGAATTGATGTTATAATGGTATTTACCATGTAGCATGGGGTCCCTTTACATGCTACTTGCATAGGTTAGGTTGGCTAGTTCAATTTAACTCTACTGTATAGCTTTATATGCAGGAAAGTTCTCTATTATTTAGTATAGGTACAACTACACTAAAATCTACAAAAATATTTGGAATAATATGCCAAAATATTGCGATCTTATATCTAAAATAATATATAACTTTTATATTCAAATAACTTCATTCAAGAAGCATTGTTAAACTCAGGATGAGGATTATAGACTATCATACAATGCAATTGTTAAAAGGAACAACAGAAAAGCAATAGTTTGAATTGGAAGTCACGGGATTTATTTCAATGCAATCCATTTTAAAGTTAAATTATAATAACATTTTTAGGATTTTGAAAAAACTCCAATTCAAAAACTAAGAATTTAGTCAATCAATTATCCAATTCTTACCTCTTTTGATTTGATTTACCACTTAACCTTTGTTAGGAGGGTTTTCAGGTTCATAATATGGATAGAGAAGATTGGCATGAGCACAGTTAACTACTTATCTTTAAATAAGAAATCACATTGTTTATGCTTTGTCAGTAACTCATTCAAGTACAATGTAGGATCATTTTGTTAAGGTATTCAACTTATGCGTTCTACCAAATCCATAATTATCAAAGTAAGCATCTTGATCGCCTGAACTGCAAAGCTTGACATAGTGAACCTAAGCAATTCATCCTTCTCCTTTTGATTGATTCTTTGGGTTGGGCTACTCCATAGGCCTCTGTCTGATCTCTTAATTAGAGATTCTTCCATCCAGCAAAAGTATACAGATGGCCAAACTTCATCCTTATTTTAATGATGGAGAGTAGCAAGTGCAGTAATGCAAGTTGTTGGCTGTATAAAGGCTGCAAGGGTGAATATCTGTACTACTGTAGTAACTAGTATTGCATGCATAGACTTGTGAGCTAACATATATGGCCCATTGAGATGGAGAATTGGTGTCAAATTTTCTGAAGAGCCTGTAATAAGATACAATTGACATGTTCCATTCCCATTGGTCTTGTAATAAAAAACAATCAGAACTGTGCAGATTCACATTAGCTCATTTATTATGGAGACAACTTAGGAGTTGAAATTAATGATATTGTCAATGAGAATAACTTGCGGGCAGCCATGACTGTGTATTATTTGTATCAATATAAACTTTGCTTAGATATTGCTCCAAGATCTTTGAGGGGTAAGCCTCAAATCACTTAGTTGGGTGGTAAATGGCAAAAATAATGTATTTAAAGTAAAAAACGCAAGTCAAAAAGGTCCTAGTACATTGATAGGCACTCTGTGCCAGGCCAAATAGGCTTGGCCATCTGGCAATTTGTCGTGGGCTTATAAGGCGGGCGGCTTGGCATTTGTGACATAACATTTGCACATCTTATTAGATCTTTGGACATCAATAGTATTATTATTGATTTTTCTTTAAGCTCTTAAGAAAACCCCATGTCCTATAACATGATGAGCTAACATAGTTATCACCAGATGAGTGGTAGGAGGTGATATTGTCTTCAGTCACTCTCCATAATCTAACATAATAGTTATCCTGAACCTCAGTGTCATTTATAAGCCAGTCCAAGGTTTAACGGTAAACAGGTTTTTCATCAATGTAATAATTGCTTTCTTTTTTTGAAGAGCTGAAATTCTTAGGGAGTGAGTGCAGCTATGATATGAAGTCAAAAAAACTTTCAATATTATGATGGATTTTTCCTAAAAATGAACTATCTCATAGTTGTAAAACTGTAATTTCAAGGCCCTTTATGCTAACCAACCTTTGGGTTCATGGGATTATATATAACCATTACAAAGAATCATGTTCAGTGACAATTTTGAACTTGGTCCCATTTGTATAGCTTTAAAACTGTTTACAAGCATATAGGACAGCTATCATTATTGCTCAAATATAATATTTTGCGCTCGTTATTATTTAGAACACAACAGCAGAAGGCACTTTGTGCTCCTCTTCATCATCACCTATCTGGGACAGCACACATCTATAGTAGTAAATGACTAGTCAGATTGCACTATAAAAGGATGATCTAAGCTAAGGTGTCTCAGAATGGGGCCTCAGTCAAAGTCTTTACAGCCAGTTGAAGGTGTCTTTAAATCCTTGCAACCACTGGAGAGTAATTTTACATCAAATTTGATGGAATAAGGTCTCGAAAATAGTGAGAAACCTGGTATAGATTGATGGTAATATCTAACTATTCCAAAAATACTGAAATCTCGCTTACTTCTAGGTTCTCTCATATGGGTGGTGGCCTCAAGCTTTTGAGGTTGTGTCCATATTTCTTGATTTGACGTTGTGCCCTGATATTCCATATGGGACTTAAAAAGGACACCTACCTGGCTTATTACCAACTGATATTGGGCCGACCTCCAAAAGATCTCTTTATGATTCTCAAGATGTTGGGCAAACGTTTTAAAGAACAATTTATATTGTCAAGGTAGGCCAAACGCAACTCATCTTCAAGTTTCCCATGATTGAGTTCATTGTCCACTTGAAGTTGGCTGGTGCGTTTCAAAGTCCCTAAGGCTTCAAGTTGTTTAGAACAACCTTTAAGAGGTAATCTTCACACATTTTTCCTAGTCTTCAGGAAGCAGACCAATCTGAAATCATCTGCTAATGAGATCTAAAGCGTTATTTATCTATCTCCTCGTAATTGTTCTAAAGCATCCTCTATTTGAGGTAAAGGATAAGAATCCTTTTTAGTTTGCTATTTAGATATCCATGGTTTGTGACAACTCTATTAAAGCTATTTTTACTTTAACTTCAAGCAATGGATTGTCTCATGAGCTAATCAAGGGGGTGATCATCCCTTGATTTATGAGATTTTCCAGTTCCTTTAGTACCTCATTATCAATGGTTTACTTCTCCATATTATCCGCAATTAATGGGCTTTGCATCATCCAGTGTCGACAGATGCTGGATCCCAGAGCGCATTTGAGGTCATAGTTGTCTTTTACAATTACTTAAGCATATTTTGTATGAAAGCCATTGCTTGGTCATTCTGACCCTTAATTAATCCATTAAGTTACTCATGGATAATGATTGCACAATACAGTAGATACTGCTCAGGTAAGCCAAACTCTGCAAATTTCAAATTCGTGTAATTCTCAAATATCTTCAATGGAATGAGTATACAGACGCGATCTTCTTCACTCTCTTGACAGATATTTAGTTGCAGTTAGGCTGGAAAGTTGTACACAGATCTCCTGGAAGCCAGATGAGATTATTCTGTGGGCCACTAAAAGGTTCATTCCTCACCTATTTCCAAGTGGAATAATCTATTACTAATTTTTCAGATAGCTCCATGTTCATTCTGGTGGACACCGCATGCGGTTCTCCAGGGTACATAACACAATTCTTGGAAGCTCTAAGGGAGATTCCTATATTCTCTAAAATGATGACAGGAGAAGGAGAATTGCAGTGACCCTCTTGTTGATAACGGATGTGGGCTACATCATTATTATAGACCGCTTTGATAGTTTTATTATATGGGTTTAGGTATTATGATTATTTCTCAGGTAGTGAAGGGGTGATGTTTAACCTGAGATAGTAAAAGTATTATCCTCATAGTTTATATAATTCATAAAATCTAAGATATCTAGAACCAACACGAAATTGGTAATTATCTTAGGAAAGCACAATAAAAGGTGAACTAACCTACAAGAAACTAAACCTCAATGGTACGCGCTATATGACCTTTGCTAGTAGTATCCTCTAGACAGCAGTCCTATCTTGTTGATGGTGGGCTACATTGCAGCTAGTCTCAACTGTTCTACGAACTAAATAAATACATTCACATGAGAGCCACTGTCAACAATGGCTCAAAATTGGACTTTGTTTACAAAAATATTTATATAAGAAAAATTGGATAATTTATGTGAATCTCCATTTATTTTGATAATGGAAGGAGTATCAAGTTGACTGATCATGGCCTTGATCTGTTCTCCTTCAATGAGGAAGTTGCACCTAATGGGCCTCAATTGTAATACAGCTTTAACAACTTTTAGAGAAGGTAAGGATTGAGTCTCATCAGTATTTCTAATTTAACTATGCTCAACAGCTTTGATTGCATAAAGGTTAAAAACAACTTTTTTGCTACTCTCACTTAATAACCGCTTGTTGACTTTTTTTGATGTCTAACATCTGAGACTGCTTTTATTGAGCTCTTAGGTATGAGGATAATCCTTATTTTTAAGACTTTAGATAAAACTGGATGATAACTGGCACTAGAGCGCCCCCTTCTACTTCCAAGGCTCTTTTCTCTAGCTGTCAACTTCTTGACTGTAACAAAATTTACCCCAGAACAAGGTTTAGGACAGGTGGATGCATAGTGTCCTTTAGATTTTCAGATTGAACAAGTTATTTCATCTAGGTTGTGGCATTTTCTAAAATTCCTTGAGGGGAGGGAAGCACTCCCTGCCATTTCTTCCTTCATTTATGTGTGGGAGTCTTCTTGTTTGCGCTTCTACATTGGTCAGTCCAAACATAACTTTGCACCTCTCAGGATTTAATCATTGATGAGGCATCTAAGTTCTTTCACAAGCGCTGGAAGCAGTGAGCAGTGTAATTCCAGATAATATTTGTGACATTTTGAAGCTTAATCTTTACGTTAAAGCCCTTCATGGAAGGACTTTTCTTTCTCGTTGCAATCACTATTGCAACCTATTCAATTCAAGACTGAATTAGTTTGATAATCTCACAGAGGAGATTAGTCTGCGCCCATGTCAGGGAGCAGTTGGGAAAGCAAGGTAAGAGGAGCATGTGGAAGGCCCGCGGCCTCCAACGTTCAAAAACGCCCTGGAGAATCCGGTGGAATAGACAAAAATCTTAAAAAACTGGCAGTCACAATTTCCCCGGAGATACTCGCGTGGCAAGCATGATGCAACCAGTACATCAACACGCCACACTCCCAGCCACTTTCGTCAGTGGAATTTGGAGTCTGTGTGTATATGGACATCCAAAAAACGGCCTTATGGATAAAATTTTGTGAAGATGTACACAAAGTTTTCCTGACCGCGGTGTACGTTGCACCTCACTCCATGTCATGCGGTTGGCTGGACCTAGGTTTCAAAAGCAAAAAAGCAGCAGACGAGGCTGCAGTGGTGCGCATAGTGGTTGACCTCCCCGAAGGGCAACAGGTCGTCAAAACCAAACGCACCAGATGGACAAAATCAAACCAAATTTTCCTCACGTTTGACTTTTTGCCTACTATGGTAAAACGTGACATTTTGGAACAATACCTGAAAGATGGTCTCACCATATATGGCGAAATACAATCTTTTGAAATGCAACGCTTCACACTGATGCCACACCTGTGCACCGGCAAAGGCATCGCAGTTCTGACCCCAATTGAGGAGATCTTGAAGGACCTAACCCAGATCCCGCACTCCACTTTTATTGATATTGCAGGGCATACCACCCACCTGTTCCAGGTGACTGTGGACAGCGCGCCCCCCATTTGCACCCACTGTGATGCGTTTGGCCATAAGGCGCATGCATGCCCCATCAAGGAGGGCGTCACATTCCAAGAGCACCCCTCAGCGGCCATGGCCAGCGGAGAGGCGCACTATGAACCAACCGCAAACACCAAGGAGGCTTTCCCATGGGGAGCACAAGGCTGCTACCTATTGGTAAAGCCTATCTCCCCGCAGGAGCAGAAGAAGGCCAAGCAGGCCCATAGGGCCACGGCCGAGGAAGTGGCCAAGGCCACCACTGCTATCCCACACTCACAACGCCAGGAGGACATGGAGACCTTCACAGCGGAAGCAACTTGGGAATACATCATCCAATCAGATTGGGAAGCCCATGCTGAGTGGGCCACTTAATCTGAGGATCTGATGGGAGATTCGATCTCACCCAATCGTTGCACCCAAGCTCCAGTCAAAACTGACTTGGGACCTATCCCAACTGAAAAAATTTTATTTGACCTGCTCGACGGTACACTGAACTCATCCGCACCACAAAAAATTCGTCCAACGTCAGGAAAACAAAAAGCGAAGGCCAAAGCCAACATGATATTTTCCGCAAAAATCAACAAAACTCCAATAGCGTTGCTGCTAACACCTGTGCTGCTGTGAAAGCCCGTGGGGACCTAGAAGAGGCTGGTAGGCCCAGGGGCCCACCCCCTCACACCTAAGGTGCGATGGGGGAAACCTTCACTCTAGGGATGTTGAATATCGCCAGACTCAAGCCCTCCCCATCCCAGGCTAGGAAACTGAGTTTTTTACAACACAATTTACCCATGGATATCCTGGCCATCCAGGAGTCCCACTGTCCACGAGGTTCTGAGGAAGCTTGGAAAACAATGCTCCTCCCATCCCTATCCTTTTGGTCAAAGCACTGTGGGGTGCAATTTAGAAAAATAATTTGTTCATATTCACATCCTCAGAAACATTCCTAAATGGCTGAGTGCTCGTTGTCACCTTCTTGTGGGCCGATATAGCGCATGCAATCGTCAACATCTATGCCCCAAATGGTGCACACGAGCGTCAGGAATTTTTCTCATCGGTCAAATCCCTCCCGCTACCCCCTGATTCTTTCCTAGTCAGCGACATGAACTGTTGTCTAACCTCACCAATGGACCGGTGGCCTCCCTCACCCCACGCCCCACAGGGTCACGTAGAACTACGCATTCTAAAGGCCACCCTTGGGTTAATGGATGCGCTGCTGCGACATGCCCCACTGCTCAAAAACATGATGCATCCCCACGTCCACAATGGCCAATTAAGGTCCATGACCTGCATTGACCTTATTCTAACGCTGGCGAAATTCCAACCCCACATCTCCCACTTCAAAACAATGAAAAGGGAATTCTCTGAGCACTGACTGGTCTCTATAACCTACCACCTACCGGTCACAGTTGCTAAGGCCCCACATTGGTGCAAAATCTGCCCCCCCCCCGAGCTCGCGTCTCCAGGATTTTCCATGTGGGTGGAAGAGGCAACTTTGGCAAAATCGTTTGTTGCACCAATTTGTGCAGACCCCATTTCCACATGGGCAACTTTCAAAGAGGACACCATCTGCCACTATCACCATCTCTCCTCCAGATGCTCATGAGCCACATTGGCGGTTATCTCGCGCACTCTGGCGGAATTGGCCCACTTGGAGTCCAACATTCCAGCTACAGGATACAGCCCTGCATGGGGCCGGAAGTAGGCGGAGGCAGCCGCCCACCTCAACGCATTTGAAAGGCAACACAAACATCAGGTTTGTGTCCAATACAGGGCCACACGCATCACCAAAGGTGACAAGTGCACCGCATACTTCTTTAAAAAATTTTTTGCACCACGCCAGAGCGTGGCCTGCACACAGGTGCGAAGATTGGATAATTCCATTGCGGACACACTGGCTGAAGTGGCAATCAAAATGCAAAAATATTACTCCAAGTTATACTGAGCCAAACCAATTCAGCCAGCTGAAGTGGCGGAATTTCTTGAACAAGCTCATATCCGCACCATTTTCTGATACCCAGAAATAATGAATTTAATTACTCCAAACAAATTATAGAAAACCATTTGTGGTGCGCCAAACCAAAAATGCCCAGGCCCAGATGGCATTCCATATGAGTTCTACAAAAAATATTTTAAATATATATCCCCATTGCTGCTCGCCTCACTTAACCAAAGCCTGTTGGAAACGCGCCTCCTACCAGGAGGACATGAGGCTTTTACTGTCACATTCTACAAGAAAGGGGATAAGCTTAACTTAGCCAACTGGCGCCCCATTTCTCTAACAAACACAGACACCAAAATTTTAACAAAAATCATGGCTAACCGTTCAGGGACTGTAGCATCTGCCACCATCTCCCCAGAACAATTTGGTTTCATCCCCAGAAGGTCGATTTGGGATAACGTGCACTCCGTGGCTAATGCATGTCAGTCCACAGCCTCAGGAGCACTGGTATTCTTGGACCAACAAAAGGCCTATGATAGAGTAAAATGGGAATACCTAAGGGCCTGCCTCCATCAATTCCGCCTACCCCCCGCTTCATCAACTGGGTGATGCTGCTCACAGAATCTGCATCAATGGCTGTGCGCGGCCCAGGTTTCCTAACGGAAGTAGTCCATCCTCAAAGGGGCTTGCGACAAGGGGACCCCCTCAGCCCACTCTTATACAACTTCAGCCTTGACCCACTACTGCGAAATGTGAATGCCCAACTCACTGGGGTCCATGTGCCAGGCCAAACCCCAGTCAAGATGATGGCATTTGCAGATGACTGCGTGGTGGGGGTGTCTAATAATAAAGATGCACGCGCGCTTGAAGCCCTCATCCAGGAATATTCCCAGGTATGCAACGCGACACTGAACGCCTCCAAAACCGAAATCATCCTCCTTGGTCAGTTTCAGAACTGCTGGGCCCCAGCAATTAGTTCCCAACCTGGCCCATCTGCTCGCCCACGCCCACGCCTTACTAACTCAACACACACCACTCCACTGGTGCTTCCCTTCATGCCACGACCTACATAGGACCAGTGCGCCATCTGGGCGTGTGGATGGAGGCAGGCGGATACGCGTCAGCAGTAATGGAGTGCCGTATACTGGACAACGTGACAAAGCGAATCGCCTCTCTCAGAGCCCACCCTACTACCCTCAGTGGCAGGGTTGTTCTAGCCAACTCTATGCTCCTATCCAAACCTGGTTTGGAGCCCACGCCATCCCCTTCTCCCCAAGCTTCTTCAAATCCCTGTATGCCTTGCTGCTAGGATGGCTTTGGTCAGGCCGCCCTCCACCAGTATGGCTAGAGGTCATGTTTGGCCCTCATCATCATGGTGGCATGGGCCTGCTTGACTTCAAAGCCCATGCTGCCAATATCCTGGGCACCTGGATCACGGCCGTCACCGCTCCTACACTCCCATCCCAACACTGGTCCCATGTGGCCCGCTCCAACTTCTCCTGAGCCTTGGGCCTCAACAATCCATCAAACCCCCACTCCCTGATGAAATACCTCGCATCACACACATTGGCCACAGGTCCCCACGGGACTAAAACCCACTACAAACGAATCCTACTCTCCATGCGAAGCGCAGAGTGGAGGATTTGTATTAGCGGACATACAACCCAAAGAGGCCGCCCCTCTCCCCAGTTCACACAAGAGGTACAGGGGCTACCCATCCATGATGGCGTGATCCCCATTCGGCTCCATGTCCTATCAAGGGTGGACTACCTGGACATGATGGACATCCCTTATTCCACTGAGACCCAAAAGACTATCTGGAAATATGCACACGATCCTCTGTTGCAGCCTCAAGTCCGCTCCCATGTGTGGCGCTGCCTGAGGCGGGTGTATCATACAGCTGAGCGCTCTAACGCTTTACAATCATCCTGTGTCATGTGTGGCCAGTATGGAACGCTGTTCCACCGCCTGGAGAAGTGCCCCACCTCTAAAGTGATATGGCGCGAAGTTCAACGTCTGCTGGGCCAGGATCAAGCGCATCCCTTCAGTCTGTCAAGAGATATGTTTGCTCTATCAATAACCTCCTCCCTTCCACCCTCCCTCCGTGCTCTGGTGGTTGCAATCTCCATGTGGACCATCCACACGATTGTCTTAGATGCCATCGCAGGCTCCACCCCCACCCTCCCAGAAACTGTCCACAGATTCCGGTCTCATTTGGTGGACCACTTTCAAGCGTGGATGTTTGGATACCTCCCACCGCGTCGCTGACAGCTGGTCTTCTCCTGGTTCCCAGTCTGGTTCATCAAATCAGACCCCTTCCTCCACACGTGCTCAATAGTGGCTACGGCCCCTACACACGTCCCCTCCCCCTCCCCATAAGTGGCGTTCCCGCTGGCAACAAGAGATAGCATCGCTTCTCTGAGGTGCCTCCCCTGGTACTAAGTTTGTCTTTCCTGAGTCATGTTCGGAAGTGTCCATCCCATGGTCGGCCTTCCCAACAATAAATTTAAAGTTAAAGCCCTTCATGGCTTTAGCACCCGAAAAACCCTGGGCTTTATGTTAAAATCAGTGAGAAAACTCAGAAATGGTTTCTTTCTTTTTGAGCTGAAAGGTCATTAATTCAGCCTTCTGAGTAGTCATGCGTTTGGGTCTTTCAAACTATTGTTAACTGCATTATATCATTATCAAAGGTCCAATGTTTCTCACGTAAGTAGATCATGATCAAATATTATCTCTGATCTTTTAAACAGTTAATTATAGTTGTGGCTTTAAAAATCATTTGCTAGCTCCATGCATAGTCATTTTAACATTTCCAAGAATTATTGTAAATTCCCATGCTTGTCATATTTAGGAAGGTTAACTAGGTTAATTGCTGGAATCCCAGATAGAAGCTTCCTGATACAAAATAAATGGGTGCAGCGCTGACCCAAGGCCTGGGGCAATTGAATGAGGTTGAATTTGCTTGGGGCTGGGGTTTTCAAGGAAGGAGACAAAGCAAACAATGAGGGTGTTACAGAATGGGCGAGTTAATACATTGGTTTTTTGGGTAATCTCTATCTCATTTGTTCCTTCCTGGAATAGCTCTGGATGAGCAGGAGCCGAAGTTTAATGTGGTCATTGGCATCTACTATCCTGTATCTCACCTTCAATTTGGTGATCCAATTTTTGTATATTTCTCTTGTTCTTGAAGACATTATAGCTTGAAATGTAGAAACTATAATGCTTCTTTGCAAGTCACACATACCAGTGTGTAAGTCCTCTGATACACTTCTATGAATAGTTTTTGTGCTGTGAGTTCGCATACATAACGTCATAACTCATAATTTAACTGAAGTAGTTCTTTCTATCATATTGAAGTGTCTGGAGTAATATTTTCAAGTAAATGTTGTCTTGTGCATGTATGTTTGTTATTTTTGATTCAATGCAACTTGGACAGGATGTTGTGTGCTGGTCTCAAGGTTGCTTCCTAAGTGAAGTGCAACCACCCCCATTTTGCGTTGAGTGTATTGGTCTAGTGCTTAACTTCCTCATCCTGACGATAAATATCTCCTTGAGTGACATGACTACATTCTATCTCCTCCCTGAGATGAGTCATCCCCTGGATCAATCCTTTGGTGAAACCACAATTGTCCATGCTGGTATTCTACAGCCAACACGTTCCAGTTTGATTATAAGTTTATCCAATCATTGCAAAATTTTGACACTAATGCTGTGGTTGTTGTTAAAGGCCTGGCGAACACCTTAAAACTGTTTTAAAGAAACTATTCAGGTCCGCAGTAATTCACGTTTTGTTAGTTACTGCTAAATACATCCATGATTAGATAATGGTGGCAAAAAATAGTTATTTGGGAATCTCGCATGGTGGGTTGTGGACACCCAGCAAGACATTACCCATAGAACTAGGCTGTTAGATTGTTAAAGTATTTGGCTAAGCCATAGAGACCGGAAATTTTCATATTTTTTGAATTAGTTGATCTTGATTTTGCCGTCAATAAACTAATGTGGGTACTAAAGCAAATTATTTGTGGCCAAAGATCCAGAAACTTCAAATTAACATGTCCATAATCAGGCTCATCTGCTTTATGGTAAACGTATAAGTCATGAAGCTCTCTAACTGAGAATAACGTTGAAATCCAACTTAATCCAATTCCAATCAATTGGGTGTAGGAGAATTAACACAAAAGGTGATGAATTGGCAGTTTTCACCGTTCTCTCCTTCTTAATTCATGTCCATCAATGGTTACAATTAATATTTTCTGTGACTACAACCTCCTATGGTGAACATCATTTGTGTAGAAAGAGGTCCCTTTACTTTTTTTGTACAGGTTATGATTGGCTAGTCTAAAGCTGACTGTACCATCTAGATCAACTATGGGTTAAATTTCTCAATCTTTTAGTATAGGTTAGACTATGATTAAGATCTACATAAATGGACCATCTAGTACTAAAAAAAAAAGATCTACATAAATAATTGGCAATATTTGAAAATTAAAGAGATTTTTTATTTAGAAAAAGATACTATTTATAGTTGAATTACTTTATTCAAGAAGCCGTAGTGCTCTCAAGATGAGAATCATTGACTATTATACAATACAATTCTAAAAATAAATTGATATATCATAAAAAGACTCAAATGGCAGGTCGTGAAGTTGACTTCAATGAAATCCATTTTATGGTAAATATTAATAGAGTTAATCATGTTATGACCTTATTTCATTAAACTAATAATCAAGTCAATCTATTACCCTATATACCATATAATATGATATAAGATAATATAGATTAAGATATGATTATTCACTTTATCATTCAACTAAAGAATTTCACTTTTTATTTTTCACTTTGTATTATTTGATCAGGCATTAAGTACTTTATATCACTAGGATTTCTCCTGTCTATACTCTTCCATTAGATGAGTTTAAAACATGCTGATTTTCTGCTGGATTTAGCAATGTCTCAAAATAATAGCCCAAAAGTCAATTTTGCCCTTTTTTTGACTAGATAACAAATTTTACTCAAATGTAGGTACTTGTAATCATAAATAAGAGGATTTTGGATGTAATATTGCAACATGAAGGTGTGTAATTGCCTCAGGAGCAGTCCAATTAAATCTAAGTTATACAGCTGACAAGCACCAATAATTGAATAAGAATAAAAATGAACACAATTAAAATAATCCTAAATTTAGGATGTTGCATGAATCTCAATAGCACTAGGTACTCCTGTTTGGACTGTCCATGTGTAAGTGCATAATGTGATGAATATGAGTAATTATATATAAATCTGCCTCAATGAATAATAAGGATTTAAGATATTTAGGTGCAACTTTAATAAGTAATGTTAGAACTACTTGTTACTCAAGTGAGCACCATATTGACATCAATTTTTAGATAAATTCACTGTAGCATCACTAATCATATAGGTCCAAGCTTATTATTGCGATTTTGAGTTGCAATAATATTGGATTATGCAGTTAAATTAGGGAGTATCAAGTGTGCTATCACTATTAGATTCTGGAGGTTGATTCGAAATAAACCCTCTGACAAACAACAGATTGGTATGATGTAAAAATTTACTCTAGGTTGATTATTGGCTAGCAACCCAGTAACCTTTTTACTGCACAGGTTTGGTTTCCTCGTGCACTTTGTCACATTGTATATAATGTATTATTAATTGATAATCTTATGGAGACTATTATCTGTAGTTGAGATTGAACTATATTTTGGCCCAATGCTCAGCCAGTATTTCCGATTAAATCCTCTTCAAGTTGTACTTGTGGGGATTTATTCCCTATACTCTTGTCCACTTGATCTTCACTAAGATACCCCAGTGACAGTCTCTCTCGGCCCAACACACAGTCAGCAGCTATCCCTGATTGTGGTTCCTTTGTCTTTAAATCCCCGCTTGGATCTTTACTCTTCTCTCTGAGAGTCTTACAATTATTGCCCTCTGCAATAATATCCTTAAGATAGAACAAAACAATAGAATCTGATAGTCTAACTATACACTGAATTGATAATAATACTGTTTGTGTAGATAATGTTTTATTATAATAGTAAATTCTAGGGAATTATATAGTGGGGGATTCGGCTGTCTAACCCTTGGTTGACACCTCTTCAATGAAATGGCAGCCATTGCCATTAAATTACCTATCCTTGTCTTGGCAGCGATGGTCTTCCCCAATCTGGCTAGGATTCCATCATTGGACATCCTTGAGACCTCAAACAGAAAGAGTCAGAAAACATGTACCTAACGTTTTCCTCTTGATCCAAGCGAGCTAACCATAATTGGCTAGTGACCTGCTTAGGTAATGGGACTTATTACCCATTATGGCAGGTCACTTGCCTACATATTGATTCACTAGTTGCAGGTGGCATCACTCGCCTCACAACTTACTATTCATTAACAAACAGTTGATGGAACCTGACTGATCCCAATTGGTACACTTGATAGTTAATCACTATCAGATGCCCCTATTTCATTGGCAACTCCGCACAATGAGATCTTAAGTATTTATCTGGATCAATCCCCAACGGATACAACTAGGCGAATATCCCAAAATCCTTCAAACGTAGTTTCTCCAAAACTCAGGCCAACTGATAACTGATAAAACTTTGCCTTAAGGAATTTTCCCTAGCGATACCAGGTAATCTAGCAGGCTGGGAATATGAAAAAAACCCCAACAGATAATTCCTCCGTATACTTGACTAATACTCTAATTAAAGCCTATTGCAATAACACAACTTGGGCTAATTATCTCAACGTCTATTTAATTATCAAAGGCTCAGTCCAAATAGACTTGCACATTCAGGCAAATCTTCTCTGTAACTACATGTCTATGGCCAATTAACTCAAAAACAATTCAATTTGATACTTATCAAAAACTTGGGAAAAATATGCTCGCAGATTTGGGCCAAAAGTTGCATCCACAACTCAGCAATTAATTCTGATTACTTGAACCAAAAATATTATCCAAAATAAGAAATCGTTTGGGATCAACCTGATGATAACTTCTGAAAGTTCTATGGACAGATAGTCATTAAAACGTAAATAATCTCCTGACCTAGGGCAAAATTCATATGTTAGTATGTGTAATTGGCATGATAGCACTTGCACATGGACTGCCCAAATGGGAGTACCTAGTCTATCAAGAGGGCCAGTTGACATCCCAATTAGGGAGTTGTTTCCATAAGCTATATGATGAAAACATATTTTGAGCAGGTCCTAACGTAGTTTTTGTATATTGATACACGTAACCATCACAATAGCACTTGCACATGGACCGCTTAAATGGGATTACCTTGTGCTATCAAGAGAGGCTTACCAACATACCTATTAAGGGTACATCCTTTATTTAAATTAATGCCAAAATCTCCCAGAATTCAAATTTTGTCAGCAGTATGACAAACCTCATCTTAAGATGATCCTAGGACAGTTTTGCATGCTTGTTGTTGAAATTTTAATCCCTGAAACCCTCCCAGATATGATAGTATTTTTCTACTAATAAACTTGACAATAGGTCTCAGTCATATCAGTTCAAGGGCTGAACTAAAGTGGAAAATAATCTTTAAAGAGTGCAAGTTTAAATGTGGCCAGGAGATGCCCTCAAGGTATAAATACCTGCGCCTGGCCTAATGAATTATTGTCAAATTGTATAGTCTGTAAAAGGTCTATTTTATCTAATTTTCTTTCCAGTTTTTATTTTAAGTCACTTTTGAGAGTGTTGGCATGCTGGGATCTCAAGATCCACAGCTTGTAACCTTGCAAGCCTCAGTTGAAGTTCCTGATTACAGAGGAAAAATCAAGCCCAAAATCAGCCAGAAGAGCCAGGGCCATTTGAATATGCCTAATGGTTTTCCAAATGGTCAAAATATCGTAAACCACTGTCAGAATCAAGGATCATTCAGTTGAACTTCAGCCCAATTGAGCGTGAAGGAATTGATTTTTCATTTGAGAAATCCTCGGAATTTTACAACTGGTGCTCACATAAGATTTGGTGACACTCTCTAAAATGGAACAACATAACCAGTTTTTGGCAGATTAGGCCAGACGAAAATGTGACAATAATAGGGAATCTAGCTCTGATGTGGGTACCTCCTACTCCTTGGATCTTATCACAGTGGGGAGAGCTCATATGGATACAATAAGCCTGATTGACCTTTCATCTGAAAGTGCAGAGAAACTTACTATACATGCCACTTTGGGCCAAAGAAATTACCTGGACTTAAATTTAAAGCACAATGATTTTAAAAATTATGTTTGGACTGAGCAGGATACTGTGAACAAGAACATTGAAGACCTAATCAGCCTTAATGATGTTGACATAATGGCCAATTTTTATAAATTGACCTTGCAGGGAGAAGACAACACATGTTACTAGAGATTTTAGGGCCAATTGTATATACAACTGTGTTTACTTAAAGTTTATGAAAAGGTTCAAGAGCTTGTCCAATTAAAAACCATATAAAATATTAGCATTGCATCACAAAATAAAAAATAAGAAAAGAAAATAATAATAGTAATAGTAATAAAAAAAGAAAAAAGTATATAAACTAAAAGAAAAATATATAACACTTGATTAATTTTTTACTTTGCACTTGAAGATGGGGAGAGGATCCAACCACAAAACATCAGCATCTTAGGCTAAAATTAACAATAAGAGTATCCTACTCCAGAATTGTTGGCAGCCCAGGCCAAAATTAATAATAAGAGGATCCTACACCAGATTTGTCAGCAGTTTGGGCAAAACAACAAATGATAATAAATGAAGGATAATCTGGAATTATAGGGCTTATGTTCAAGTCAAGTGAGGATATGTAGATTATGAAGGTTGAAGCAAAAATAAACCCTTTGACAACTAACAGATTAAGCCAATTATCCTCCTAATACTTGAGCTTATACTCTAAATAAAGCCTATTGGAAGGATGGCTCAGGCTGATACTACAACATCTATTTATTTATCAAAAGCTCAGGCCAAATACACTTGCACATTCAGGCCATTATTCTCTGTAACTAAACAGCTCGGGCCAATTGACTCAATGGCAATCCAATCCAATTATTATTGAAAACATGTGCCAAATATGCTCACATATTAAGGCAAAAAAATGCATCCAAAACTCAGCAATTAGTCCCGATTACTCAGGACCAATATTATTATCCAACATAAGAAATCGTTTGGGATTGATCTGAAGATAACGGCTAAAAGGCCTATGGGAAGATAGTCAATAAAACGTAATCATTTTTCTGATCTAGGGCAAAATTAGTATGTTGGTATGCATACTTGGCATGATAGCACTTGCACATGGGCTGCCCAAATGGGAGTTCCTAGTGCTATCAAGAGGGCCAGTTGACATCCCTATTAGGATTCATTTCCATCAGCTGTATGATGAAAACATATTTTGAGCTGGTCCTAAAATAATTTTTGTATATCAATATGCATAACCAGCACGATAGCACTTGCACATGGGCTGCCCAAATGGGAGTACCTAGTGCTATCAAAAGGGCCAGTTGACATCCCAATTAGGATTCATTTCCATCAGCTGTATGATGAAAACCTATAATTTGAGCTGGGCCTAAAATAATTTTTGTATGTTAATATGCATAACCAGCATGATAGTACTTGCACATAAACCGCCCAAGTAAGAGTACCTAGTGCTATTGAGAGAGGCCTGCTGATGTCCTGATTAAGAGTATGTCATTTATTTAAATTAATGCTGAAATCTCCCAGAATTCTTTTTTCGTCAGCATTATGATGAAACTCATTTTTAGATGATCCTAGGATAATTTTGCACGCTCATTGTTGTAATTTTCTTTTATTTAACCGAGACAAGCTGACCAGAGGATGGCCAATACTGATATATATAATGGGATAAGTTGAGGTGAAGTATAACAAAATTAGGCACCCCAGAGTAGACGAGCTACTCCTGTTGCCAGCCAGTTCCGCCAGGTATAGGGTGGGGTTGAGTGCTTTTACTCTAAGGGGGTTTCCCCTATTATGGAGCAGGTGTAGAGGAAAGGGTCCATATGCAGAAACTAGACTGGGAACAATAATTCAATAATTTGTTATTGCTTCACCTCATGTATCCATATAGCCAGGCTTGAAAGTGTTCCAGTAGGTTTAGGTGAAATCTGCTGATTGTCCCACGGATGGTGGGTACGGTTCCCTTGAAAGCATCCAGTGCTATGGTGTGGATTGTCCACATTGCAAAGGTGACTATCAGGAAGCGGAGTGTAGGTGTATTGGGATTTGAGTTGGACTATTAGTAGGCTTTTGGAGATTGATAACTGATGGTTGTTTTGGGTTCTTAGCAGGCGCGCAACTTCTCGCCATAAGGCTCTAGATGCATGCTTCAAGGCGTTGGTGTAGGGTGACATCCCCTCCACACACTGCGCACTCTGCATGAAGAGAGTTGGAGCGATATGATGTTCTGTAGGTTCTTCTGAGGCAGCGCCAGGTGTTAGCTCTTACCCTTGGCTGGAGAAGCGGATGATGTGTTGCCTCCATATTGCTTTTTGCATTGTGAGATAGTATGGGATGTCTAAAGCAGCCAGGCATTTGATTCTCGCAATGAATGAGGCCACATCGTGTGATTCCCTCTGTGGGTGGTCCTCTGGATTCCTTAGCATGAAGTGGGCTCAGGGCCCTCTTCTTCCCTGACTAGTGCCTGTGAGTTTGACAGACCACCCCATGTGCTTAATGGTGCGGAGGAGCCGTTTGAAGTGTGGGGGAGTTCCATGAGGGCCCGCTGCATTGTGGCAGTTTTCAAGATATGTGAGCAGGCTGGACGGGTTGTGTAGGTTAAATAGTTTGAGCTCCTGTGCAAAGTTGGCCCTCGCCGTCTGGACCAATGTTGTTGCAGGAGGTCTGGGGCTAGGACTTCCATTATCCAGGTGCCCAGTATACGGTTGGCGTGGGCCTCAAAGTCTATTAGTCCATGCCTCCGCTTGAGAGTGGTCCAAAAGTGTTTCCACCTGTACAGGTGGTCAGGACCCAGGCCACAGCCATCCCTGGATAAGTGCTCGGACTGAGTATAAAATGTAGGTGAGAAGGAGATTGTGTATGCAGGGAACAACAACATTGGGAGGATGAGTGAGTTGGCAACTGTTATTCACCCCATTAGTAATTGGGATCTTTATTTAAGGGAGGCGACGCAGTTGGACATCCGCTGTAGTAGATTGTTCTCCATTGTCTCATTAGCTTACCACCCTGTCTCCAACCATACCCCAAGGTGGCGGAAAGGGTTGGTTGTGGGAAGTGATGCAAAGGGAAGGATGAGAAAGTTGTTTCTTCGTGGGGGGCAGTGAGGTTTGGGTGTTGTGACTCAGTTGTTAGTGTACTTGCCTAGGAGGATTATTTTCATTTTCTTTGTTGAGCGACGCGTTTCTCACAATGAAACATTACTCTAGTGTGCGTTCCAGCTGGTGGGCATCATTGTTGTTAGATATATCAGTTACGCAGTCATCCACAAAGGCTAATATCTTGATCATTGGCTGATCTTATGCGGTTATGACCATGAGGCGTGAGTCTGAGACGTGAAGGAGTTGATCAAAACTGAAGTTATACCGCAGTGGGCTGAGTGGGTCCCCTTGTTTGGGCCTTCTGCGTGGTGGGATTTTTCAGCTAGGAATCCAGGGCCGCATACAGCCATGGATGCAGATTCTGTGAGGATCATCGCCCAGTTTATAAATCTGGGTTGGGAGTTTGAAGGCGCTCAGGCATTCCTTCAGGTATGGCCAACAAACGCGTTCATATGCCTTTTCCTGGTCTGGAATACCAGGTCTCCAGTTGCTTTGGACTGACATATGTTGGCGACATAGTGTATGTTTTTCCAGATTGAGCGCCCTGGTATGAACTCAACTGATTGGGTGACAGGTCTTTGGAGGCTATTGTGCCTAATCTAGTTGCTAAAATTTTTGTGGGTAGTTTTGCATTAGTGTTAGAGAGTGCAATTGGTCGCCAGTTGCTCAAGCAAGTTTGTCGCCCTTCTTAAACAGGGTTATGACATAGGAGTCCTGTCCCCCAGGTAGGAGGCGTGTCCCCAGCAGGCGCTGGTTCATTGATGCTAAGAGAAGGGGGCAATTTGCTTGAAGCATTTCTTGTAAACTTCGTAGGGTAATTCATCAGGCCCTAGGCATTTCATATGAGGTGCACCTCAGACTGTGTCTCAGAACTCCTTTTGTGTAATTAGGTTTATGAGGTTATAGTCCACCGGTGCACTTTATATTCTGATGGTGTATATAAATATATTGATTTTTTGGGGGTCAGTTGGGGTGTCATGATATAGTTTGGTGTAGTCCTGGTGTACTTCCGCCTTGACCTCCGCTGGATCATTTGCCACGGTGCCATCAGCCTTGTGGACCTATGTGCACATGGGATGGTTGCTGTGGGAGTATAATTGGCAGAAGAAATACATTGAGCAGGTTTCACCTTCTTTTATGAACTTACCTTTTCTCGATACTATGATTCTGTGCAGGTGTTCAAATATGAGGGCGTTTTAGTGGGCGAATATTTCCGCTCATTTGAGCCCCCAGTTGGGGCTATAGCCGGACTTTGGGGTACTGAGCTTTAGGTGGTCCAATTTCGCCAAGGTGAACCAGATTGTGGCTGTGTCAGCGGTTTACTTATGTGATGCAAGATGGCGAGTTTTATTTAATAGTTCAGTTTTGAAGTTTTCCCAGGTTTTGATGGGATCTGATAAAAACGGGTTTAAAAATACTGGGTTCATGGCCTCATGTTTGACCCAGTCAGATATTTTGGGCAATTTTATGTTTTTCGGGTGTAGCTTCCTCTATAAGTTGACGCCTGTGTGGGTTTTGGGCTCTCAAGAGCTACACCAAAACTAGTTGGTGTTTAAAGAAATTGATGTTTTTTGTTGCAAAGTTGGAGATATTTGAATGGTGGGTTTTTGGTGCGAGGATAAAGTCAATGCGGCTCATTGAGATGAGCATACCCTCGCATATGTTGGGGAGGGTCATGTGGGGAAAGAGTGGTGACCCAGGGGAGGGGTGTCATGTAGGCAAGGGATGCCTTCAATGCACGGAATTTGATGTGCCCTGGGGGTATCCCCTGGGGTTAGGCCATCAGTCCATGTTGGGGTTATCTCAGCAGTTGAAGTCGCCCAACAGGATGGTATCTGGTTGGAGGGTGAGTGTTATATGGTTTAAAGGAATTGTGTCCTCTTGGCTGCGGTGCACAGTGCATTGATGCATGCTAGTAAATTATATCCTCTTGGTTTTCAATCATTGCTACTAGGACACAGCCATGCAGATATGAAGAGGAGATGGTGATTTTTTATTTTTTGTTATTTCAGACTACCACCCCAAAGTGGGATGTTCATACCAGTTGGGATGGTGAGACCCTGGCTGACTAGGATCCCTCTTCCACCTGTAGACAGTGGGTTTCTTGGATAGCCAAAATATCTACAGGGGTTTTTCACAGAAAGTCCAGATTTTTGGCTTGGGACGCTTGAGCCCTGACTCCTGCAATGGTTAGCATCACAATTGACACTGAGGTGCTGCCAACGCCTCAGGAGCGGTTGGGAGGGCCATCTGACCAAAACCCACCATTCATTGCCTTGAACTTGCTTCGTGTCATTGGGCCAGTCAACTCTGAGTTGCTGTCTGATGCCTTACCTTGTGTCAATTTTGTACGGGTTTTGCAGTTTTTAAGGTTTTCTTTAGACTTTTCTGCTCGTGGCTCATGGTGGTTTTGTGAGGTGTGCTGAGAGGATTCTGTGGTTTTGGGGTTTGAATTTGAAAAATTGGGTCCTGAATTTTCGCCCAAAGTGAATATGAATTTTTCTGCTATGTTTGCTTACTTGATACCACATATTTATTCAGTCAAACTGTTTAAATATTTTCCAGCTTGGGCATACTGCTCTGATTGGGTGGCTCAGTTAATTTCCTCCATGGCCTCCTCAGCTTGGCATTTTGTTCTGATTGGTTGGCTTGGTAGAATTCCTCTATGTCCTCATGAATTAGACTGGGGTCAATGGAGGAGGCAGCGAGTGATGTAGCCTTGACCGCCGCCCATTTGCAGGCCTTCTATACCTGTTTGCATAGTTTGGGTGATAGTGGGTCAACTAGGCTGTAGTGCCCATACTCTCCCCAGAGGAAGACGTGGTTGGCATCAACCATTTTGCTATAAACTCTTCATTTTCATCCATGGCTTCATCACAGAAGTCTGGGACCAAGATGCCCTCCTTCACAGGGCATGCGTGTTCCTTGTGCCCAATGCAGTGCAGTGGTTGCAGATAGGCGGTGCATATTCTGGTGTGATGCAGAAAGCTTTGACACTCCCCTATCTGGGAGGTGAAGCGAAGCTGTGCATGGGATTTTTGCGAGGTCCTCAGCCATATCAGTAACTTGGGTGATCATGGCGATTCCCTTTCCTGTGCACAAGTTTGGCATCAGGTAAAATGACTGTAATTCAAATTGTTTATTTTCACTGTAGCTTTGGAGTCCAGCTTGGGGCTCCTCCTCAATTTGCTAATCATGGAAAGGTGGTATAAAGTGAGTTGAAAGAGATGAACAAAGTGTTTGCTTTGTTCCATCTGGTGCGCGCGGTGTTCACAATTTGTTTGCACTTGGGGAGGCAACTTTGACGCAGACCTTTGTGGTGGCGCCTGTATCTTCTTCAGTTTTAAAGCCTATATTGATCCAGCTGCGGTTGATGATATGGGTAGTAATGTACACTGCGTGGGGAAAAAGGTTCGCATGTTCCTCGCCCAATGTCTCCCACAGAGTAGAGGACTTGGCGCCTAGGAAAAATCAGAGTCCATGCTCCACCTTAAATAAGGGTTGGGCATACTGGATATCCATGTACAAATTTTGTTTGGTGGTAAACGCCACAAACCTTGCGGTGCCCGAGTTTGTGGTTTCTTGGCGGCATTGGTTCCCAGTCCCCCTCCAGGGCGTTTCTTGCCCTTTGGTGCACCATTTTATCCATTGCCTGATATGGCTTTCGCCCAGTTTAATTGGGATTTATTGATATCGCCCATCTTGCCTGTGTGATTTTAGAAATTGCTGTTTGAATCAAATCATCATAACTAACGTTATGGTTATGGGAAAGATCGTTATTGCGATTTTCATCCCTGAAATCCTCCCAAATATGAGAGTATTTTGCCACCAATAAACCTGGCAATAGGTCTCAGTCATATAAGTTTGAGGGCTAAACTGAGGTGGAAAATAATCTGTTGAGATGCGTGCTCAAATGTGGCCAGGAGATGCCCTCAAGGTATAAATACTGGCGCCTGGCCTAATGAATAATTATTAAATAATATAGCCTAATAAAGGTCTATTCTATTTAATCTCTTTTACATTTTTTATCTTAAGTCACTTTTGGAGAGAGTTGGCAAGCTGGGATCTCAGGATCCACAGCTTGTAAATTTGCCTTCCTTGGTTGAAGTTCCTGATTACAGAGGAAAAATCAAGCCCAAAATTTGGCCAGAAGAGTCGGGGCCATTTGTATATGCCTAGTGAGTTTCCAAATGGTCAAAATACCGTAATCCACTGGCAGAATCAAGGATTATTAAGCTGAACTTCAGCCCAAATAAGCGTGAATGAATTAATTTATCAAGTGAGCAATCCTCAGAATTCTACAATAACTATGAGTAATTTTCAGAATTTATATCTTTCTTAAAGTGTTAACTATTTGAATTAGCTACTGAACTCTAATATAGTTTCTTTCCCTGACACAGAAATGGTATTACACAAGGGGTCACCAAACATCTTGGTTAAGAGAAGTGTATCATAAGACAGAGCTCGTTGATTTATCATCTCAAGTCAAATGGATGCAGCTACTAAAATGGAGATCAAGTAGAGATTGACGAGAAATTTCTAAAGATTTTATAATAACTCAAACCTCATTCTCATTTATGAAATTAGATTTTTTATTTGTATCTGAGATATAAAAGTACTTTGTATTACTTAATAAAGAAGTCTTAACTACTGAATTTCTTTTTTATCTTTTTTCTATTTATATTGGGTTTATTTTAAAGCGATTGACAGTAACTAGTTTGGGATATAAAAAAGACACTCATAACAAGGATACCTTAGTTGCTGATAATGCCAAAGAGAGAGGTTGGTTAAGAATTCCTTTATGTCTTGGGCTAACATACTAAAGTTATGTCAAGAAGACAAGAGAGTGTCTTTAAATTACTTCCAGAAGGCAAAGAAAAGTTTAACCCAGCCATACTTTCTACAGAAAGAGGAAGTAGAAGTGTCGCTCAGTGAGAAATATCTAGCACCCTCTGATATTTTGGAATGTATTTTGGTGTCTAATCTCTGTACAACACAACCCCAATTGTTCTTTTCAGTTAGGTGAGAAGAAGCTGAGGAGGCAACTCTTAGATGGTTGTATTCGTGGTATGCTAAATATTAATATTAAAAAAACCAATAATTAATTTGAGGTGGTCAACCTTGGGGCATATATACCACACAGAGTTTTTCTAGAAAGTACTGGTTTCAACCCTTTGTTAAACAAATTTACCGTTGGATTTTTACCAGATGGGCTTCTCCCCTAAATCAAAAAGTTTATTTTAGATTAGTCATTAATGGTTGCCAATTAATCTTATAGTCTCAATAATGTAATCAATGATATTTACCAATTTGTGTTCCTCATCTGGTTGGGTTGAGCTGTTCTGGGATTCTCTAAATTTGGAAAGTATCAGGGATGATCCTTGATAGAAAATTAGTCTATTTTGTCACAAGTGACTGGAGCTGAGGATGTTGGCTTGATTATAATTGTTATTAATTATGTCAGATTGAGAGTTTAATTTTAAGGTTTTCAGGATCACTACTGAATGATGCTAAGGATGATCCAATCATGTGCTATCTAGGATTAAGCTGGCGACTTATGTCAAGGATGATCATGTTACTGGCTTTGTTGGCGAGGAATCCAATATTTGAGGATGCAATGGACATTCTGCCAACTTTAGTCAGACTTACCAGAAATTGAGGATAATGATATTTGATGAAGTCTATAATTAGAATTTATAATAAGATTGACCAGAAACTGATTCTTAGTATGAATTGATGTAATATTGGGCATCAATGATAATGAATTAAATAGGGATGATTGCTAGTTGTGTGCTGATAATTAATGGGATGCCAGAGATGAATGTTGATGACATTGATAGGTGGGCATCTGATTGCCTATGGATGCCTAATCATAAATAGTTGAATCACACTCATAATAAATTTTTTTCTTTAGCCTACTTTTATTAGGTCTAAATGGATCGAGGTTTGCTTGGCTGGAAGAGGTGGGACTGAAGATCCCCAAGGTTAGGTTCTGGGTGCATGCACCTAGGGATGGTCAGCGCTACCAACCCAATACCTGGGGTTTACAGGGAAGCACCGCGGGGACTTTCCCAGTTGGCATACAAAATGAGGGACTTATGAGGATTAATCTTGAGGGGGTAAGAAGACAGAGAAAAGAATTACCCAAGTGGGTTTAGGTCTTGTTGTGTGCTTCCCATGGGGGTTAATTTGGCTCAAGGCGAAGATGTTGGTCGTCTGGATTGGGGATTTGCACTGCAGACTTGTAGTAGAAGGTGGCCTATGAAGGATAAACAGAAAGAGTCAGCAGTCTTCAAAATGTTTGGCCTGGCATACTAATGTAGTTCCTATTGTAATGGGTGTAAAATTCTCAACATCTGCACTAGAGTGGAAGCAGGAATTACCCTGACAGGCTTTCCAAAAAACCAATTCTTTATTAGAACTAGTGGAATACCTGTGCTTCCTACAGTGATTATAACTTAACATATGATAAAAATCAATTATTCTAGCTTTTATATTGGTAGATGATCATCAACAAATTTGCTAATTAATAAAATAATTTTTTTAACTAAATCATCAACCATTTAGCCAAAACCAATAGTACTATTAAACAAACCAAAAACCTTTAACTAGTTAACAAAAAAATTGCTAATCATAAAACAACCTAAAATTAGCACAACTGCTTACCAAAAATTATGACTACTGAAAATAATGAACACTACAAAAACACACATATGAAAACAATATAAAATTATCATAGCTATCTTTTATTCTTTATATCTAAAATATACTTTTTAATAATTTATTATTTTTATTTTTTATTTTGAAAAAAGCTAATATCACCCGCAAATACTATATTATCTGTACCAAGTTTGAAGATTTTTGATTAATCTGTTCCTGAGATAGTATGTCTTTTTTATAGATATACACAATTATCTAGTTATACAGAGATTATTTAGTTTTATGTTTATTGATACCCCATTTAACCAGCCTTTCTGTTTTTTAGTACTAGATGGTTACCCAGCCTTTCTTGTTAGTTTAAAATGTACCATATGATACTAATCAAAAAGTTTTTTAATGGTAGATGACTATCAATAAGTAATGTTAAATTAAATTTAGGAATCAGTATTTTAAATAACCACTCAGCAAAAACCAATTGAACCTATCAAATTAACCAAATTATTAACCAATAACTGAAGCCATTGTCCCCATATAGTCAACCAAAACCACCAACCACTCAGTCAAAGCCAAATAAAACTCTTAAATTAACTTAAATTTATTAACCACTCAGCAATTAAAATCTAAAGCTATTGATCTTACTAACCATTAACCATTCATCCAAACCCAACTAAAACTATTGAAGTAACTATAATATCAACAACTCAGTTATAACCAAATAAAAACTATTGCATCACTAAACCCTAGCCATTCAGCCAATATAAATTATCAAACTTATAAAAAAACCATAAATGAAATCTGCCACCTGCTTATCAAAACACATAATTCTATTGAATTAAAGAATAATACCAAAACAATCAGCCAAAATGATATATGACATAATCATTAGAATCTTTTTTATTTGGACATTATATATTTTCGTTAAAAGTTAAATTTTTTAATAAATAACCTAACAAATTTACATGATTGTATTGACCAGAGAGGACGCACTTGAAGATGGGGAGGCAAAGAAAGCAGGAAATAAAAATTAAAACTTTATAATCAGGTGGAATCAGCATAATGCCCATAAAACCATAGTGGAGGGGGAGGGGGTTGAGGCCTCCTTGATGGCTGACATCTTTCAAGATACATGATTCATGGCAGAGAGCAATGGGTTGGGGGTATCAAAGGGATAGGGCATAAGCTCACTTGTATGGTGTGTTGTCAGGGATTATCATGGCGATGAACATCAAAGTTAAAATTTGGCAATGTCATGTTTCTCCTGGATGAAAACGTCAGGGAGGGATGCAAAAATAGCAAGACTCAAATATGTTACCTTTGATTTTGGGTTGAATTCCTCTTCTTTAGTAATGATGCGGACTGAAATGGTCTCTTTCATGTGAAGCATGAGGAGTTGCGCTTGGTGAAAGTAGGGAAATCAGGTGGGAAGGTGGGAGAGGGCGTTCTGTTGGCCAATAAGGTGGCGATTTTGAAACCATCTTGTGGAGTACACAACATTTAGATGAGGCCACCGCCGTTATTGCAGGCTGGTGATTGCTTTGGTATTGGGCATCGCATGGCTTTGGCGTGTTGTAGTGAGGAGGGAATAAAGATAGCCTATAACCACCCTAAAGATTATTAAGTATATGTGTCAATTTAGGTGATTTCTAGTTCGCTTGTTAATAAAATAATATCTCATACATATAATAAATACATGTATCAACATATAGTTCTATTTATCATTATCTTAGAGGTTTCTTGAATAAATAGATGCTAGTTTTATAGTTGTGTCAGTTTATTCAAATCAATTTATTGCTACCAACCACTCAGAAGCTCACAATTAAGAAACTTGATAATTCCAACTAACTGAACTTTTACAAATACTATCCCTCTACTAACCAAAGAAATAAGAAATTTAACCTATCAGACTAATTAAATTGTTGATTGTTGATTGTGGAAACACACATAAATATACTTTACTTTTGCCAAAGACATTGTATTATTGATTTAGTAAATTTAAACTATTAAAACAACTGAATATCTAATTGCTAAGATGTAATGATATGTTGATTACCATTAAAACATATGGATTTTTTAACTTCTAAAATATAAACCTTTTTATTATTATGAAGGAAATGTTTGTATAAATTAAAAGCCTTTGTGGGTGTGCGCACAACAACTGGCTAAAGTTTTACCACAATTGGACGAATGGTATAGGAACGCATAAAACACAAACAAACCTTCATTTTTGAATATATAGATAGATAAAAATTGGAATGGGTAAGAGGGAATGGTAGATTTTGGAGCTTTAGCCAAAATAAAAAGATCTTTCAAATACTGCTAATAAGATAGCATCACTTACAAGGAATGGTTGGCAATTGCCATCACTAGCCATAGTTCTAGCATTGGTGGGCTTACATCCCAATGTAGCCTTAGTTTGTTGGTTGCTTCATCACTTTTGACAATCAATCCAGGAGGTAAATTCAAGAATGTTGTCTTATAACACCCAGGATCTAACGCAAAAAACTTTGAGATATGCCCAAGCTGATCAGAGAAAGTCTGTATCATCTTTAAGACTAAAATTTTGGGATGGGGTACTTGTGGCTCAATCTTTTAGTGATTTACCCAAATAAAATATGGTTTTTTGAAAGCTTGAAGCTGGATTGGATGAGTGCAAATTGCAAAAAAAAGAGTCCTTATAATAGGTGCAAATCTGGTGGTTTTTTGATGGATAGCAAGTGCCTCATAATAGACTAGTAACATTTAAATAAGATGAACCCTGAAGTAGTGATGGCCAAACTATGCATTTGAATCAGCACACACTGGGAATTATTTGAGAGATAGTCATGGCCACAGTACTTGCCCAACTAGATCGCTAGTGCAAGATCTGCCAGGTAATTGTTTGCTAGTTGGAGGAAAACAAATTTGGAATTTAAGTATGATGTCAAAATCCTGGCTTTAACTAAGGCTTGCTGATGCTATTTGCACAGGATTTGACAATTTAAAAGAAGAAGAAAATTTTAAACTCTTAACTGCTGTTAAAGTGATCAGGGGAATTTTAACACCACTTATAGTAAACTAGGATACTTTAAGTTTAGGAAATAAGATAGTTTTTAGTTAATTTTATCAGTGATGCCGATGGGTTGGAAAGAGAATCCTATTAAAACGTCACTGCTTATTATGTAAACAATCTAAGGTTCAAAGTGAGATGGCTGAGAAATTTATTACAAGGTACAAGTATCTGAAATAAAAATATGGAGTTTTGACCTATTGGAACTCTCCACTTGCTTTGCTTCAACAGAATGGCTGATGAAGGGCTAATAGTAGGTAGTACAAGTTCGTCAGGCAAGGATTTGATGTATCTGTTCCAATCACCTTGGAGAAAATTTCTACACCTGATGGGACCACCTCTGAGGCTACAAAAGAGATGGTCTCCGCGTAGGTGGTTTAACTAAATTGTTAATGGGACAGGGAGGAATCTTTGATGGTCTTCCCCGATTCTACCGCATGGTTAGTGTTATTATTTTAGCAATATAAATGAGATATGCTATGGGAGTTGCACATGATTGAGCTCACTGAGCAACAGACAAATGATATAAAGATCATTGGTACGCCATTTAAACTTATAATCTTTATATAAAAGGCGGCAATCACCTCAGCCACACTACTTGATTTAATATAACATATTTATCACTCTTTATACGTGCACTTCCTTCTTCCTACTACTCACTCTTCCTTTTTTTTTCTTTTCAAAAACAGACCCCTTCTTATCTTCCATTTTAACTCATATCTTCGTTGCTTTGTCCAATTCTGACCCTTGTGCTTATCTTTTAATCATTTGTCAGAACTTGTCTGGTTTCACCTCATCATTGAGGCTCCAGCAAATTTTATTATCTTTGCTGAATTGGCTATCTAATTTTAATTCCCCTTCAGCTTAAGATACAATCCGCTGAATTAATTTGGACATAACGGCCAATCATACCAATTCCTAACATCTGGTGTAATCCAACTACACAAACTCATGTTATTTGGCCGAGAAACGTTACTAAAAGTATTGACCCAATTTGAGGGGTTCCACCAAGAATCGGCCATGGTCTTTTGGCAGATTTCGTCCTTATTATGAACTGAAGCACTCTTAATACAGAATTGAACTTGTAATTGTCCAACATTACCCCCTTCAAGAGTGATAGGGGAAGAATACAGGCGAAGAAACTGGACTTGGATTCAATTAACAGTAACTCAAGTAGCAAGTGTTTGATGGAGAACTCATCCCCATGCTTGTAATTGACTACAAATGGACTTTCCCAGATATAACCGATCTTCTCACTTCTAGGGTATTTCAGTTGTTGTAATACAATATTAAGTCGGATACTTGGAAGGAAGATGGGGCCGGAGCTCATCAGCTGCTTGGCCTTCTTTGATGACAGTCTTAGCCATATTAGTCATGGCCTTTGATTGTAATTGGATGATTTGTTGGGCTAACTTTTTCATGGCTTTCTCAGGGTCATTCCTGTTAGAGAAAATGTCCTTGGCAATAAGTCTGGCTTAAATGTTCTCTCCCATAAAGTACACAGAAAGGAGACATCTTAATATATAATGGTGAATGATACGGTAGGCAATGAGGGCATTGGGTATGTAGAGAACCCAGTGGAGAGGGTCTGAGTTTGCCATTTTCCGGAGTATAGAGACCAGGGTCTCATTAGCTCTTTCTATAGCACATTGGTGGATGAGTTATATGAGGCCAAGAAGAGATGTTGTTTTTCTATGGAGGTGGCGAAGAACTTTACCACTAAGGAGGTAAAGTTTTTTCATTGTCACAAAGGATTACTTGGGGGCAACTATGCTGGGGAAAGATATAAGATGTAAGAATGTAGCAGTGGCTTTGGCAGTCTGAGAGGGGATGGCAACAGCATCAACCCATCTATGAAATGATCAAAATCAACCAAGATACAACAATTGCCTCCTGTAGTCTGAGGGAGAGGACCCACCACATCCAAGCTTATAGTGTGGAAAGGTTGATGTGGCGTAGTAAGTTGGTACTGATAACAAGCTTTGAAGCTGGATTGCTTTTTACAGATCAGACAGGCATTCACGACTTCAGCTATGGTTTTAATGATGACATCCTAGTAGTTCTGCTCTTTAAACTACTCGTTGATCTTTCAGACCCTGCCATTGCCCATGATAGTGTGAGACTCCAAGATCACAGGTACTTTCTCTGAAGGCCGTAGATAGGGCAACCAATTGACCCCTACTTTCTTATTTAACTTTCCACTCTCCACCTTAGTTTTTCAGGAGGTCCAAGCAAGCATTTTTTATATTGTTTCATCTTCATCAACCCACAAGTTGAGATCATTAGGAAGTTATGTAACCTCTCAGCTTCACTATTTTCCAAGTGAAATACTGGATGCCTCATCAACCCATCTACATTTATGTGGTGAGTTCCAGCCCGATGCTCAATGGTCATATCATAATGATGGAGCTTAAGAGCCCAGTGAGCCAATCGTCCAGTGGGATCTTTTATATTCTGTAACCACTTTAATGAGGCGTGATCAGTAATTACTTTGAATGACATCCAATATAAGAAGGGGCGATTGTATTTGACATCAAGAAAGACAGTCAGGCACTGCTCTCAGTGATGCTGTAGTTGCGCTCATATTTTGAAGTAATTTTCTGAAGTAGGACATGGGGTGATTGACCCCATTCTCATCCAATTGAGCTAAGATAGCCCCAACGGCATAGTCAGAGGCATCTGTGAACAAAATGAAGAGCTTGTCATAGTCAGGGTTACGGAGGATCAGCCGTTGTTGCAATAACTCCTTCAGGGTCTTAAATGCGGCTTTTTGTTCAGTACCCCAATAGAATGGAAAGTTTTTAGCAAAGAGACGTATGAGAGGCTCACTGAGCTAGGCGAACTTGGGATTGAAATGATGGCAATACCCCATCATGCACAAGAATACCTGTATGACGTGAAGGGTTTTGGGTGCAGGCATTTTTGATATCGCTTCAACCTTGTCTTGAAGGGTTAATCCCATCCTGTGAAATGGCGTGCCCAAGGAAATCTAGTTTCCTCTGAAAAATGTTCACTGGAGGGTTTTAACTTGATGATGGCCTCACGTAGGCGCTGAAACACTGCCTTCAGGTGAATAAGATGTTTGTTGAAGGTCCTTGAGACACCGTGATGTCATTAAGATAAGAAAGTTGCAACTTAACTTCAGATCCTGCAAGATATGGTCCATGGATCGCTGGAAAGCTGTGTGGGCGTTGCAAACCCTTAAAGTAGTCAGGTAGACTGGAAGAGGCACTCACTGCAAATAAGAGCGCAAATCTCCTGATCTTGGGGAGAGAGGTACATTTTGCCAATAAATGCTAGTCAGGTCCATGGCGTAAAAGATGTTAGAGCTGGAGAGTTGGGCTAGGTTGTTTTCAATTTTGGGGATAAAATAATTATCCTTCTTGGTGAGGTTGTTCAGTTTATGGTAGTCCATAACTACCTGATGACCTCAGTTTATATTCTTTTTAAATTTTAAATTTATTGCGGGGAAGGCCGACCATGGGATGGACACTTCCGAATATGACTCAGACGAGACAAAACTTAGTACCAGGTGAGGCACCACAGAGAAGCGATGCTATCTCTTGTTGCCAGCGGGAACGCCACTTATGGGAAGGGGGAGGGAACGTGTGTAGGGGGCGTAGCCACTATTGAGCACGTGTGGAGGAAGGGGTCTGATTTGATGAACCAGACTGGGAACCAGGAGGAGACCAGCTGCCGGCGACGTGGTGGGAGATATCCAAACATCCACGCTTGAAAGTGATCCACCAAATGAGACCGGAATCTGTGGACAGCTTCAGGGAGGGTGGGGATGGATCCGGCGATGGCATCCAAGACAATCGTGTGGATAGTCCACATGGCGATTGCAACCACCAGAGCACGAAGGGAGGGTGAGAGGGGGAGGCCATTGATGAAGCAAACATATCTCTTGACAGACTGAAGGGATGTGTTTGATCCTGGCCTAGCAGACGTTGGACTTCGCGCCATATTACTTTAGAGGTGGGGCACTTCTCCAGGCGGTGAAACAGCGTTCCATACTGGCCACACACGACACAGGATGAGTGTAAAGCATTAGAGTGCTCAGCTGTACGATACACCTACCTCAGGCAGCGCCACACATGGGAGCGGACTTGAGGCTGCAACAGAGGATGGTGTGCGTATTTCCAGATAGTCTTTTGGGTCTCAGTGGAATAAGGGATGTCCATCATGTCCAGGTAGTCCACCCTGGATAGGACTTGGGGTCGAATGGGGATCACGCCATCATGGATGGGTAGCCCCTGTACCTCTTGTGTGAACTGAGGAGAGGGGCGGCCTCTTCGGGTTGTATGTCCACTAATACAAATTCTCCACTCTGCGCTTTGCATGGAGAGTAGGATTCGTTTGTAGTGGGTTTTGGTCCCGTGAGGACCTGTGGCTGATGTGTGTGATGCGAGTTATTTCATCAGGGAGTGGGGGTTTGATGGATTGTTGAGGCCCAAGGCTCAGGAGAAGTTGGAGCGGGCCGCGCAGGACCAGTGTTGGGATGGGAGTGTAGGAGCAGTGACGGCCGCAATCCAGGTGCCTAGGATCTTGGCGGCATGGGCTTTGAAGTCAAGTAGGCCCATGCCACCATGATGATGAGGGCCAAACATGACCTCTAGCCGTACTGGTGGAGGGCGGCCTGACCAAAGCCAACCTTGTAGCAAAGCATACAGGGATTTGAAGAAGCTTGGGGAGAAGGGGATGGCGTGGGCTCCAAACCAGACTTTGGATAGGAGCATAGAGTTGGCAAGAACAACCCTGCCAGTGAGGGTAGTAGGGTGGGCTCTGAGAGAAGCGATTCGCTTCGTCATGTTGTCCAGTATATGGCCCTCCATTACTGCTGACGCGTATCCTCCTGCCTCCAACCACACGCCCAGATGGCGTACCAGTTCTATGGTAGGTCGCGGCACAAGGGGAGCACCAGTGGAGCGGTGTGTTTTGAGTTAGTAAGGCGTGGACTTGGGCGAGCAGCTGGGCTGGGTTGGGAACTACTTGCTGGGGCCCAGCAGTTCTGAAACCGACCAAGGAGGATGATTTTCAGTTTTGAAGGCGTTCAGTGCCGCGTTGCTTACCCGGGAATATTCCTGGATGAGGGCTTCAAGCGCGCGTGCATCTTTGTTATTAGACACCCCCACCACGCAATCATCTGCAAATGCTATCATCTCGACTGGGGTTTGGCCTGGCACATGGACCCCAGTGAGTTGGGCATTCACATTTCGCAGTAGTGGGTCAAGGCTGAAGTTGTATAAGAGTGGGCTCAGGGGGTCCCCTTGTCGCAGGCCCCTTTGAGGATGGACTACTTCCGTTAGGAAACCTGGGCCACGCACAGCCATTGTTGCAGATTCCGTGAGCAGCATCACCCAGTTAATGAAGTGGGGAGGTAGGCGGAATTGTTGGAGGCAGGCATAAGGTATTCCCAGTTTACTCTATTATAGGCCTTTTGTTGGTCCAAGAATACAAGTGCCCCAGAGGCTGTGGACTGACACACATTAGCCACAGAGTGCACGTTATCCCAAATTGACCTTCTGGGGATGAAATTGAATTGTTCTGGAGAGATGGTGGCAGATGCTACAGTCCCTAAACGGTTAGCCATGATTTTTGTTAAAAATTTGGTGTCTGTGTTTGTTAGAGAAATGGGGTGCCAGTTGGCTAAGTCTAGCCTATCCCCTTTCTTGAAGAGTGTGACTGTAAAAGCCTCATGTCCTCCTGGTAGGAGGCGCATTTCCAACAGGCTTTGGTTGAGTGAGGCTAGCAGCAATGGGGATATATATTTAAAATATTTTTTGTAGAACTCATATGGAATGCCATCTGGGCCTGGGCATTTTTGGTTTGGCACACCACGAATGGTAGTCCATAATTCGTTTGGAGTAATTAAATTCATTATTTCTGGGTATCGGAAAATGGTGCGGATATGAGCTCTGCAGAGAAATTCCGCCATTTCGACCGGCTAAATTGGTTCAGCTCAGTATAACTCAGAGTAATATCTTTGCGTTTTGATTGCCACTTCAGCCGGTGTGTCCACAATAGAATTATCTGATCTTCGCACCTGTGTGCAGGCCACACTCTGGCATGGTGCAAAAATTTTTTGAAGAAGTATGCGGTGCACTTGTCGCCTTTAGTGATGCATGTGGCCCTGTATTGGACACAAACCCGATGTTTGTGTTGCCTTTCAAGTGCGTTGAGGTGGGCTGCTGCCTCCGCCCACTTCTGGCCCCATGCAGGGCTATATCCTGAGGCTGGAATGTTGGACTCCAAGTGAGACAATTCCGCCAGCGCACACAATATAACCGCCGATGTGGCTCATGCGTCTGGATGAGAGATGGCAATAGTGGCGGATGGTGTCTTCTTTGAAAGTTGCCCATGTGGAAATGGGGTCCGCGCAAAATGGTGCAACAAACGATTTTGCCAAAGTTGCCTCTTCCACCCACGTGGAAAATCCTGGCAACGCAAGCTCTGGGGTTCAGATTTTGCACCAATGTGGGGCCTTTGCAACTGTGACGGGTAAGTGGTATGTTATCAAGACCAGTCGGTGGTTGGAGAATTCCATTTTCGTTGTTTTGAAGTGGGAGATGTGGGGTTGGAATTTCGCTGGCGCTAGAATAAGGTCAATGCAGGTCATGGACCTTAATTGGCTGTTGTGGTCATGAGGACGCGTCATGTTTTCGAGCAGTGGGGCATGTCACAGCAGCGCATCCATTAACCCAAGGGTGGCTTTTAGAACGCGTAGTTCTATGTGACCCTGTGGGGCATGGGGTGAGGGTGGCCACCGGTCCATTGGTGAGGTTAGCCAACAGTTCATGTCACCAATTAGGAAAGAATTGGGGGGTAGCGGGAGGGATTTGACCAATGAGAAAAATTCCTGACGCTCTTGTGCACCGTTTGGGGCGTAAATGTTGATGATTGTGTGTGCAACATCGGCCCATGAGAAGGTGACAACGAGCACTCAGTCATTTAGGAATGTTTCTGAAGATGTAAATTTGAAAAAAATTGTTTTTCTGAATTAGCACCCCACAGTGCTTCAACCAAAAGGATAGGGATGGTAGGAGCATTGTTTTCCAAGCATCCTCAGAACCTCGTGGACAGTGGGTTTCCTGGATGGCCAGGATATCCACGGGTAAATTATTTTGTAAAAAACTCAGTTTCCTAGCCCAGGACAGGGAGGCCTTGAGTCCGGCGATATTCAGCGTCCCTAGAGTGAAGGTTTCCCCCATCGCACCTTAGGTGCGAGGGGTGGGCCCCCTGGCCCACCAGCCTCTTCCAGGTCCCCACGGGCTTTCACAGCAGCACAGGTATTAGCAGCAACGCTATCGGGGTTTTTGTTAATTTTTGCAGAAAGAGTCGCGTTGGCTTTGGCCTTCACTTTTTGTTTTCCCAACGTCGGATGAATTTTTTGCGGTGCGGATAAGTTTGGTGCACCGTCGAGTGGGGCAAAAAATTTTTTTTTTTTGGTTGGGATAGGTCCAAAGTCAGTTTCAACTGGGGCTTGGGTGCAGCAATTGGGTGATATTGAATCTCCCATCAGATCCTCAGATTGAATGGCCCATTCAGCTTGGGCCTCCCAATCTGATTGGGTGATGGAATCCTGAGTTGCTTCCGCCGCAAAGGTCTCCATGTCCTCCTGGCGTTGTGAGTGTGGGATGGTGGTGGTGACCTTGGCCGCTTCCTTGGCCGCGGTCCTATGGGCCTGCTTGGCCTTCTTCCACTCCTGCGGGGAGATGGGCTTTACCAATAGGTAGCAGCCTTGTGCTCCCCATGGGAAAGCCTCTTTGGTGCTTGCAGTTGGTTCGTAGTGCGCCTCTCCACTGGCCATGGCCGTCGAGGGGTGCTCTTGGAATGTAACGCCCTCTTTGATGGGGCATGCGTGTGCCTTATGGCCAAACGCATCACAGTGGGTGCAAATGGGGGGCGCGCTGTCCACGGTTACCCAGAATGGGTGGGTGGTGTGCCCTGCGATGTCAATAAAGGTGGAGTGCGGGATCTGGGTTAGGTCCTTCGCGATCTCCTCAGTTGGGGTCAGAGCTGTGATGGCTTTGCCGGTGCACAGGTGTGGCATCAGCATGAAACGTTGCATTTTGAAAGATTGTATTTCGCCATATATGGTGAGACCATCTTTCAGGTGTTGCTCCAAAATGTCACGTTTTACCGTAGTAGGCAAAAAGTCAAATGTGAGGAAAATTTGGTTTGATTTTGTCCATCTGGTGCATTTAGTTTTGATGACCCATTGCCCTTCAGGGAGGTCAACCACTACGCGCACCACTGCAGCCTCGTCTGCTGCTATTTTGCTTTCAAAACCTAAGTCCAGCCAACTGCGCGACATGGAGTGAGGTGCAACGTACACTGCGGTCAGGAAAATTTTGTGTACATCTTCACAAAATTTTTTTTCCCATAGGGCCGTTTTTTGGATGTCCAGATACACATGGACTCCGAATTCCACCGATGAAAGTGGCTGGGAATGTGGCGTGTTGATGTACTGGTTGCATTGTGCTTGCCACATGAGTATCTCCGGGGAAATTGTGACCACCAGTTTTTTTAGATTTTTTTCTATTCTGCCAGATTCTCTGGGGCGTTTTTGAACGTTAGAGGCCGCGGGCCTTCCGCCAGCTCCTCTTGCCTTGCTTGCCCAACTGCTCCCAGACATGGGCGCAGACTAATCCCCTCTATGAGATTATCAAACTAGATTTAGTCTTGAATTGAATGGGTTGCAAAAGTGTTTGCAACGAGAAAGAAAAGTTTTCCCTCAGTTTATATTCTTTATCAGTAGAAGCAGGGACTAATGGCTTTAGGATGGCACCTGCAACCCAGCGTCCAACAACTGTTTTAGCTCCATTCATTTCTGTAACTCCTCAACTTTTGATTTACAGTAGGGTTTATACCAGATGAGTTGAGCATCCTCAACATCAATGGGATTCTTCAGCCTTTCATATGCAAATAGTCAGTTTCAGAGTTAGAGATGTCACTATAGGACTCCAGAAAGGTGTTAACCTTGTCAAGATAAACGGGGGTTAGTCATCAGAGTTATGAACAGTAGGAAGTGCATAACGAGTGGTCTGCAGGTAAGCCCATATCAGCCATAGACCCAATACAGTGAACTTGTTTAATGTCCTCAATAAGGACCAGCAGGCCTCTTCCGATCTCCCAAAGCTTTTTGATGACAATGTCCTTTTTGGTGAAATTCCCCAACAGGAGATTAAATGGTAGCAGATAATCTGGGTCTAGCACGCCTGGCAAAACTCTAGGCTCAAGAGAGCTAACTCTGTCAATACTGATTAGGTGTAATAGACAGTTGTGGGGGATTTGAATGTTTGCTTCATGTCAAATACCATTTGTTCACCCTCCTTGATTATAACCTCTTCAGACGCATAGAAAAGGATACCCTTTAGAGCATCCACTGATGGAGGCAAAAATTTTGTATTATATTCCGCCATAATGTAGTGAAGGGATAAGGCAGAGGAGCGGTATTCCACTGTGTAAGCGTACTCCTTTTTGTTAAGATCATTGTTGATCAGAATTAACAGGGACCTTGTAGTTAAGAAGGGAGAAAATTTCCTGCTTCAATTTAAAGATCTTTCTCGTATTCCAGCATAAACTGTGTACCAATGAGTAGATCATAGGTGTTGTTAGCCAAGGCCACCGCGGGGGCCAACAAGATGAGTTTCCCAAAATGAATTGGAAGAGAAGAGTAGGCCCAATAGCGCGGGTATTGGCAGGACCCGAAGTTCTAAACTCCTGGGTGTAATCAAGGTCAGGGACCAGCGTAAATTTTTATAAGTTTTGATGACATTACTTTCACCTCTGGACCCAGTGTCAATGATAGCCCTAACTCGCACTACATTGACAACGACCTCCACTTTGGTTAAGGCTCCACCCAAGATGAGGGGAAAGAGTGGGGACCTCATTTAGACGGAGAGTAGAGGCAAGTCTTTTGGCCGTTTCAGGGTATTTCTCTTGGATAGTCTGCAGGGTATTATCACACTGAGTGGGTCGGATAAGAGTAGTGTTAATCTGGTCAGCGTCACTGGAAGTGTCAATAAACTAAAAACCACTCAACATTTGACGGAGATAAGTTTGGAGGGGGATCATAGTCATATCATTCTCTCCAGTTTCAACCTGTCAGGTACCTTCACTTCACAGGGGCTCCTAAAAATAATGACCAACATCTTTACAAATCCCTTCAGATTCGGCATCAGAGAGGTTATCAATGCACTTCAGGGAGTCCTTTGATTGTTAGTTAAGTTCAAGGATTCCTTTGTTGCAGGAGAGACCCTGTGGGTGCTCATCTACCCTATTAGCTTTTGAAAGAAGTGGTCATTGTTATGGCTCTAAAGGTATCCTTAAACGCGGATGGTTTGGTCTACCCTGCTACAGTTTTGTACTAGAGATAACAGGTTGAGAGGTTGAGAGAGGTAGCTTCTAGTAAGGACGAGACGATGGAATTACTTGTGAAGGCCGCTCTGGAGGAAGAGAGGGGCAGGGTAAAGGGATAATTGCCTTTACCAGCTGGCTTTTTGGAGATGAAGATTGGGGAGCACTGCCCTATCACCGCTATTATCCTCTGGCTATCCTTCCGGGATGGAGGAGCATTCCATGGCCGTAGCTCCTCAGGATCAGGTTTCCTAAGGGAGACAGCCATAGTAGAGGCTAGAGGGGCTAGAGTAGATTCTTGCCTCAGGACTCTTTTCATAGGGTCAAGCTCATAGATGTCATCCACTGCTAGTAAGGCCTCCTTGATATCTCATACATTCTTAAAGAGCGCTTAATTGAGGAGATGTGCATCGCCAAGGAGTGAAGAGACTCTAATAAATTAAAGAAAGCCGCAATAGCATCCTCTAGCGGCAGAATTTTTGCAAGCAATAGTGGTTAAGATTTACTGTAAAACTGCTCAAGAAAAGAGGCGATTGATTATCCCTTCATTGGCTAAGGCACATAAAGGCCTGTTTTGCCTTCTTAAACTCTTAGTGGAGCCAAATCTCTCAATGAGGGCTTTCTTAACCTCCTCCCATGTTCTGGGGTGGCCATTTGCAGAACCTCTATCTCCTGAGCCACACGACTCAATCAGGGAAGTATATACTTGGTGTTAATATGGTCAGTTGCTCATTACATGGCAACTTCATACATAAAGAGGAAAGATGCAATACTTCCCTCACATGTGGTAAACTTGTCCCTAAAAGGGGTTTATGAATATTGGGGGAGGCCCCATAGGAGCCTTGCAATGAGTGCTGCTCAAGACTTTTAATGAGAGACAAAGCACAGGCTAGCTAAAATCCCAGAGAAGCTATCCGGAAGTTAATTTCAGCAGGGAGGTCATGAGGTTTACTTTTCATCAACCTCCATTTTTTCAGTTTATTTTGTGGTGTACATGGCCCTGTAGTGAGCACCACTTGTCAAAATCCTGGCGTTAACTAAGGCCCGCTGATGCTATTTACACAGGATATGACAATTTAAAGAAGAAGGAGATTTAAACTCTTAACTGCTGTTAAAGAAATAAGGGGAATTTTAACACCACTTATAGTAAACTAGGATTCTTTAAGTTTCAGGAAAGTATGATGGTTTTTAGTTAATTCTATCAGTGATGGCGATGGGTTTAAAAGAGAACCTATCATAAAGTGCTGCTTATTATGTAAACAATCCAAGGTTCATGTGAGATTGCTGAGAAATTCAGAATAAGGTATGAATATCTGAATTTTAAAAGTATGGTTTTGACCTATCAGAACTCTTAACTAACTTTTCTTCAACATTATGGATGATTAAAGGACTGATAATAGGCAGTACAAGTCCGTTAGTCAAGGATTTGATATATCTGAACCAATTACCATGGGGAAATTTTTACACCTGATGAGACCCCTCTGAGGCTACAAAAGGAGATGGTCTCCGCGTAGATGGTTTAACTAAATTGTTAATGTGACAGGGAGGAACCTCGGATGGACTCCCCTAATTGTGACACATGTTCAGTGCAATCTAACTACCCAAACTCATGCTACTTGGCCAAGAAACATTACTAAAAGTATTGCACCTATCTGAGGGGTTCCCACTGAGAATCAGCTCGGTTCTTTTGGCCAATTTTTTCATGATATGAACAGAAGCACTCTTATTAAAAATTTGGACTTTTAATTGTCTGACACATGATACCAACTCCCTGAGGTTGTGGTTAGTTCATTCTCCTCCTCTGCCCAGTTGTTTAGAATTTGACCTGGTTGGAGGACTTGGAGCAGATTTTGGGAGCAGTTCATTCTTTTGAGTGGAGTAGATTTTTAAATGATACTTTTTATCTTGCTGGAGAATTTGTTGCCAAGTTATATATGATTCTCTTATGTCACTGCCAAGCTCATTGCTGAATTTCATGATTCAATATTCCATCAGATTTAGTAAGCGTCCCATACCAAAATTTTGAACGACCAACCACCTAGTTGCACCGCTTGGTTGCACAGCTTCTAAAAATCAGGTGTTTTAGGCCAGGAAAGCAGTTTTGTGTGGGTCATCATCCATTATTGAAGTAAGTGCACTATGACGGGTTATTGTTGGCCTGGGCTTGGGCCCAGTTGATTCCCCATGCAAGGTTCAGGCAGCATATGTGAATCTGTAACATGTGAAAAATGACTTAGTCCATATCCTCCAAGTGTGAGATTTAAGATTTATCAGTCTCATACACTTTTACAAATTTGTTCTTAGATATAATTTCCAGGGCAATCAGCACCGCTTTTAATATATGCCATAGGAAAGTTTGGAGTAGCATCTTTGTCCTACATGACAGCAAATGGCTCTTTGGTAGTGCGTGGGAGCGGCACCAGAGCTTGGACAGGATAAAAATATATTTGAACCTTGTATTTGAGGTTCAGGCGCATGTACTATAAGTAGACCATTTGGGTAATATTCTTGGTAAAAATGCTTTCTCCATCTCCTCTACTGCTGGACCCTTTTTATTGAAATGAATACCCAGATAGTGGAATGTCAGAGTTAGGTGGAGGAGGATCAGGTTAGATGACGGGTTAATTTTTGATAGTTAATCTTTACTTAGGCAGTATTCTCAATTTTACTTTCGCATTAGACGCTAATTATTAGGAGCCGAGAAGCTTCTTTACACCGTGAAGCTCATCTTTATTAAATTATTAGAACTATATCATTAGCAGAGGCATGCATTTTCATAGGTCTTTGTTGAGGTAGACGATTCCCTGGAGCTTTGTGTCACTGCTTCCAATAGGATGTTCACAGCGAAGTTAAATAATTTAGTGACATGAAATCCCCATGGAGGAGGTCCTTCCCAATTGAGATGGCGTCCGTAGAGCTGTTGGTAATGATTACCTTATATATTAGGGCCTAAGTATAAGGTTGTAACCCATGATAGGAAAGTATAAGTGGAATCCATCCATTCACATGCATGCAGGAATGGCCATGTTACCTGATCAAAGGCCTCCTCCATGTCCAAAAATGAGATAGACATCCTTGGATCCTCTTGTGTCCTGCTGTAGGTTCTGAATTGAGCTGATGATGTCCCAGATTGTACTACCAATTATAAAACTAAGTTTTGGAGTTGTGTAGGGCTCATGGTGATGAGGTATCATGCAGTCAGTTAAGATGCGCATCAGGAGTTTTTAGTCAAAGTTTGAAAGGATAGATATCCATTTCCATTGGTTCTGTTGGACTTCCTTCTTATACAGAAGCAAAATATGGGTCTCCTGGCCCCAATTACTTGGCGTCCATTTTGCAGCCATGGTTAAACATATGGGTGAGATCCAACATGATGTAGTCAAAGATCGCATTAAGCATCTCGCATATGTTGTCAGGGCCTGGAGCCTTACCTTTTAAAGGCTCTTTAAGATCTTGTTTCACTTCTGTGATGGTAATTTGGCAGCGAGATTTATCTATCCTTAGCCAAGAATTACCCTAGCACCAGCTTGGCTAGGTCAATCAGGGATCCAGTCACCAAACTGCTGCTTTTGCATAATTGGAAAAGATTATCATAGAAGCGCTCAACTTCACGCTTGATATTATTTGGTCTAGAGGACACTTTACTCGAGGATGCTTCATACCATCATAAGTTGGCCCAGGATCACTTTTTTTGAAGCTCTCCAAACTCTCTATGGTCATCATCCCCACTAGGATTTAATGCCATTAGGTTGAATTTAATTGGTACTCTTAGTACTGCTTGCCTAAGAGAGCTCTATACCACATGTGCATCTTTTAATAGTTTCTCTACCATTCTTTGCTGTCCCAACATGAGAGCCTCAGGTTTCTATACCATCATTTAGCTGCTTCACGGCAGCAGTTCACCTGTAGGTTTTTAATTTTTTGTGCTTAAAGCTATTGCGCTTCAGCTTAACTTTTTTTCTCATACAGTGTCTGGCGTCTATACCACTTTTCTGGTATATAAAAGTAATGATTTGGTCAAAACTGTTCTTGACAGTTCGCCCTATTTAATGTACCTTAGTGTAGATGGTGAGATCTGCCCCTCGCTCTGCATTGGGGGTTCACCCAACTTTATATTGACTTGAACAATAATGTGGTCACTTTCAGAGTTTATGCTAACCTCACTATTTTTAGTCAGCGGTTTTAAGTCAGATAACACCTGAACTTAGTCCATCCATGAACCTATTATTGGATCTCCATTGCTATGTAAATCCGCATCATGAGGTTTTGGTGTCATCATCATTTTTCATCAGTCACATTTCTGAAGATAACATGTATTCCAACATATCATCAGCTTTACCCTGGGTTTCTTGTATGTCAGGAACGTATTTCAGCTCATGTTTTTCAGCAATTTATCACTATTGCTATCACGGTTGCTTCTTCAGTTTGTAAATCTAATACCTTTTTTAAAAAAACTTGGTTTTTGTGGAGCTTTGACAATGCATAAAATTCAATCAATCTAAGGCTTCTTCAGGTGTCTCTACTATTGGCCTTGGCCACTAGGATCTAATTGGTGTGTCTTTCCTTCACAAATTTCAGGTTAAAGTTTCTGTTAAGGGTGACTATCGTGATGTAATCCATCCATATGGCTGGCGCCTAATTTGTAAAGACCAAGGGTAATTTTTGTGTTTCATATTGAGATTGGCACCAGTTTTGACTGAATATAAGTTTAGTTTTAGATTAAAAATAGGAAAAAATTAAAATTAATTTTCAAGCTATATATTTTCTCTCCTCTTCTGAATGCTAGCCATCCCCCTAGCATTTGTAGTTACAATGACCATTCTTGATTATCAGACTCATGGGTATGGGGCTTTTTAGAGTGTTTAATAGAAATACAGACAGAGTTTGGTATTTTGGTGGTGGCAGACTCTGAGTAAAAACTAGGTGTGGCGGTTGATTGGTGGGAGTAGTTAGTTGGAACAGAGATCTTGTTGCTGGTCATCTTGTGCACTGGCAACCATTTCCATCCCTACTTCTTATTGATCTATAGAGGCGCAGGCTAAAGCCAAATTTCAGTTGATTTTTTGAAGCTGAGGATTAAGAGGTCATCTCAGTCTCAGATGTCATACAATCTTCATAGTTGATTTTAAATGAGTATATCAAGAACTTTGTTTTGCTTAAGCGCTCAAACTTGGCAGAGTGTCAGATGAAAGATTCTAAAAATTTTCGCCTTGAGGATTTTTAGTAAAGGAGTTTTTTACCAATTGACTTACCGCAAAAAGATTTAGTAGCACAATTGCCAATTTTTGATGCGCCCTTCAATTTGTGGGTTTTTTGGGTGATTTTTGGGGCAAGCCTTCTGCCAGCACTCCTCCTTTTCCGCCACTTTGCCTGGGTTGGATGGGGCGCTTCTGGTTCAGGGAAAGTCACCTCCCTTTTTTACACCTCTGGGCTCAATATTATAAAAGGCTTGTCTTTGGCATCTGGACACTTTGTGCCCCATGCTCCCATGACTCCATGTGTTCGGCGTCAAAGTTCCTGATGCTGCTGTTATTATATCTGAGAATCTTTAGGCTACATGGAAGATTTTTTTTTTGGCTTTGAGCCATAGAAGAGTTTTTGATTTAACTTGGTATTCCTGATGACCAGGTCATAGATATAATATAAGGCAACTTCCTTCTTTGTGGTGGCATTGAGCCATCGTGTGGTGTTAAACAGCGGCAACTGAACACGTATAGAAAATATTTTAAATTAAAAAAGCTTCTTGTTTGACAATAGGAAGCACTTTTCTGATCCAATAATGGTTCAGGAAAACTTGACCTTGATTACTTAAAAAAATATCTAGTCACTTCTGGCCTACATTAATTGAATTTAAATACTAGCTAGATCTAGTAAAGCCAAGAATAAGGTGATTCTAATAGGGATATAAATTTCTTACTTATTATTTTACTCATTGCACTTTAATTCCCACCTATTAAATCATTGGCATCACTTGGTTGAGATTAACTTCACTAATACTCATTGATCTGAGTCATTAGCAAACTATTGGTTGGAATTTCCATTGGTTTAATTCCCACAGTGGTATCAATTGTGCCCTTGAGTCTGGTAACTAAAACTTTTGAGGATCATTCCCAATAATTCTTGAAAGTCTAATCATTGAATTAACCATAGTTGCTAATTCTGAGCTTCCTCGTCAGAAACCTAAAGGTCATTGACATAACTTCTGTATGATAGAATGCTAATTTTGAGCTTTCTCCTTGGTAGCCTAAACTCTTTAACACTAAGGAACATATTGGGGATCATCTTCAATGAATTAAAGAACTAGTATTGTAACATGTTGGAAAAAGCATACCCTGATTAAAATCCCAACACATTGTCACTTAGCCAGGCTTTCATCTTCCAACATGTCTTCTGACTCGTTTTTTTGCACTACTTACACGTCCTAGAGACAGCAGAAATCCAATGGAGGTATACGTCGCCAAAAGCATAAAGAAAATTAGTAAATAAATGGTGGCATTCTTAGCTGATAAAATGATGGTAGAGATGCAAATAAAATTGCTGGCAACTTTTAATAGATAAAATTGATTGCATTAAGACATACCAAAAGAACACAGATTCTGATACTAGTACAATTAGGTATATAAAAAATAACAAAACTAAATTTTCCATATTGATAGTTATCTTATTGCTCTTAAGAACTAATCATGCACCCTATTTATGATATGACCATTGGTGAGGTCCTTAATCATATAGGCATCCGATGCTGACTTGTCAATGACCTTAAATGCTCCAACCCAGAGCTTGTTGAGCTTATTCCGCTTTTTCAAATCTATAGGTGTCGCAATAATTAACCTTATCACCAATTTTAAAAGTTGGAATAGCTGTTTATTTTGCAACTCCATATTCTTCAGCCTTGAGCTTCCACTTGAGGGTATATGCATAGGCGGAGGGCTGTAACCCTTATAAAAACTTTTGTCAAACTCTCCAGATATTGTAGGGGAGTCATTTCCAGACTCTTTTCAAAAGCGGGATATAGAATTGGGGCAAACTAGCCTAATGAAGCATAGCAATTTAAAAGCTCTTTCTCCATTGATGAATGATAACCTAAAATATAGGCAAAAATTGCCACCAATAAATATGTTACCTGGCTAGAAGATTTTTAAGTGACCGGCTTCTTCAAGGTAGCAGTCAGAGTACCATTTACCCTTTTGACCATCTCATTTTTTCTGGATGGAAAGGCGTCATGAGTACTCCTCATATCCCCATTAACTTGTTGTCTTTGTAATGATATTCACGATAAAGTTGCTGCCATCCTATGTTAGATAACCTGAGGACAACCATTACAATATTTAACTGCTCCATTATGAACTTGGCAGTGCTGCAGGCATTTACTTTAGCTATAGCACGTGTCTCTACCCAGCTGTTTAAACAGTTAATAACCACAATATTGTATTAGCCCTTTTTAGTGTTCATGGTCAGAGGTCTTATCACGTCAAAGATATAGTATGCCACATAACCTAAGCTCCACTAGCTAGAAGGTAGTTGCTTTCCTGAAGGGCTTGTGTGCCTGATACATCGCATAACAAGCAAGGTTTACCACAACATCAAAATTAAATGAATTTCCAGGTAGTACTCCCACTGAACCTGCTCTGAAAGTTTTCTACAGGCCCCACCACCGGTTACATTATGAGATGCATTGAAACTACAGTGCGTTCAGATGGCTTTGAAAACTGTAAGGATTTTTCATTGACAAACTCTTTGAACAATTGACCCTTAATAATTGTTGAGTTTTCCAATATTTTTTCAATGCTTGCTGAATTATCTGTTTCTGGTCCCTGATATTCCTAATAAGCATCTTCTCATACAACACATCTGCTTCACCCTGAAGCACCAAAATGGTTGGCAACCATGATAACCATCGGCATTTTGATTCCTGGTACCTGATCAGTACACAATATCATAATCATATTCTTGAAGCTTCAAAACCCATTGAGCCAACCTCCTATCATGCTCTTTTAAGTATGCAGACATCTCAGCAAGGAATGATCTTTCACTAATATGGAATGGACTCTATGGATGTATGCTCTGAACTGCTTACAGTTTTATATTACTGCAATACATTCCCACTCATTTATGGTATAGTGTTGCTCCTGCTTTCTCAGGGTACGTCTCAATAGGCTACATGGTGTTCATCACAAAATTCTTCCATCTGATTCAACAAGGCTCTGACTGTCATCAATGATGCATCCATTTAGACAATGAATATATAATCAAAATTTGGATATCACAATTTTAGTTCCATCATCCATTATAGTTGATTTGTATCATACGAGTTTTAGGCTTCCTCATTCCATGTTAAGCCTTTCTTATAATCCTTCAAAGGCTGAAAAAGTGTCTTGGCAATGGATGCAAAGTTCTTGATGAATTGGAGATAATAACTGACCATTCCTAAAAATAGTTGCAAATCTCAAACACTCTTTGGTTGTTAAATGGCCTGAATCACTACAACTTTGGGTTTGTGAGGGCATAATCCATTTGCGTTTACAACAAAACCCAAGTATTCAATATTCTTTTTAAGAAGTGAAATTTACAAGGTATTATTTTCATATTTGCAGCAAATAATTTTTAATACTTCTTCCAATTGTTCAAGACTATTTGTAAAATTGATACTGAAAACATTGATACTGTCTAGATAGAAAAGAACGCATGACAGCTTCAGGTCACTAACATTTTATCCATTGCTCTTGAACATCACCGTCACACTGTAAAGACCTTGAGGAATTTGTGTTGGTTTTATTACATGACCAGTAATTATTGCACATTTTTCTTGATCCTCCTTAAATAGGTCCATCTGCCACTACCTGAGTATAAGATCCATTGATGAAAAGAATTGAGCCCCCTAGATGATCTAGTACATAATCTGTCCGCAGCAGCGGGTAGGAGTTCTTTTTCATTATATTGTTCAATTGATGGTAATCCATGACAAACCAATTGGATCCATCTTTCTTTTTCTAATCAATATTGGACTTACCCAAAGGCTTATAATAATACTAACAACCCATGCCTATAATCTTGGCAACTATATCAGCAACTATAGCCTCACATTACCACAAACATAATATCAGCCACATACAAATTGTTGGTTGATCCCTAATGTCGACCTTATAACTTTACCTATGGAACAACCAAGGTCATAATTGTCTTGCACAAACACCCCAGAATACCGTTTGAATAATTCAAAAGTGTGGTATTTTTGTTCCTCAGAGATCCCTGTCAGTTTATCCTGATCAAACATAGCAATGTGACCTTGATTTTTGGCCATTATCTTATCATATTTCGTTCAACTGACCATAAGCATAAAAGGATAAAAGTTCTATATTGTAAATTAAATGGGAAAATGTCATTACTTGATTTTTTTCTATCTTTATTGGCCTGTCAAATAGGTTGGCGACTAGTACCTGAATTTTGTCATGACTAGGAATTAAAAATTCAGATGCACCATGGGTTCAGTTCCACCTTTCTTCCACGGTATGTGGATTTTGGCATACAGATATTCAGGATTTTTTAAAAGTAATGCCAAATCCTATAGTACACTGCACCTTGGATTAACAGCCATTAGCTTTTGCACCCTTAAGGGAATTGCAACATATTTAATTTAAACTGGTGGCAACCTAAAATTTTTAACAGTATAGTGATACTTTACTGGGACAATCCCAACCTCATATACCAGACTAATGTAATTATATTTCTCATTTGGGGGCATATCCCCTTTACAGTCGTAAAACAGCAGCAAGGTTTGCACTAGAATTTTGAGGTCATTTTCTTTAAATTTCTTTAAGCCCCAAACTTTTTCATGAGCCAGTGCCAATTGTCAGACAATTACAAGTCTAGTGTATTAATAAGAGTAATTCAGACCTAAATAAAGTTAAATATCAGCAAAAAGACTAGGTGATTCCTGGTAGAAACCCCTGAATTAAGGTAACAAATTTATTAATACTTCTCAGGCTAATAGTATGAGTTTGGGCAAGCGAATTGCACTGACCACATGGCAGAATCAGGGGAGTATGTCCAAGGTTCCTCCCCTTCCCACCTCTAGAGTTCTACAAACACCTAAGCGGAGAGCACCCCTTTTTATAGGCTTGAAGGGGGTCTTGCAAGGTGCAAATAATTTCCCTTCAACACTTGGGTCAGTAAATCAAATACTTACTTCACGGATTTGTCCTACCTTCCATTGAGTCACCCTCTACCATTTCAGCAAAGTGAGGCGAGCCTTGAGAGCTCAGATAGGTCAAATCCCCATATTCCTTAATTTAGGCATTCCTAGCCTAATCTGAACTTTGATTCTTGACACAATAAATACTAAGCATCAAGATATTGAGAGGGTTCGCTTTTATTTTCTCACTGAAACCTAATAAAAACTTATAAAAACCAATCTTTTAATTTTATTAAATAAGGTATTAAAATTAGTTATTAGTGGTCTGCAACATCCCCTGAGTCAATTATTCCTTCAGTAGAGAATATTACTTCTATGGAGCTATTGTTGTAATCTAGGTGCAAAACGCACCAGCGAGCATAATAAACGCCTAAAATCCAACAAGTGTTGCTCACTACAGGGGACCTGTACACCACAAACTTTTTTTAAAAAGATGGAGGCTGTTGGAATATTAACCCTTTTAGCCTCTCCACTGCCATGGAACAGAGGATAGCTGCTTTGGAAGAGCAGCTAGCTAGTGTTCTGTCCCAACTTAAAACAGTTGAACAGCACTCCACCCCAGTCATTTCAAAAACCCCTTTCTGTGACAAGTTTATCCCACGTGAGGGTAGCATTTCCTCGTTCCCCTTCATTTATGACTTGGCTATGGAAAGCATGACTGACCATCACAAAATCAATAATATCCTTCTTTGTATAAGTCAGATGGCTCAAGCGATAGTGGTTTTTTACATGGACACCCTTAATACCTGTGAAGAGGTAAAGATATGTTTATGAATGAGTTCAGCTTTCCGCAGAGTTTAAAGAGAAGAAAACAGGCCTTCATGAACCATAGCCTGAAGGAGGGAGAATCAATTGCTTCATTTGGCGATTGTTTTACAGTGAAGCTTAGCCCCTGCTACTCACAAAAATGCTACCTCTTGATGCCGCCATTGCTGCCATTCTGAGTGGTTTGACTTTTCGCCCTTTGCTAGAAAGGCATATTTTCATAATTGAACGGCATTTCCAGAGCATAAGTGATGTAAAGGAGGCTTTATTGGAGCTTTCAGAGCTTTATGACGTTGTAACTCCCCAATGAGTGGGGTTGAACCCACAAGCTTTAATCATTGAGAATCTACCTAATGTAGCCTGGCAGAAGGAGTCCACACCGACTCCCCTGGCCTCTCCTGTACACGTTACCACCCCAAAGCCTGCGCCAGTAAGGCGATTTAAAATAGACTCCCCTCCATCACATGAGGCTGGCAAGAATGCACCATTAGTGATAGGTTCAGGTTCTCAAGCATCAGTTGAACCTCCAGTCCATCCTGTGCAGTAAGTTGAGATTTTATCACATGCCACGCTCGCCCCTAAGGGGCTCATCACCATAGCTCCATCTTCACGTCCTTCCAAAATGCAGTACATAACTGCTATGGCCTCTTCTCTGGCTTCACATACTGTTACCTTCTCACCAAGGAGTAGACAAAAAGTTGCTGAAGCTCTGCCAATTTTGTCAAAAGGGTAGGTGAAACCCAAAAGGACAACTCCTATGATTCAGAGAGGTGTGTCTACCATTTCCCTTCTATTAGACCTCTGAGGTGCATAGAGAATCCCTCTGATGACGAATCTGAAGGAAGTTACAAAGACGTTGGTCATTATGTACTAGGAGCCCCAAGTGAAGTGGAATTACCAGACCTATTGAACCCTAAAAGAGTTGACATGGCCACAATACTCTGTAGGCCCTATCTCCGTCAATTGCTAGGGTGTTTTGAGGTTATTGATACTTCCAGTGATGCTGACCAGGTCATTGCCGCGCTAATTTGATTTACTCAGCAAGTCCACACGCTATAATCCAATAAAATTAAATACATGATACTGTTCATAGACTTGCGTCCACCTTCCATATTAAGGAAGATCTAGATCTCTCCCCTAACCTTGGGGGGACCCTAACCAAGGTGGAGGTTGTCATCAACGGGGTACAGGTCCTAGCTATCTTTGACACTGGCTCTCTAGTGAACGTTGTTTCTTCAAAACTAATTAAGAAGATCAAGTTGGCCCCTGACTTGGAATATACCCAAGAGTTTGGGACTTCCGGTCCCAACACACTTGCGCCATTGAGGCATACTCCTCTCTCCCCATCCAATTTGGAAAACTTATACTTGTCAGCCCAGAAGTGGCTTTAGCTACTACCACTTATGACCAGCTCATTGGGACTCACTTTATGCTTAAGTATTATGGGATCATTAACCTGAAGAAGGGCTATCTCTCCCTGCTTAGTTGCAAAATTCCCTTTGTGCTAACTAACAATGAGTTCAATAAAAAAGAAAGCACTTGTTTAATTGAGATCCTTCCTCCGCCTTACCTCTGCATTATACTACAGCGGGGTGAAATACAAAAAAGTAACCTGAATTGGTAGACGCACTAGAGGTTATCCCCTTTTATGAGATGGAGGAGATAGTAGTTAAAGCAGGTGAACAGAAGGTGATAAACACCAAGAATACCTTGCAGATCCCCCACAACAACCTATTGCACATCACAAGTATTGATGAGATAAGCCCTTTAGAGCCTCTAGTGTTGCCAGGTGTATAGACCCAGCTTACCAATGACCCATCAATATCCTGCTAGGGAATCTTACCATGAAGTACATGGTCATAAAGAAGCATCAGGAGATTGGGAAAGGCCTACTGATCCCTATTGAGGGTATCCACCAAGTCCAACGCATTGGTTTTATGTTAGATATGGGCTCCTGCGGATTAATTTTTATGCACCTTGCCTTGAGTTCAATTTTCTAATGAGCTTACTAACAATGATCTTGCATAGTCCACGCTTTACTGGAATCCTACAGTGACATCTTCTCTAAATCCATACTGACTATGGCCGCATGAAGGATTAAAGCCATACCATTGATGTTGTTGGTGCCGTCCTATCTGGTCCAAGCCCTATCAAAGATCATAAGTTGAGGAGCTCCAGATGAGGATAAAGCTTAAACAGGTACTTGGCGCTGGGCTGCTGGTCCCTTCTCAAAGCCCTTAGTCGTATCCTCTCTAACTTATAAAGAAGAATTGAGTTCACTGGGTATTGATGGACTAATGCTGACTAAACAACCTCACCAAAAAGGATAGCCTATCCTAACCCCCAAATTGACAACGCTCTTGTTCGACTTTCTAGATTCAAGGTCTTCTCCGCCATGGATCTAGCTAGTGGATACTGGAAAATGGACCTTTCTCCACAAGACTAGGAGAAATGTGCACTTATCTGCAGCGAGGACCTTTTTCAACCCACACGGCTACCTCAGGGGTTGTGTATTGTGCCTTCCACTTTTCAGCGAGCCATTTATCACATTCTGCAGGATCTTAAGTTGGGTTGTGTAATTTTCTATCTTGACTACATCATCAAATTCTCTAAAACCTTCAATGATCATCTCGTGCATCTTAAGGAAGTTTTTCAACGCTTGAAGGCCTCTCACATTAAGCTGAAGCCCTCCAAATGTAAGTTTTTTCAGAAAGAAATTGGATTTTCTGAGACACGCCATCGCGCAGATGGGATCCAAGCTCTCCATAATAAGGTTGAAGCTATAGCCAAGATGCCTGCGCCAAAAACCCTACGTGATATCCAAGTGTTCCTGGGAATGATAGGGTACTACCATCAATTTATCCCCAAATTTGCTCAACTTAGTGAGCCATTCATACGCCTCTTGGACAAAACAATCCTTTCCATTGGGGAGCGGAACAAAAGGCTGCATTTGATATGCTAAAAAAGTTGCTGCAGCAATGGCACATCCTATGACACCCCAACTATGATAAACAATTCATGCTGTTTACTGATGCCTCCAACTATACTGTTGGAGCTACCATGGCTCAATTGGATGATCATGGGGCTGACCATCCCTTTTCATACTTTAGCAAGATGCTTTCCAAGGAGGATAGCAACTATAGCGTCACTAAATGGAAATTCCTTACACTCTTGCTTGCTGTCAAATATTACCGCCCTTTCTTATATGGGACCTCTTTTAAAGTGGTTAATTACCACGCCTCTTTGAAGTGGTTACAGAATATAAAAATCCCACTGGGAGGTTGGCACGCTGGGATTTGAAGCTCCAGCACTATGATATGAACATTGTGCACTGAGCTAAGACAAGCCACATGAATGTCGATGGGTTGACTTGGCTGCTCATCATTCACTTAGATAATATTGAAGCAGAGCGGCTACATGATCTCCTAATGACCCCTGATGTTTAGAGAATGAGGATGAACCTGTTCAGAAGATGCTAGATTTACACTCCCATACCGCTAAGGAAGAAAATGGGAAGCTATACAAAAAAGTAGAGGTGAACTAGTTGCCCTACCTTCGCCCATATGAGCAAGTACCTGTCATTATGGAGTCTCACGCCATCCTAAGGCATATTGGAGTGCAGAAAACCTATGATTAATTGAAAGTACGCTACTATTGGGAGGGAGTCATGGAGACCATAATTGAAGTTCTGGACGCCAGTCTGACATGAAATAAGTAAACAGCTTAAAAACCAGGTACTAATATCAACCTACCACTCCTCAACATCCCTTCACACATCAATCCTAGATGTAGTTGGCCCTTTAACCCAAACTACGGGTTGAAGTCGTTATATATTGGTAGGGATTGACCACTTTACCAAATGGGTTGAGGCTGTGGTTCTTCCAGCTCAGATGGCCAAAGCCACTGCTACTTTCTTCCACCAGTACATCTTCACTCGTCATAGTTGCCCCAGGTTCTTCTTTGTGACAATGGGAAAATTTTCACATCCAGATTGGTCAAGATTCTAGCCACCTTTATGGAAACCATGCAGCTTAACTCGGCCCCTTACAACCATTCCACCAATGATACTGTTAAAAGAGCTAATTAAACCTTGGTCTCTATCTAAAGATATATGGCTAATTCAGACCCTCTTCACTGGGATCTATATCTTCCCAGTGCCCTCAAGGATTACTGTATTAGTTACCAACGGGTCATTAAGATATCTCCATTATGTGTGTTGTATGACTGAGAACTTGGGGTGCCTGCTTTAAAGCCAAATATGTTTTTTCAGCTAGGACTGATGATCCAGACTAAGGCATGAAGAAGTTGGCGCAGCACATTTTCCAGTTACTGTCTGAGGCGATGACTAATTTAGCAAAAAAATTCACTAAATAGGGCCAAGCTGCCAATGAGCTCCATCCACCTCTCTCTTCCTTACAAATGTCAGACTTGATACTCTATTATCACAACCGTATTATGCTTAGAAAGGAAAGCTTAGGTCTATATGGGAAGAGCCTTTCATTATCACCTATAAGCGAGAGGATTAGTATTCCATTAAATCCCTTGCTCATGGAGTTACCATTAACCGAGTGCATAGATGGTTCTTGTGACCTTATTCCTCCCTACCACTCTTGAAGGGGGTAATGTCACACAATTACAAGTCCAGTGTATTAATAAGAGTGGTTTGGAGGTAAATAATGAGAATATTGATTACAAGTCCCATGTCAATTTCCAGTGTAATCCCTTGAATCAGGGTAATACTTTTATTAATACTTCTCAGGAAAATAGCATGATTTTGCCAGTCAGATTGCACTGACCACACTGCAGAATCAGGGGAGTCTGTCCAAGGTTCCTTCCCATCCCACCTCTAGAGTACTAAAGACACCTAAGCGGAGACCGCCCCCTTTTATAGCTTGGAGGGTTCCTGCAAGGTGCAAATAATTTCCCAGCTGACAATTGGGCCAAATATGTTAAATCCTTACCTCACGGATCTGTCATACCTGCCATCAACCCTTCCTCAGCCATTCCATCAAAGGAGGAAAGTCTCAAAAGCTTTAATAGGTGATTCCCTATACTCCCTAATTTAGACATTCCTAGCCTAATCTGAATTTTGAACCTCGACACAATATATACTAAGCATTGAGATATTGAAAGAGTTTGCTTTTTATTCCCTTGCCACAACCAAATAAAACTTAAAAAACCCAATTTTTTTAAATTCAAAATGCATTAGTTTTAGTTAAATGTGGTCTGCAACATCCCCCTGACTCAAACTACTTCAACAGTAGATTATACTACTTCTCCTGATTAAATATTGTTGGGATTTAGGTGTAAAGTGCACCAGTGAGCATAATAAACTCCTAAAATCCAACACCAATAATTATCTCATGACTCTGATTAAGAAAAACTATTGCCTGCAAAATGACAGGGAAAGATCCAAACCTTAGAGAAAAGAAGATATGTGTTTTCTAAGAAGTAGTGGTATGCAGGCCCGCCATTCTGTAACCATTATTATGATCCACATCCTACATGAGCCTTACTTTTCACTGACTTCAAAGAGACAATATTAATTAAAACTTCACTGTCAATGATGGTTTAAATCTACTCTCAATTTACCCAAATTGGCATAAGTGCAATAGGAATAAAAGGCATATTATAATTTTTATAATTTTATTTGAGGTGGGCCGACCTGGGGATGATACTGCACCGATTAGGGAAGTGAAGAAAATGGGAAAGGAGGATAAAACCTGGAAAACCTCCATGCGCGGTGTATGATAGGCCAGGAACTCCATGGACCGCCTTTGCTATTTGCTATCTCGGTTCAGGGCATTGGTGCGCAAAACCAACACAGTCAAAATCGTCCCCTACCCAAAGTCCATTACCGGGATCGAACTTGGGAGGCAGTGGTAGAGGGTCTATACTCTACCACTGGGGTATCCTCCCTTAATAAAAGGCATATTGTTATTTATAAAATTGCGCCATCATAGCCTGAATCAAAGAATTGAGAAAGCTTTTCAGCTACATTGAGGAATTTCTCCTTAATGGTGGCCATTGAATTTAATATATAAATATTGTCCAAGTTACTTCTAACAGCCTCCAGGCATGTTTGCGTGACCTGATATTTCTTCAAAAATGGTCTCGTCACCTTTTCAATCATTTCAGACTCAGTGGCCTTCACTTTTAAACGCGTAACTGCAAGAGCCTCCTTAATCATCAAATTTACTCTATACAGTAGATTATTAAGTCAGGGGAAACTTGAGCATAAGCAGAAATGAACTGTTCAATGTCTATTCCGCCTGATCTTTTCCCAAGTAATACACTTGATCAACAGCAGATAAAAAATGTTGATCTTGTCCAGGTTAGTTCTGTACAACAGCGCAACATGGCCAACCTTGCCACACTTGAAACAAGTGCCCAGATTTTATTACATTGCCCATTCTGTGTTTCACGCCTGAACTAATTCTAGCTTTAGTGTTGGCTACTTCTTGTTACTAACAGGGAATTTCCATGTGTAATTTAACGTGCTGGTATTGGTGTTATGGTAGTTTTTTTATGTACACCAAAGGTGGTCCCATACAGCCATAAAAAATTTACCATTAGGGTAGTTTTTGTGTCTGTATTCAAATTGGAGATCATGGCATGATTCAGATCCTTATGGTCCTGAAGTTCTAACTTCATTGGCTCATGCATTGAAACCAGTCAACGCTTCCACTTCAGTAAATATCTATAATTCTTAGTAGAACCATTTAGAAAAGGTATCAATGGTCACATCCTTTCAGAACAGGTTGCCCATAAATCCCTGTTTCCATTTGGTGACATGCTCAGGGCTGCCAAATTCCCCCACACACATAAAATGGTGTCCTTTGCCTCTGCATAAGTCCATTCATTAGCGTATAATTAATTAGAATTAGATTATGACTTGATGTATCAAAACAGTTTATTACAGTCACACCTTTTTGGCATTCTCTACATCCTACCATTGCTTTTTAAAAACTTAAAGAAGGTAGTTATTGTTTCTCTAGTTCTCTTAAAATTTTTAAGTTGGTCAAAATTCCACAGTCATAAGGGGCTATTGCAATAATTCTCATCAGGTAGTGACTTGAATAATGGGACAGGGCTCCATACTGGGTAAGCAGCTAGAGTTACAAGCATCTTTTGCAGTTTCTTATGGCTGGAATCATTAAAGCTGTCATCCTAAGCTGAGGAACTCTCTCTGAACAGGTCAGGTTACCTTTTGGGGCTTTCAAGACAATGGCCGGTGGTTCTTTCCAACTTGTTCAGATGCGCAATGAAGGTCTTCTCCCATTTCTTCCTGTTCAACTTCCATACCTTCAACTTCTGGTGCTTCTGCTGCAAGTTCCTCTAACTCTTTTATAGTTTTATGTGTTTGTTGGCATTGTTGTCTGTAATTTCCACTAACGCATGATTTTATCTTGTTTGTCAATCATGTCCAAACCCTGTTTTGTCATACTTCCCTCCATGGCATCGATTCTTATCATTAATACTATTTTTTCATAAGGGATATGGAGTCTGAAGCTGTAACTTCAAGGCCTGATAACTTATACCAAACTTTTTAATTTCAGCCTGGTTCAAAGTTTTCATATTACTAATTAGAATATTCAGTTTTGCGATATTTCCATTAGCTTCTTTGTACTGATTAATGAGATAATATATTGAATCATAGATCTTCACAGCGGCCTCCATTCCACATACTCCAAGTCCACTCTTTCATGGGTTTGGCCCACGCCAACCTCAACTTGGCAGTTACCCCTTCACTTGAAAGTTCGCCGCTCATACTATTACATCTTTACTTACAGACAACATCAGCCCAGAAACCCCTGTAACGAGAAACACTTTTTATACAGAAGCGTTTGCACAGGTTTGTAAAATTTTATTTTTTAACTAACAAAGAGTCTTGTTTGACAACAGGTAGCCTGACTCTGAGCTAAAAACGTTTTGGGAAGACTTGACCTTATCTACAAAAATATCTAGGCACTTTTGGACTATAATAAAAAAATACTAGCAAAATTTAGTAAAACCAAGAACAAAGTAATTTTACTAGATATCTTATCTTCATATATAGTTCTCTCCTAGCAGTTTAATGCCCACCTTCTAGAGATCTTCAGCATTGGTCGCTAAAATATCTTTACTACTATTCATTGACCTGCAGCATTCAAAATGATATTGGTCAGAACTTCCGCTGGAGCAAAAACCACAATGGTGGCGATTGTGCCCTCAAGTCTGGTAACTAAAAAATATGAGGGATCATTCCCAATAACTTATCAAAGTCTAATCATTGTATTATCCAAGATTGCTAATCTAAAGCTTACTTAAAAGCCTAAAGGTTATTACATAACTTCTGAATGATTGGATACTAAATAAGAGCTTTTTTGGAAGTTTAAAAGTCGTTGACACTAATAACTCATATCTAAGACTATCTTCAATAAAACAAAGCACTAGTAAGGGGTGCCAAAAAGCTTAGCCTGGTCAAGTCCCAACATGTGGCCAGTTTGTTAATAGAACCAACAAACTTGTTTGGTATTTTCTTGCTGGACATTGATAATGCAGCTAAGGCCTGAAATTTTGATGATCTGGGCAGATCAATCCTGTTGGCCTTCATCCAGAGGCTTTCTTGTAGACGCCTCCTCTGTTTGGAATTGAAGGCATTTGGCAATGTACTTTCCTTCACTTGGCTTACTTTGCAAACCTCCTTATAGTAAGACAGTCCAGTTCAGATTTCCTTGCAGACCCATTCTCTCTCTTGATCGGTTGGCAGGTTGTGGAAGGTAACTTGCCTGGTGATTTGGCTAGAGTAACGGGTCAGCTTCATTCACAAATAAAATATCCCTAGTATTTGAAACTGAAATCCAGGAGTTTCTTTCTGTCAAGTTTGCTGTGGATTATGATATCAATGTAGCTATGCTATGTCACCCATGGAGATTAAAATCACCCATTAACAGGACATTTTCAAGTTCCTGGTAAATGGTGGCAATCAAGCCTAATCATTTCCTCCTCAACCAACTGGTGGTGTATGCAAATGGCATCCCTGATATAAGATTTTGTACTTGCCAGTCTAATATGCCACTGATAAATGAGAAGATAAATTCATTATGGCTATCAGTACCGTTTTACATAGAGTCATCATTTTGGGCTATCGTGGTGCTATACAATATGTTTTCAGTTGTAGGTTTCAGGGCCTCAGTCAGAGTCTTTCCCTTGAGAATCCATTTTATTGACTCACTGATGCTGAAGTCGCAGCTCAGTAAGGCCTTGATTTGGTGCTTGTTGATGCCCCACTTGCTAATGTTACAGGCCATCACTGAACTAATCTCCAGATCCTTCCATCCTTGCATATTGGCGGGGGAGAAGCCAAGGAGGTACCAGTGGTGGGAAACTTTGGGACCGCACGCCAAGTGGTGATAAAGTTTAGGGATGTCAATGGTGATAGAGTTATTCTGGCACTAGTCCTTGATGGTGATACTGTTCATCTAGCGATGAAGAACAATTGTGCTGTATCAGCTGGTACATCAGCCTCGCGCCACTGGAAAGCCTCTGACAGGGTGAAGTTTTCAGCGGTGTAGGGGCTGCAAGGGTGTCATCATGAATCGATTGCTTCCAGTCATGGATCTTTTTGACTGCTATTTTAGTCTTAACCAGACCCATCTGAGCTCTGGGGTCATTACCCCATGCATCGCAGCTTTATGAGGCAGGACTTTATGTTCAATAAATGGTTTGGGTTATTATGGGTTTAAAATCTGATGAATCCCAGTTTACCACTTTGGCTAGGGTGTCATGATCCCTCCAGATTACTCATTTGTCTATGAAGAAAACCGGCCTTGCAAGGTCTCATAGATATTTTTTACCCCAAAATTTGCCCATTAATCGACAAGGTAAATGCTGGCTTTGTTGTGTATCTAACACCTCATCTCTAGGGGTAATAATCGTTTGCACTCCAATTGATGGCACCCTCCAGCAACCAGTTTCAGAAGGGCCCCCACTCCACTGAATTTTCTTTAGTACAGACAGCTTTGAGCAAATTGGAAGCGTTTGTGAAAGAAAATGTGTATATGCTCATATAAGGTTTTGGTCGCCTTAAAATCAGCCACAATCTATGGAAGGGCCTTCTTAAGGAGAAGATGATATTGTACCATTACAAGTGCCATTTTAGTGTTGATGACATGTTGCGCCAAGTCAAGTGTGATTGTAGCATTTGGGAAGCTCTTATTTTAGGTTTTTAGACTGTCACAAAATTCAGGAGCTTTTCACAGAAGGCGCCAGTTTGGTGGGGATTACTGCTTTGTTATACTCCATGGCGTTATGGAGGTCAATGCCATCTTCAAGCCAGGCCTTAACATCAGAAGGTTTGAGGTCCTCAAGATGGTGGCTTCCACTTTGCAGTGGTTGACAGGGCGTTTCATTAATGTGCCTCAGTGAAAATGCATGATATTCTGGAAGAGATAGCCATTTCAGTCAAAACCTGATTATCAAGCCATCTTTTGGCGCAACGGTGGAAAACTCATGTTTATGCCAAATGGCAGCTTTTTTGGGTGAGATTGCTTTTGTAGTTTACTGAGTTGCTGTGGAGTATGGAAATTTAGTGCTTCCCATTGTTTGACATCACGTGCTGGAATGCATATGCGTGCAAGCTTATCCTTTTGGATAGGCTGTACTTCACAGGTGCATTGCAGGCAATATCACCAACTGTTGGCTGGGTCATGTCAGTGGATTTGGATACTTCCATCAATACTTTTGGATTTTTTGGTTGGATATCATATAAGCTGAATTCGGATACTGAAAAAAGTATCTTTTTCAGAAATTTGGCCTAATGAATTGATAATTGAGTGTAAGATTGATAGCTCAGGGAAATTCCCAGTACCGATGTTAAAGCTTACCCTCCACTCAAACTGAACTATCTTTGATAAATTTGCGTGGGCGAGTTTTTTATTTCCAGGATTTAAAAGAATTGTTTTGAGTGTGGGATTTATGGGATTCTTTACATCTGGTGCTTTGGTGGCTTTTCCTAGGGGGACCTGCAAACTTTTTGGGGTTTACTGAACAGGTTTAAGGTGTGCTTGTAATACTTTTGATTGAAAGATAATAAAGAATATGTTGATAATTATGAAAATCTAAGTTATCTTAGTTGGGTTCTTCACACCCAATTTGATTAAATCATCGCGTATAAACAAATGCTGACGCTCTTCCTTATAGTAACTGTAAGGCACTTCTATCAAAGGAATGATCATTAAATCTTTTCCAAAGGAGTACTGGAGAACAACTTGTACATGTGAAAGCTATCCCTTCAAAACTAATCCCAATAGTTGGTACAAAAAAGAGATAATAGAAACTGTCTCTTCCACTCTAATTTCAAGAGCACACAAAAAGCTGTATAACTAGCTAATTGTTATCCCAAAGAACTATGTAATGTCCTGCAGATAATATTGTTGTCCTTTATTAAAAATAAACAAGAGATTTATATAGTGAATTTAATGCATGAATCTTCAATTGGTGAAAGTTCAGTGGAGCACCCCTTGCGTCTCAATTGCAAGGAATTTAAGTTCCACACAAAAAATGGAGTGAAGAAGGCGGCTGCCACTCTTATGTCCTAGGGTGATTTAGCACATGTGGTGGATGAGAGGTGAGTAACAGCGTACCCCCTCATAGTTTCCCCCTTTCCCCCTTCCTCACCACCCAAGAGTTAGTGCAGAGAATTGGGGGTGTGATTTAAGTGCCAGCTTTAAGAGCCACTACCAGTAGGGCTCAGTGAACATCCCTCTCCCTTGATAATTTTGGGTCTCAATGAGGGGGTCAAAATTATAAAATTAAACTAAGTCCAGTGGAACTGAGTCATCTGAAGTACGATTGGGTTCAAAAACCCACCAGCAGTTTCCTTCCACTGGAAAAGGTGGGCCCAACCCCAGCATAATCAGGCGCATTAGGTACAATATACAATTGGACCTCCCCTATGTGGCCTGTCCATGGGCGCATTCAGTTGCCTGCCAAACAAATTGATACCAATCTGCCAAGCGGAATTGCACCATGAGGTGAAATATGGTGTCAAATTTGAGTGAAAGTTGGCTGACCAGGAGTAATTAATCCAACATCATGAAAATTTTGGAATGTCATTCCTCTGGAATTAATATAATTGCGCTACCCTCATTTCATGCAAAATCTATTTATTCCTCATGCCCCCAGCACTTAAGACAACCATCCCCACAGGTACGGTTTTCAGTCAATTTTCTATTGTTTATCTAATAAAAAAATTTTAGCACAGATATTTCAAGTTTAGTTTAAACTCTCTTCTACCAGCCGCTGCCAGTAGGTTTCATGTTCCTCAGTCTACGCAATGACTGACATATTGGCCATAATCACAACATTGCTGCCTTCACTCCTCAAATGTGGATACCACTATAATGGCCTCCTGAGATTGTACCCAATTTTGGACGACGTCTGGCTTCAGGCTGTGACAAATTTCTGAAGATTCTTTCTCACCAGTGGGCGAGGTTTTGCAACCTCTTCACACGCTCAGCAACCCATGTCACCAGAGAAGATTTGAGGCTCACTGTGGGCCCAAAGAACCTTTAGTGGCGAAATCTGTAGCTGCTGCTGCTGCCACGGTGTGATTGTTAGTAGAATAGTAGTAATGGTGTTTGTTATAAGCTGCACCTCAATTGTTTCTCTCTACTTCAGATAGTATGTTATATGGATGGCTATGCCCCAGCATTCTGGTTTGCATTCTAAGTGGTTACTTACCCTGACTGGAAGGCTAGTCTCATCTTTATCATATGGCTCCGTGAATTTTGGTAAATAAATATTAGCAGCATCTATCAACAATAAATTATACCTTCAGGAGCTATCTGAAACAATGAATAACACATCTTCCTAGTCAGATTTTACCGCCAACTAGAGTATTACCCCCCTGGGTTAGATTCTGAGATAGTGTTTCCCAACACTTTTACAAACCCTCAGTGGACTAACCTTAATAAAGTTAGCACATCTGCTTAGGTAATGGACCATTTATACATTGGTAGCAAGTTGTTCTATTTTAGGAGAAAATGCGATTAACTGCCATTACAAGCATTGTCAATGCTTCAGAAAATGATAATATATCTTTATTGAAGGACGACATACCTGATTAATCTAATAGTATACTAAAAAAATTAAATCAGTAATTGAAACACTTGCATACATTGTTGGGGACTATTCCTAATGGAACATTAATTATTTATTGAAATTAAATATTGCAAAATAGAGTTTTTACTATAATGAATTAACCCAAACAATAGTTATCATCAGCAATAACTCCAACATCTGCTAAAAAAGGTCTTATTATAAAGCAACGCCCAGTAGATAAGACAGTTAATACATCATAATCTATTAGATCTGGATGATGTGGGCATTGTAAAATTCCAACAGGATCCTAAGGGCAGTGGACGCTGACTTTTCCATAGCAGTGTTTGCTTTCATCCCACTTGGCATTATATTCAATTAATAGGTATTGTACCCCAAAAGTCATCTCAGAAAAGTTTTATTTGTGTTTAACGCGTGAGTAGATGCAAATTGGTGAAATTTGGTTAGCCATTATCGCTTTAGCTGTAAACTAACTTTAGTGGAAAATCTATCAGCTAAGTAATATCCATTAGTGGAGTGCTTTGATTGTAAAAGTTAAAGGTGTTTAATCAGGCCTGTCATATTTATGTGCTGAGCACTGACTTTCAGGATTCCTACTTTTACTTAGCACTAATTAAGTTGTGGGTAAACTGCTCTATTGGTGCAGTAATCTGATCTCTGATAGAATACTTTTCTTGAACTTTTTCTGGTCACTTCAGATTCACAAAACTGATGCTTAAGCTAAAGAAATAATTACCCTGCTAGGCTAACCTCCCTAAAATCTTAAAATCAGAAATACAATTCAATAATTCAGTTTATTATAAAAAGCTTCTCTAGTAAAAAAGATCTGAGGTAATAGTTGCAGATAATGTAAAAGTATCTAATTCATAAGTTATGGAAATGTAATTTCTAAATTGAAAAAATCTAAATAAATAGCAAAAATATGTGATACTAATTAAAGCTTCTGGTAAACTAATAATAGCTATTGATATATAGACTAGATTATGCAAGTGTTAGAAAGTTAGAAAAGCATTTTTTAGCCTTTGTCTTAATAAACAATATATCTATGCTAGGATTTTAGTATGCCACATAATCCAACTTAATTTGATAACACCAATTGCTTTATTCGCTGGGAGATTCACCTTAGTGGACGTGAGTTATCATAAAAAATGATAACTATGGTTGGTTGTTATTTCTGATTAAATATTAACTAATCATGGAGGATTTGATTCCACTGGATTACTAATGTTTAGTCAGGGATGATCCCCGTCAATCAACAAATGATTCAATTATCAATTTAAAAATTGATATTTTTATTTTATATTTTAGGGGCCAATTGGTGTCTGTCGCTGACTGACTAAAAGAATTATTATTAGTTGCTTAGCATTAATGAAGCTTCTGGTAGCAACTTGTGAGTTAACCTTTTAGTTAACGTGACCTGCTGTTAATGGGTAAAAGGTCTCATTACCTAAGCAGGTTGCTAGCCTAATAAGGGAAATGCACTGGGGTTGAGAGAAGGCATTGAAAGACAATCTTTGATTCAACCCAGAAAATGTCACATTTCTAGTCAATGGTGGGATCTGCTTATATGGATGAGAAAGATCTTAGTTGGGTGAGAACTCAAAAGGTTATCATTTGGTGACAGCTGCTGTTTCCAAATAGCGTTAATGGAAAAGTTGGGCGCTAGATTCTTTATATATATTCCCTTGATTTTTATACAGTAAGGCACATACTTTAAGATTATTTTAAATATTATAATAATCTAGATTGTCATACATTTAGCGTATATTTTAATCTTGATATTAGTGTTGAAGGATAAGATGTTCTTTGTCTATTTATTGCTATCAAGATCTCTGCGGGCTCATGCGTCAAGAGAGGAAGAGAGAATCTCTGAACATATTAATAGGTTAAGTTTTATCAGTAGGAAAAGTTAGAGCGAGAGGTTCCATTGTTTATTAAAATGTATTCAGGATTATAAGGAAGAGTGTTAGCCTCATTCTAGCGTTGATGACAATACTTAAGTTGGTTGTAGAATTTTTAACTTTTACAATAGTATTCATGCTATTGTCAACCAGTCTGTTAACTGTATTAATAATCTATTTTAATGCAAACATCAGAACCCATGCAGTAGACTTGAGAGCTAAAGTGAGCATCATAGCTCAAAAGTTTATATTTGGTGCTTGCTACAGGTTTAGTTTGATAGTTACATCTTAAAAGGTTTACAATTTATATAATATAAAATAATTAAGTCTTTTTAAAATTGAATTATAAATGGTGGTTAGCCGAGCAGGTAAAACTGCTTCCACCCCTAGTGCAGGTTTTGAGTTCGAAACCTGTACTGGCTAGAAAACATTTTCAGTGTGGTATATTTGTCCCAAGGTTGACCCACCTCAAATGATTTTAAAATTGAATTATAAATTTTAATTAACCTGTACCAAAGCGTAGGAAGCCCGTTAGCTGGTTTAATAGATCAATTTTGATTGATATAATATGCTAATATCTAAATATATATAAAAATAAATGTTTATTTGTTTATTTGAGTTGTATTAGTTCCTATACAATTATCCAGTTTGCAATTAAACTTTGGTGAGCTGTTATTCACATGCCTGCAAGGGTTTCTTTATCATTAAAACCAGTTTCATAGTAGTAATAAAGTTTATATGTAAGAAGTGAAAAAAATTATGTTTTTAATGGTGATTATTATACTTTTATGGTGGAACAAATAGATATTTAGTTGATTTGATAACCTCAGTTTTGTGTCAAGTAGTTAGCAGTTACTTGGCTAATTATTAAGTTAATGCTTTTAATAATTAACAAGTGATTACTGATTCAAAAGTTTAAATGGTTTTGCAAAGTGGTTGGTGGTTTTAGGTTATCTTAATAGGTTTAATTGGGTATAAGAAAATGGTTAGTAGTACTTTATGAATTTATGAAAGGTTATAGAGTAGATTATTTTTCCCTACTTGCCATTATGCGCCAAAGCCATGTGCCACCCCATACCAATACCAAAGCAATCATCAGCTTGCAATAATTGTGGTGGACTCACACAAATATTGCCCACTCTATAAGGCGGTCACAAAATCTGCCACCTCATTAACCAAGGTGTGCCCCCTCCCACCTGATTCCCTGCCATCACCAAGTGTAAAATTATCAAACTTCATATAAAAGCAACCATTACAGTTGCACCATTGCTACAACAAAGTTAAGCCTAAAATCAAAGTAATGCGCTCATGTTTACTGCCTTTGCTTCCCTCCCTAACTCAATAAGGTGAAACATAACCTTCTCCAAGTTTTTAAATTCATGTTCATTGTCATAGTGATCCCTGACAACCATTATACAACAAATTTAAGCCCCATCACATCAAAGCCTTCGTTCCATTGCTCTCTGCCAAGACTCACATATCCTGAAAGATCTCAGTTACCAAGGAGGTGCCCAAACCCCCTCCCCCTGCCATAGTTTGATAGGTTTAACTGCTGATGCTTCCTGGTGGGAAAGTTTATATTTAAATTTTCCTTTTTTTGCTTCCCCATCCTTAAGTGCATCGTCTCCAGTCATGTACTCTTGATTAAAAGTTGATAAAGAAGTTCAAAAAATATAAATAATCATAATAATGATATATAAAATCTAAAATATTATAAAATTCTAATGTTAATTGAATATCATTTTTCTGAGCCTTTGGTTATACTTAATAAATTGATAGGTTCATAGGTTTTGGTAAGCAGTTGGTAGTTTTAGTTAATTATATAAGTTCAATATTTGGTTTTGGTTGAATGGCTATTGGAAATTCATGAGAAATTACAATAAGCAGGCACTATGAAGGCTACAAAATTATTAGTTTCATGGCTCTAGCAAAGATCAACACAATTGCAAAAAAGTTATTAGTTCCATTGCTATAGTTTATTCCAATCAGAAATACAGAATCATATATGAAATTAGACCAAAATTAGGCTATGCAAGACAAGAATTGAGGTACTTTATTAATTAAAAATCAGAGATATTTATAGGGGAAAATTTAGTGGTTCTTTGCAAGGATTTCTGTGATTCACTTTAGGTAAGATCTTTCCTAACAGATGACCAATATTGCTGATTATTGTTATTAATATACTTGTGATGGTCAGATCTGATAGAGCTCTTATTAGATGTGACCAACCTTCTTAGTGAGGGCTTAACCCCTTCAAAATGCTTGGTCATTTCAGATTACTTAGTCATCTCAGATTGCTGAGCTTCTTTGATTGCTTAGCCTCACCTGTCATAGGAGGCTGATATCTCCAAAGGGTCTTTCTTTGGTAAAATTGAAAAATTAGAATTACCATCATGGATTTTACAATTTCTTTAGACTAAGCTATTGAATCTTGATCTGGGGCACTTCTGGTCATCTTAGTTGTATCTCCAACAATGGCTAATGATTATGTAAAAGTGATATTTTAATTTTCCTTAGTGAGTGGATGTAGTTTAGTAAGTTTGATAGATTTAGTTGGTTTTTCTTTAGTTGTTGATGTTTTAATTAGTTCACTTAATTAAACTGGTTTGGCTGGATGGTTGATGTTTGAGGTAATTCAATAGTTTTAATTGGTTTTGATTGAGAGGCTAATAGTTTTTGGTTAATTTATGTGCTCAATAATTTCAGATAAGTGCATGATGGATTAGCTAATTTTAAAATTTCATATTGGTTTTGCTAAACTTTTAATGGTTTTATATTTATCAATAAATTTATTTTTCCTTCTTATCAAAGGCCATCTAATAATAATAAAACTAAATTGTTTAGTATCATCCAGTAATTTTTTAACCTACAAGCAGCGCAGGGTAAAATGCATTGTCAAAAAAACATAAGGCTAAAATTCTCTATATAATATTCATTGTGTGTATTTATATATGAGACTTAAATCTCATAAACAAATGAACCAGAAATTTCAAACTTGGCACTAATACTCTTTCCATTTTGGAAATTATAATAGGCTGTCTTTTAAAAAAATAAATTAGAGTTATATATTTATTTATATATATAAAAAAAGAATGTTTCTTTTTTGTTTCTTTATTTGTACAATATGCATTCCTATACAATTCATTTGATTTTGATGAAACTTTGGTGAGTTGTTGTGCACACGCCCACAAAGGTTTCTAAATTAGTATGAACATTTTCATAGTAGTAAAGCAAAAAGTTTTCTATATAAGAAAAAAAGGATTTTATATATTTCTAATGTAAATTGTTATATTGTTATGGCTGAGCAGTTAGCTATTTGATTGGTTCAATATATTAAATGGTTTTCTGAGCAGTTAGTGGTTTTAGTTTGATTAATAAGCTTGATGGATCTAGTAAACAGTTAAATAATTAGTTGATTCAATAAGTTTATTGGTTTTTATAGTTGTTGGTGGTTTTTTGTTTATTTTTGATAAGTTGATTTAGTTTTAGTAAGCAGTTAATGGTTGGTTGATTTGGAATGTGGTTAATGGCTTAAAAAAAGTGGTTTAATATTTTTTATATATTAAAAGCAAAAAAGGATATTGCAAGTGACATTTAAAACTAAAGAAAAAGATTATGACCATTGTAGTTATCAAGGATTTTAAAGTATTGTGTATCTACGTTTTCTTTTGTTTTAATTTAGATAATAAGTATTAAGTTCTTCATCTTTGAGTAGTTCTCAATCACGTTTAATTTAAACGCTTGCACCTTATTATATGTTATCTTAACTATTAAACATCACTTTATTTTAATAAATAACAACTCTATTTATTTCTGATTATAACTTTAAATACCTGTTTAGATTTTAATTTCTAATTCATAAAATATCTGTGTCAAGTTAGGTCGAAAATGGTTCAGTAGTTTAAAGGATAATATGTCACATATAAATACAATGATTTTCTAAAGATTAAGTTGTTTTAGTTAGTGGCTTTTCTTTCCTGTAACGATAACATTAGTTACCAAAATTCAATTTAGATACCAATTTTTGATAATCGCATAGGAGAGATGGGCGATTTCAACAAATCCCAATTAAACAGGGAGAAAGCTGTATCAGGCAATGGGCAAAACGGTGTGCTGAAGGGCAAGAAACGCCCTGGAGGGGGACTGGGAACCAATGTCACCAAGAAACCACAAACTCAGACACCGTCTGGGTTTGTGGAGTTCACCACTAAACAAACCTTATACATGGAAATCTAATATGCCCAACCTCTATTGAAGGTAGAGAACAGGCTCTAACTTTTCCTAGGGGTTGATTCTCCAACTCTGTGGGAGAAAGTGGGCGAGGCACAGGCCTCACTTTTCCCCATGCCGTGTACATTACCAACCATACCATCCACCGCAGCTGGATCAATATGGGCTTTGAAACCTAAGAAGATGCAGATGCCGCTGCAAAAGTCTGTGTCAAAATTGCCCTCCCTGAGGGCAAACGAATTGTGTGCACTGCATGCACTAGATGGAACAAAGTAAACTTTGTTCATCTCCTTCAACTTGCACCCTAACAATCTTCCCCAAAAGGTAATCAGGGAGGAGCTCCAAAATGTGCTTAAAATCTATGGAGAAAGTAAACAACTTAAACAACTGCAGTTTCACCTGATGCCAAACCTGTGCACAGGAAAGGTAATCACTGTGATAAACCTGATCCCAAAAGTGGCCGCGGACCTCACAAGAATCTCATGCACAGTGGTGTTTAACCTCCCAAATGGGGGAGTGTCAAGGCCATTCCGTGTCAAACTGGAACGTGCACCGCCTATCTGCAACCACTGCAACACATTGGTGTACAAGGAACACACATGGCCCGTGAAAGAGGGCATTTTCATCCCAGACTTCTGTGATGATGCCACAGACAAAGACGACGAAAAATTCGCCAAAATAATTAACACTAACCATCACTTCGTTTGGGGAGAGGATGGGCAATACATACTCATATACACAGTATCACCCGAACTGCGCAAAATGGTACAGAAGGCCTGCAAACGGGCAGCAACCAAGGCTGCAACATGCGCGGCCTCCTCCATGAACCCTGGCCAAATTTAGGAGGACATAGAGTAAATCAACGAGACAACCAATCAGAGCAGAATGCCCAAGCTGAGGAGAACAGCGAGGAGATTAACCGAGTTACCCAATCAGAGTAGAATTCCCAAGCTGAAAATTTTCTCAACATTCTGACTGAACCACATTTTATCAATCAAGAGAACTTAACAGGACAATTCAGCTCCACAATGGGCGAAAATGTAAATCCCAATTCTACAAAATTGAACACTGCAAACATAGAAACCAACCAGCACACCTCACTGAACCACCATGATTCACAAGTGGAAAAATATGATGAAAACCCTAAAAACCGCAAAACCTGAAGGAAAGCAGCATTTGGATAAGAAATTGGATGATAACAGAGAGTGGACATGCAAAATAGCATGGAGCAAGCTCAAGAAATGGAAAACACTGGGTTAGGGCTGGAAGTCCATCCCAACTGCTCCTGACGCGCCACAGGCACCTCAGTGTCAATAGGGATGCTAAACATTGCGGGAGCCTGGGCTCAGGTGTCCCAAGTCAAAAAGCTGAACTTCCTGTGAAAACCCCCTGTAGATATCTTGGTCATCCAAGAGACCCACTGTCTACAGGTGGAAGAGGGATCCTAGTCAGCCAGGGTCTCACTATCCTAATTGGTATGGACGTCCCACTATGGGGTGGTCGTCTGAAATAACAAAAAAAATAAAAATCACTAACTCCTCCTCATATCTGCACATTCACGTCCTGGTAGCAATGATCAAAATCCAAGAGGACACAATCTTGATAGCATTCATCTATGCACTGTGCACCGCAGCCAAGAGGAAACAATTCCTTTTAACTATACCAACACTCACCCTCCCACCAGATACCATCCTGTTAGGCGACTTCAACTGCTGAGATAACCCCAATATGGACTGAAGGCCTAACGCCAGGTGATACACCCCAGGGCGCATCAAATTCCGTGCAATGAAGGCATCCCTTGGCCTACGTGATACCCTCCCCTTGGGTCACCACTTCTCACCCACATGACCTGCCCCAACATATGTGAGGGAATGAATATCTCAATGAGCCGCATCAACTTCATCCTTGATTTGAAAGCCCACCTCTTGAACATCTCCAACTTCTCAACAAAAATGATCAATTTCTCCAACCACTGACTCATTTTAGTGCAGCTTTCGCTAACCCAAAACCCACACAGACGTCGACTTGAAGGAAGCTACACCCATAAAACATAAAATTTCCTGAAATATCCGACTGTGTCAAACTTAAGGCCATAAACCCAGAATTTGCAACCCCATTCATATTGGACCCCATCGAAACCTGGGCAAATTTCAAAGCTAAACTGATAAATAAAACTCACCATCTCACCTCACATAAGTACACTGCTGACACAGACACAATCTAGTGCACTTGGCGGAACTGGACCACCTCAAGATCAGTACCCCAAAGTCCTGCTATAGCCCCAACTGGGGGCTCAAATGAGCGGAAATATTCACCCACTAAAACGCCCTCATCTTTGAACACCTGCACAGAATCATAGTATCGAGAAAAGGTAAGTTCATAAAAGAAGGTGAAACCTGCTCAATGTATTTCTTCTGCCAATTATAATCCCACAGCAACCATCCCATGTGCACACAGGTCCACAAGGCTGATGGCACCGTGGCAAATGATCCAGCGGAGGTCAAGGCGGAAGTACACCAGGACTACACCAAACTATATCATGTCACCCCAACTGACCCCTAAAAATCAAAAAAATTATATACATCACCAGAATATAAAGTGCACCGGCGGACTATAACCTCCTAACCTAATTACACAAAAGGAGCTCTGAGACACATTCTGAGGTGCACCTCATAGGAAACGCCTAGGGCCTGATGGGATAATCTACAAATTTTACAAGAAATGCTTCAAGAAAATTGCCCCCTCCTATTAGCATCAATGAACCAGCGCCTGCTAGGGACACGCCTCCTATGTCATAACCCTGTTTAAGAAGGGCGACAAACTTGACCTGGGCGACTGGCGCCCAATTGCACTCTCTAACACTAATACAAAACTACTCATAAATATTTTAGCAACCAGATTAGGCATAATAGCCTCTAAAGTCCTTCGCCCAATCAGTTTGGGTTCATACCAGGGCATTGAATCTGGATCAATGTACACTCTGTCGCCAACATATTCCAGTCCAAAACAATAGGAGCCCTGGTATTACTAGACCAGGAGAAGGCATATGACTCGTTAGTTGGCCGTATCTGAAGGACATCCTAAGTGCCTTCAAACTCCCACCCAGATTCATAAACTGGGCGATGATCCTTACAGAATCCGCATCCATGGCTGAATGCGGCCCTGGCTTCCTAACTAACAAGATCACACCACGCAGAAGGCTCAAACAAGGGGACCCCCTCAGATCACTGCTGTATATCTTGAGTTTTGATCCACTACTTTACGTCTCAGACTCACGCCTCATGAGCATAACTGCACGAGGTCAATCAACAATCAAGATACTAGCCTTTGCAGATGACTGTGTGATAGGTATTGCTGACAACAATGATGCCTGACAGCTATATCACACCCTAGAGGAATATTCCATTGTGAGAAACGCGTCAATCAACAAAAGGAAAACGAAAATAATCCTCCTAGGCAAGTACACTAACAACTGGGTCACAACACCCAAACCTCAAAGCCCCCCACAAAGGAACAATCCACTCATCCTACCCTTCACATCACCTCCTACAACCAACCCTGTCCGCCACCTTGAAATATAGCTGGAAACAGGAGGGTATACCAATGAGACAATTGAGAACAATCTACTACAGCGGGTGTCCAACTGCATCGCCTCCCTCAAGGGAAGATCCCCCAGGACTAACGGGGTGAGTAACAGTTGCCAACTCACTCATTCTTCCGATGCTGTGGTTCCCTGCACACACAATCTCCTTCTCACCTACATTCATATCCTCAATCCGCGCACTTATCCAGAGATGGCTGTGGCCTGGGTCCTGGCCACCTGCATGAGTGGAAACACTCTTCAGCCCATGCTCCAGCGGAGGTATGGGCCTAATAGACTTTGAGGTCCACGCCAACCACATATTGGGCAATTGGATAAAGGAAGTCCTAGCCCCAGACCTCCCACAACAACACTGGTCTAGAGCGGCGAGGGCCAACTTTGCACAGGCGCTTAAACTATCCAGCCCACACAACCCGTCCAGCCTGCTCACATACCTTGCAAACCACCCCAATGTAGCGGGCCCACATGGAACCCCCTCACTTCAAACGCCTCCTCCACACCATTTGGCACATGGGGTGGACCGTCACTCTCACAGGCACTAGTCAGGGAAGGGGAAGGCCCAGAGCTCACTTAATGCTAAGGAAACCAGAGGACCACCTCAGAGGGACACATATGACGTGGCCCCATTCATTGCGAGATTCAACTACCTGGATGCTATAGACGTCCCCTATGATCTCACAACACAGAAGGTAATATGGAGGCTAACAAATCATACGCTCCTCTGGCAAAAAGTAAGAGCTAACACCTGACGTTGCCTCAAAAGAACCTACTGAACAGCAGATCTCTCCAACTCTCTTCATGCAGTGTGTGAAGTGTGTGGAGGGGATGGCACCCTGCACCACCGCCTTGAAGCATGCCCCCCATCTAGATCAATATGGCAGGAAGTTGCGCATCTGTTAAGAACCCAAAATGACCAGGAGCTGTCAATATCCAGAAGCCTCCTCACACTCCAACTTAAATCACCAATACCACCCACACTCTACTCCCTGATAGTCACCATTGCAATGTGGACAATCCACACCATAGCACTGGATGCCTTCAAGGAAACTGTGCCCACCATCTGCGGGACAATCAGCAGATTTCACCTATACCTACTGGAACACTTTCAATCCTGGCTATATGGATACATGAGGCCAAAGCAACAACAACTTGTTAAATCATGGTTTCCAGTCTGGTTTCTGCATATGGACCCCTTCCTCCACACCTGCTCCATAACAGGGGAAACCCCTTTGGAGTAAGGCATTCAACCTCCCTATACTTGGCAGTACCAGCTGGCAACAGGGGGTAACTCGTCTACTCTGGGGTGCCTAAATATTGCTTACTTCACCTCCCATTACATATATTGGTATTGTCTGTCCCTTGTTTGGCTTACCTCGGTTAAATAAAAGATGTTTTAGTTAGTGGTTTGATGGTATTTAATTGATCTGTTAGGTTAAATTTTACATGGCTGAGTGGTTAGTGCTTTTTTTGTCAATTTGATAAATAAAATGGTTTTGGGTAACTGGTTGGTGGTTTTTTATTGATTTAGTTTTTGATTTGGATTTATCCAAGTAATGTGAATTTTGGTTACTTTTCTAAAGCTTGATTTTATTGGCCAAGGGTTTGGTAAAAATTTGTTGTTTCTTATATTCAATTGGATTAGGCTGGGTTGTTAGTGAATTATGGTTAATTTGATAGGTTCTTTAGCTCTGTTAAGTGGTTTGATGGTACTAAAAATACAATAAAATTTTTAGGTTTGTATAATTAGTTTGTAGTTTTTAATTAATTTAATAGTTACAAATGTATTGTGCAAGCAGTTGATGATAATTAGTTTGATATGTCAATGTTAATGAGTGAGAAGTTCCATGTTATTCTATTATAAACCTTAATTAATCAGTTCAAATTGGATGATAATAAATAGACTTAAGCAGCGTTAGGTAGCACAGCTAGTCTAATATATAAAAATAAGTAATCTGTTTGTCTGTCTGTTTGTTTATCCATCTTTTATCCTTTCTATATCATTCATCTGATTATGATAAAACTTTAGTTAGTTGTTGTGCGCACGTTCACAAAGGTTTATGGATTTTGAAACCTTTTTTAGAGTAAAATAATATATATATATAATAAGTGAAACTGTAAATATTTATGGTAATTGGTATATTGTTATGGCTGAGCAGTTCATCATTATTTTGATTAATAAATTTTGAATGGTTTTGCCAAGCGGTTGGTGGTCATTTGACTATTTATCAAGTTAATTGCTTTAGTAAGTAGTAATTGATTGGGTAATTTTAGTGTTCAAAATTTTTTTTAAAGTACTTGGTGTTTTAAGTTGATTTAATAGGGTTAATTGGACTTGGGTGAATAATTAATAGTCTTATATAAAAAAATTTGCTTTTTTTGTCTGTTTATTTATTTGTCTTTGCTGCCTTACTAAACCATATATACAATTATGATAAAACTTTAGTAAGCTGTTGTGTGTACACCCACACTAAATTCTATTTTTTTGGTTTTTATAATATTATAGTAGTAAAATATAAAGTGTATTTTATAAGTGCAAATTATTTATGCTTTAATGGCTTTTGGTATATTTTGAAGATTAGTTTTATAATTTGTTGATATGAAAGTTTCAATGGTGTTCCATCTAGTACTAAAAAAAAAAAGTTTCAATGGTGTTACCAATTCTTTGGTAGTTTTAGGTTAAATTTAATAAGCTTGATGGTTTTATCAAGCAAATACATGATTGATTAATTCTTTAAGTAGGATGTTTAAGTAAGTTTTTGGTGGTTTATGTTGTTTTAACAAGTTTAGTTTGGGTTTACCAAGAAATTGGTAGTTTGATTTGGTATAAATAATGGTTTTAGCTATGTAGTTTACTAGTTTATGTCAGGGCAAATCCTAACATTAGTGGAATTCCTGATATTATAGATATTGTCAGTCAGATCAATATGATATGTGATGAAGTTATATCAAATAATTGCATATAAAATTAATGATTGTAGTGAAAATATTCAATTGATTTTTTTTATCACTTCATTTGCAATAGTATTCAGTCAATTAATTGCACCAAAACAAATTTATGATGAGACTGAGACGATTCCCACTGCCTTTCAAAATCACATGCAAGTTGCAATCCCATAATCTCCAGTGAAGGGTAGTTCATTGTTTAAAATCAATTAAGCTTAGGTAAGTCAAGGAGGTTGGAAGGTATATAAAACCAAGGCATTCATTTGGTTAATCTTTGCGGTCAATAAAATTATTCTTATGATGCAAACACTATTAAGTTTAATTACTAAAGTGTTATCATTACCAATCTACCACCCCAGCCTACAAGAAACTCCCTTCCAACTTTCTCCTTTTAAAGCCATGTCTTTAAGCAACTCCCATACCAGCTTACCCACCATTCCTTATACCTGGACACATCTAGTGTCCTTGTCATACTGGGCTAAACCCCTTGGTTATGCTAACTCATGGTTAGCTATCCCCAACCAGGTCAGTAGTACACCAGTTCCTGATAGTTTATCTAATGCTTGATTGGAAGCAGGAATTACCCTGCCAAGCTAACCACCCTTTTATACTGAACATATATAATAGGTATATTATAGTATTTCTTTATTATATTGGCCCAAGAGCTATTAAATATATATCATATAAATTATATATTAGATATGAATTGAGTTATATATTTTTGAGCTAGTTTAGTTTGTAGCTAATAGCAATATGGGCACTTATAGTATTTTCTTAGTTTACTAAGAGTATTAATTTTAATTAATTCAATTTCTAAAATTTAATTTAAGGTATGATAAGCAAACCTCTGAAAGATTTTGGAATAAAAAAATAACAGCTATTAGATATAAACTTTTAAATACATAAATTGAAAGAAATGGAAGGTTTTATTTTTCTCGTAACAATCACTTTAGTTACTACAATTTGATTCAAACAGCAAATTTGGATAATCACACACAGGAAAGATGGGTGACTTTATCAATAAAAATAATACAACATGGGCAAGCGTCGTGGAGAGCAGTGTGCTTAACGGTGCAACTAAGGGCAAGAAACGCCCTGGAGGGGGACCAGGAACCCAATATGCAAAGAAATCGCAAATTCAGACACTGTCTGGGCTTATGATATTCACTGTAATGCATGCACAATATATGTACATTCAGTTCAACCAACCCTTATCAAAGGTGGAGCACAGGATCAGACTCTTCCTTGGGGATGAGTCACCGACCCTGTGGGAGAAAACATGTGAGGCACAGCCCTCACTTTTCCCTCACATGGTGTATGTAGCCACCAACAACATGGGCCATGGCTGGATCAGTATTAGTTTCAAAACAGCCAATGAAGCTGATGCTACAGCAAAAGTCTGTGTGGAAATTGCCCTCCCTGAGGGCAAAAAAATTGTGTGCACCGCGTGCACCAAATGGATCAAAGCAAAAACTTTGTTCATCTCTTTTGACTTGCTCCCCACCAACCTTCCTCATAAGGTAATCAAGGAGGAGCTCCGCAAAGGTCTCATGGCATATGGAGAAATTCAGCAACTCAAATTACAGCAATTTCGCCTGATGCCCAACCTGTGCATGGGCAAAGCTATCGCCATAATCAACCCCTTCCTAAAAGTGAAAGAGGACTTATCCAGAATTCCCCGCACAGCAGATTCTACTTTGAAGATGGGAGCCAGTCAGCCGCATTCTGAGTTACACCAGAATGCGCACCGCCCATTTGCAACCACTGTGGCTCACTGGGCCACAAGGAACATGCATGCCCTGTGAAAGAGGGCTTAATGGAAAATGATTATTGTGAGGAAGCAATGGATGAAGATAATGAAAACTTTGCCAAAATGACTGACAGTCACCACCCATTCCGCTGGGGTGAAGATGGATTATACTCCATCGTGGACCCAGTTATAAGCAAACAATGTAAAGTGGCACAAAAAGCCCACAAGTGAGCAGCGGCTGAAACGGTGGCACATGCAGAGTCCACCATTAACCCCAGACAAATTTGGGAGGATATATCAGATATTCACCGAACCAACCAATCAGAACATAATGCCCAGGTCAAAAATTTTCATAGTAGCCTGACTGAGTCACAAAGCGACATCAGTCATGCACATACTGAGGAACAATGTAACTGCAATTTGGGCGAAAATGCGGTGCACAATTCACCAAAGTTGAACCTCAAAAATATAAAATCCAATCAACAATTCGCATCAAATCAACATGAGACCTGTGTGGGAAAAGTTGATGCAAATGCAAAAAACTGCAATTCCATTGAATTATTGGGTCAGATCAAGGGAACCAACAATGGCAGTGAAAGAGTTGGAGTACAGATGCGGAGCATGGCCAAAATGAGCTGCAGTGGGATAGGGCCAGAGGGCCCTCCCAACTGCTCCCGAGGCGCCACGGGCACCTCAGTGTCAATAGGGACACTAAACATTGCGGGAGCCAGTGCTCATACATCCCAAGCCAAAAAGCTGGAATTCCTGCGAAAACCTCTTGTAAATATCTTGGCCATCCAAGAAACCCACTGTCTACAAGGGGAAGAAGGATCCTGGTCAACCAGGGTCGCACCATCACAATCAGTATGGACATTTCACTGTGGGGTTATTGTCCAAAACAACAAAAAATTTAAAATTACAAATTTGTCATCACACTTGCACAGTCGAGTCCTGGTAGCATCAATCACATGCTAAGAGGAAATAATTTTGATAGCATGTATCTATGCACCGTGCACTGCAACTGAGAGAAAACAATGTTTTGAAAACTTTCCTACTCTCACCCTCCCACCAGATACCATTATGTTAGCTGATTTCAACTGCTGGGATAACCCTGATACGGATCAATGGCCTAATCCCAGGGGATACCCGCCTGGACACATTGAATTCCGCACAATGAAGGCATCTCTTGGCTTACAGGATGCTCTTCCCCCAGTTCACCACTCCTTCCCCACATGATGTAGCCCAACATATGCGAGGGAGCGCTCATATTAATGAGTTGCATTGACCACATCCTTGTCCAGCAATCCCACTGCTCAAGAATCTCCAAATTTACAACAAAAAAGATCAATTTTTCTGACCACTGATTGGTTATGGTGCAGTTAGCACCAACCCAATCCCACACACAGGTGTCACCTTGGAGAAAGCTTCACCTGGAAAATATAAAATTGCCTGAGATATCCAACTGGGGCAAAAACAAGGCTACAAACTCAGAATTCACAGCCCCATTCACTTCAGATCCCATCAGAGCATGTGAAAATTTCAAAAAGGATTTAATGAACAAAACCTGACATATTGCATCATGTAAGTACACCACGGACACGGCCACAATCAAGTGTACTTTGGCAGAACTAGACCACCTGGAAATAAATACTCTGAGATCTGGCTATAGCCCCAACTGGTGATGCAATTGGGCAGAAATTTCTGCCCAACTTAACAATCTCATCTTTGAACACCAACACAGAATCAAAGTATCAAACAAAGGTAAGTTCATAAAGGAAGGCAAAACCTGTTTGACATACTTTTTCTGCCAATTCCACTCCCGCAGAAACCAGCCCGCATGCACACAGGTCTGCAAGGCCAACGGCACCGTGGCAACCAACCCTGAGGAGGTCAAGGTGGAAGTACACCGCTATTACACCAAATTATATCGTGAAATGCCAACAGATTCACAAAAATTTAAGAATTTATACAAACTGCTGAGATACAAAGTACACCACCAAATTACAATATACTATCCCTAATTACATGGGAGGAGCTTTGGGAGACAATTCGCGGTGCACTACGTAGGAAATGCCCAGGGCCTGATGGGATACCCTACGAATTTTACTAAAAATATTTTCAACAAATCGCCCCCTCCTATTGGCATCTATGAACCAGAGCTTGTTGGAAACACGCCTATTACCAGGAGGCCATGAATCCTACGTTATAACCTTGTATAAAAAGGGTGACAAGTTGGACCTGGTCAACTGGCGCCCAATTGCACTCTCCAACACTGACACAAAAATTCTAACAAAAATTTTAGCAGCTAGATTAGGTGCAATTGCATTTGACGTCCTATCACCCAACCAATTTGGGTTTATACCAGGGCGTTCAATCTGGAACAACATTTACCCTGTTGCAAACATCTGCCAATCCAAAGCAACTGGTGCCCTGGTCCTCTTGGATCAGGAAAAGGCGTATGACCGTGTTAGCTGGCCATACCTAAAAGAATGTCTACATGCCTTCAAACTCCCACCAAGATTCGTAAAATGGGCGATGCTCCTAACAGAATCTGCAACCATGGCTGTATGCGGCCCTGGGTTCCTAACAAACAAGATTAAACCACACAGAGGGCTTAACCAAGGGGATCCACTCAGCCCACTGCTATACAATTTCAGCTTTGACCCACTCCTCCAAGTAACTGACTCACGTCTCATGGGGATAACCGCACAAGGACAACCAACAGTCAAGATACCATCCTTTGTGGATGACTGCGTAGCAGGTATAGCAAACAATGAAGATGCCCGACAGCTGGAACGCACTCTAGAGGAAACTCCAAGGTGAGCAATGCATCGCTCAACAAAAGAAAGATAGAAATCATCATCTTAGGCAAATACACAAACAACTGGGCCACAACATCAGAACCTCATACCAACACATGAAAAAACCCAATTATATTACCCTTTGCAACACCTCCCACCACAACTTCTGTCTGACACCTTGTAATTTGTCTAGAATCAGGGGATATCCTAATGAGACAATGGAAAGTAACCTGTTACAATGGGTATCCAAATGCGTCGCCTCCCTCAAGGGAAGATATCCAGGATTAACAGGACGAGTTACAGTTGCTAACTCGCTCATCCTCCCAATACTGTGGTACCAGGCCCACGTGATCGCCTTCTCACCTACCTTTATAACCTCAATCCATGCGCTTATCCAGGGCTGTCTGTGGCCCAGCTCTCACCCTCCTATACGGATGGAAACACTATTTGGCCCACGCTCAAGCGGAGGCATGGGTCTAATAGATTTCTAGAGCCACGCCAATCACATCCTAGGTACCTGGATAAAGTAAGTCCTTGCTCCAGACCTCCCACAACAACATTGGTCCAGAGCAGCAAGGACTAACTTTGCACGGGCGCTCAAATTAACCAACCCACATAGTCCACCCAGACTACTTTCATACCTTTCAAGCACCCTAATGCAACGGGTCTGCATGGAACCTCCCCTCATTTCAAACATATCCTCCAAACTATCCGCCGTATGGGATGGACCATAGAGAACATGGGTACTGTACAGGAAAGGGGACGACCCAGCCCCTAATTCAAATTAAAAAACCCAGAAAACCACCCCCAGAGAGATATGCTCACAACAACCCCAAGCATAGCTAGGATAGAATACCTAGATATGTTGGACATTCCATATGATTTAACCACACAGAAGGCAATGTGGAAAATTATTCACCACCCACTTCTACAGCCAAGGATAAGAGCAAACGCCAGGCGCTGTTTGAGAAGGACCTATAGGATGGCGGACCATTCCAACTCCCTCCACAAAACATGTGCAGTATGTGGGGGGGAGGGATCCTTACATCACCGCCTAGAAACATGCCCCCCAACCAAAGCTATAAAGCAGGAAGTCGCACGCCTGCTTAAGATCCAAAACAAACAGGAATTCTCGATATCAAAGAGCATCTTCACGCTCCATATTGAGTCACCAATCCCATCTACCCTCCATTCCCTAATAATACCCATTGCAATGTGGACAAGCCACACAATTGCATTAGATGCGTTCAAGGGCATAGTCCCAACTATTCATGGGGTTATTAACAGATTCCATGTCCACTTACTGGAGCACTTCCAATTCTGGCTCTATGGATATATGAGACCAAGGCAAAAAGCGCTCATAGAATTATGGTTCCCACTCTGGTTCCTCCACAAAGACCCTTCCTTTCACACCTGCTCCATAGCAGGGGAAACCCCCTCGGAGTAGTGCACCAACCCCCCATACCTGGCAGTCCCGCTGGCAACAGGGGTAACTTGAGTACCCTGGGGTGCCCAATTTTATATTTGTCAGTTATTTCCTTAGTTTTACGTATATTCAGTAATTTCCATCCCCTGGTTAGCTTACCTTGGATAGTTAAAAAATTGAAAGAAATGATTTAATGAAAATACTTAATGATATTAAGTAATTAAATCATATATTAGAAAAGTTGAGCTGAGAAATTGAATCTGCAACGTAAATCTAACCTTGAGGTTTATTTTAATCATGTATTGCTTTTTGTTTAATTTCAAGTGAACAATTTGAAGAACTATACAATATATCTGACAATTCTCAACTACTTGGCCAAAAAGATTGAACCTACCAGACTTGATGTCAGTCAGTGTTAGAGTTTTATTAAGCAGATATAATATAAAAATACTCAATTTTAAACATTTGTCTATTAACCTAAGCTAAGCCAGGCTATACCATTATTTATCTATAATACAAAACTAATTTAATGTTATTAAATTGTTTGTTTATTAAGCCTAAGCAATGATAGAAAACACCACTATTATTTGTTAATTTAATAGTTTCAGTTTAATTTAACTATGATTGAGTGGTTGGCAGTTTTTGTTGATTAAATTGGGAGTTTTATCTTTTTCTGAGTGGTTGGTGAGATTTAGTTAAGTTTATAAGTTCAATGGTTTGGCCAAATGGTTAGTGGTTACTTATAATATAAAAATATCACATATATATTGCTTTTAAACTAAATGAGATGTTTTGGTTAGCAGTTTAGTGGTATCTGTTTAATTTTCTAAGTTTGGTTTTTTGGCTAGGTGGTCGGTGCTTTTTGGTCAATGTATTAGATTCAATTGTTTTTGGCTAAGTGGTCGGTGTTTTAATTGATTTAATAGGTTCAACTGCTTTGTTTAAAAAGTTGGTGATTAATCAGTTTGATACTAAAATGGTAATAAGTAAGTAGTTTCATGTTATCTATAATATAAGGCCTAAATTAGTCATTTCAAATCATCTGGTAGCAAATTAAACCTGAGCAACGCCAGGTAACTCCACTAGTTTTTATAATTATCAGGAAGGGTAAAAGTGTAGGGTATATATATATTCCCTCCTCACCATTATGCATCAAAGCCATACGCCACTATACCAATATCAAATGACCACCAGCTTGTGATGATGGTGGCCTTAAGCAAATTTTTCTTACTCCAAAAGGCAGTTTTATTATCTGTCACCTTATTTGCCAATGGTATGTCCCTCTCAACTGGCTTCCCTGCTGTCGCCAAGTGCAAAATCAATATACTTCACATGAAAATGACCATTTTGGTCTGCGCCATTGCTACAGCAGCAAAATTCACCCCAAAACCAAAGGTAATGCTCTCAAGTTTCACTGGCTTTGTCTCCTTATTTTATGTTTCATCAAGGTAGAACACAACCTTAGCCAAATTTTTAAATTCAAAGTTTGTTGGTATTAATGGAACTTTGATAGATCAAATGAAAATTGAACAATTTATAATCCCCAATCCATTTGGGGAACTATTATCAAGGCGGAACCTACCAAAATCAATTTGAGCAATAAATCCAAAATGAAAAGTTACAGGCCCAAACCCTTCTAAATTCACTGTTATAATCACTAAAGATCTTGCCAGTTGGATCACCCAAATCTGATGAACCAATCGGGAACAAATATAAACCAACCAAATCCTTTGGACTATTGCATTTTGCTCCAAAAATCACCATTTTCTTTCTAACCCCAAACCTCAACAAAATCTTATAAGTAACCTAAAATATAAAAATAAAGGGATCTTTATTCTCATTCAATTTTTAGCCATGTTCATACTTAAGGTCAGCCTGCTATTTTAACATTGGTTTTTCCTTTTTAGTGAAGCTATAAATTGATATATCTTAGGGACTCAAAAGTCTGTTAGTTGATTACATTGGGCAATTATCAACTATAAAACACAGCCACAAAGGACATAACCTTTAAAAGTAAACAAAAAACTCAACACTGTTGATTTCTGCAAGGTCCTTTCTATGCTACCTAGTGAAGACATATTTTCACAAAGTTAATACCAGCAAGTTTACCCCTACCACTATGGAGGAAAGAATGTGTTTGAATAATGAAACACCTTCTGGTGGAAATTATGACATTTGCATCGGTGCCCTCAAGAAGCAGCTTCATAAAGCGGTTTGCAGGGAATGGATGGACTATACACAGGAAACACTTGGTGAAGACTTTACCCTGATCCTTTGTATAGTCAAGGTGTTTTTCTGACCACTAAAGTGGTGAGTCACGTCATTCATTGATATGGAGAACCTCCACCGCCTTCTAGGTACTAAAGTACCCTCAAGAACGCCAATATGTGGTATCTCTTATCTGGAATGACATGGAAGAATTACACCATCAGGTGGGGAGGCTATTCCTCAACCTGATCTAAGCACCTTATAGTCAGCTGAGTATAGGCGGTCCCCCATCCCACAATCCATGTTCTCCTTGAAGCTGTTGAATATTTTAAACCCATATTTGAAAAATATGTGCCTAGGGCTGAACTCATCCAGTCCTACATGTATGTTTAACAAAATGCCATGGACGGTGCTACAGATCATCTGAAGTGTCAGCACATGCAGACCTGATCAATAGCAAGGCTTGAAAAATTATGATGCACTATTTCAAGGAGTGTGCAACTTGGGCGGAGTTAAAAAATTTCCTCCTCAAAGAATTTGCCAGTAATCTACCCTGTTTACCCGCAAACAGGCATTCATGCAGATCTGCCCTAAGCAGGGTGGAACCAACACAGAGTTTGCTGAGTGGTTTTATCATGAAGCTCAGGCCTTTGCCTACTCTGACTGGGTTAACTTTGATGATGCCACTGCCACCATCTCTTGGCATCTCAGCATAACTCAAACACATGCTATATTTTAAAATGTATAAAGGCTCTACATATCCAAGCTCAATATTGAGTAATCCATCATAAAGTTGCCTTGTGTGAAATGCTCCAAGGACCCAACAAGGAGACAGGCCCCCATCCATATTGTAGGGCAGCCCCAGAGATGCAACCCCTACTATGACTCATGTGCCTATTTTAGAAATTTTGGGCACTGAGAAGCCACTTGGTGGAATAACAAGGATGAAGAGACGGGAAAAGTGGAGTCAGAATAGGGCATGAGCACCCTTCATTGATGACCCTGCGCCTCAGGTCTCATTCATTGTTATTTCTCCAGTTGAGTGTTTTGCTTTATCCCCACTGGACCAGGTGTATGTCGTTACCTCAATAATTCTCAATAAAAATCTAAGTTCTTTATATGTTGCCCTTTGGGATCACTTTCAATAAGAAATTATATTTATTTAATCCTTCACTTTGGCACAGAGGTTACTCGTATCAAAGTAGTTGTCCATTAGGTGAAAATCCTAGCCATAGTTAAACCAGGTCACCAATTAATGTTATCTCTTCTTGACTTGTGATGAAGATAAAAGCTGCGTTATATAATAACCACACCATGGATTATGGTTTTGTAGGGCTCCAGAGGACTCTCTCCCTGGTTATTTATTCTGCACTTCCTCTTCAGTTTGGATCCCTGGTGGTGACAGAACATGTGTTTTATTGTAAAATGATGTTATGAACTTCTCATTGCATCCTATTCCTTATTAAATCTGATAACGAATTTAGTCATAAGGATTTGTGCTTTCTTATTCTAGGTTTTCGCATTCCACTAGTAGTCAAAGAGCTACTAGAGAAAAAAGGAAGAATAAAACTTAGGAGTTGCTTAGTGGAACTCCTGAACTTTGCTGATCATATAGAATACCAAGTTGTTGGTATAAAAATCAAACTTCTTCCTCCAAAGTGCCAATGCTCATGAGGGAATGGCTGTATAGGCCAATAAACGGGTAGTCATACCCCCAAGTTCGAAAATTCTGGTGGACACTGGAATCCAAGTTATAATTTTGCTGGATCATTTGGTAGGGACTGTTATAGATTCTAATACAGCCATATGTGAGCCTCTTACCTGCCTGAGGTTGCTGGATCCTGCCTATCAAGGGACCTTAATTGTAATGATGGCAAATTTCATGAATCAAACTATGCAAATTACCTGACACCAAACTGTCGCCTATGTTCAAACCCTACCTGTGAGTCAAGTTGAACCCATTTGTGGGTTTGGGAATTTTCATGACCCAGGAATTAAGGATTATGTTATAATTATCCAGTTTGACGTGAAAATAGGTGACACCCTCACCCCTGAGCAGCAGCGGCAAGCAGATGCACTGATTGAGGAGTAAGATGATATATTCTTAAAAGGCTCCAATGATTTTTGGAATAATAGAAGGGGTTCAGCTAGATTGTTGACAGGTTACTCTGCCTCAATCTGTGCTTGTGCTTACAGTAAATCTAAGCTTGAAGAAGCACAGGTGACCCCAGAATTAAAGAATTCTTGGATGCTGGACTATTAAACTCATCACAAAGTCCCTGGGCATCGCCTTTGCTTCTTATACATAAAAAGGGTAGGGCCACCAGTATTTATGGAATACCATTGGTTGAACGCTTTTATGCAGAAAGACAGCTATCAGCTCCCTTAAATGATGATCCATTGTGACTTTTGGAAGGATCTAAATTCTTCGCCATAGATATGGCCAGCGTCTATTAGCAGAATGAGCTCACATTGGAGAATCTGGTGAAATGTGACCTCATTATCAGTGAGTGGTTGTTCAAACCTACCAGAATTCCTCAAGGTCTATGCAACGCCCCAGCCACGTTCCAAATGGCGATGAATGGCTTTTTAGGGAATTTGAAAATTTCATGCGTATTAGTTTACCTTGACAAAGTGACCATGTTCTTTAAACCTTTGACCAAAACCTTTCTCATTTGAGAATGTTTGAATGTCTCCTCTCTGTGTTTCTAAAGTTGAAATCTGACAATTGCCAGTTTCTCCAAGTTGAAATAGAATTTCTCAGCCATAAGATTTATTGGGAAGGAATCTCTAATACCAGACAAGGTGGTCGCTATTAAAAGGATGACTTGACTCTCTAGCTTATGTGATATAGGTGTTCCTTGGGATGGTCGGCTATTATTAACAGTTCATCCCCAACTTTGTTGAGCTTGCCAAACCCCTGACCTATCTGCTTCACAAGGAGATTCCGTTCCAATGGGAGGAGACACAACAGCAAGCTTTTGATGTTTTGAGGAAAGAGCTCATGAGTGCCCCTATGTTAGTCCATCCCATGTTTGACCTGCCGTTCATTCTAATTACAGATTCTAGTGATGTGGCTGTTGGGCCATCCTAGAACAACTTGACGTGAATAAAGTGGATCATCCCATAATGTACATAAGAAAAACTCTATCTCAGGTGGAAAAGAACTATAGCATAACTGAGCGAGAATGCTTAGCCGTCCTGCTTGCCATTAAGCACTTCTATCCTTGCTGTTTAAAAACTTTTTACCGTGGTTACAAATCACGCCTCTATGCGGTGGCTACAACAGATGAAAGGTCTGAATGGATGACTGACCATTTGGACCCTCAGACTACAAAGCTATAATTTCCATTGTTCATTGCGATGTTAGTATACAACAGAACGCTGATGGCCTGTCTTGCTTGCCTATATTGATACTTTACGCCCTTGAGGAGAATCAGCTTTATGAACTTAATTGAAAACTAAGGAATAGATTAAAAAACTCGTGTAGTTCAGCAGCAGCTAAAGAAGATGGATGATCAGACCTGAATTGAGGATGGGTTGCTATACAAACAGGTCAGCAACTCTTGGTTGCCTTATGTCTGCTCATCAGCTAGGACAGATATCACTTTGGAGGGCCACCAGTTGATAGGCCTCGGTGCCATCAGAAAAACTCATCAATGGTTGTGTGAGTACTGAATTGGGAGATGATGATTGAGATGATGCACGACGTCCTTGACTCCTGCCTCGTTTGTGATAGACAGAAGCCTCCCAATCATCTGTATCAACATTAGGTTGTGGGTCCAACTGCCCCCTTCACTACAGTCAGAATTGATGTTGTTGGTTTGCTACCTTCAGTTAAGCATGGTCACCAATATATAATGCTTATGATTGATCATTTTACCAAAATGGGTTAAGTTCAGTTCTGTTACCTCCCCCACTTCCAAATCTACTGCAACATTTTTATTAAACAGGTTTCCACCTGTCACGGTATCCTGAAGGTACTATGTCTAATAAATGGCACCAACTTCATCTCCCAAGTAATCCTTGACTCAATGCTCTGATGATCACCTACTTCTCCTTCGCCACTCCCTACCATAATGCTATAAATGGGCAGTGGAACGATCAAATGGTTTGCTAGTTATCATCCTTCACAAAATGGCACACTCTGATCCAGGCCGGTGGAATGGATACCTCCCAGCGGCTCTTTTGGCATACTATGTGAGTTATCATCAAGTTATAAAGATGTCACCATTCTGAGCACTATATGGATTAAAGACAATCTTACTCTTTAGCGTTCAATCTATAATAGTGGCATCTACGCCAGACATACCTGAGTTAGCAATGCAAAGGCTGGTTGATGAACCAATCCTCCTACAAGCTCTAGCTTTTGAGTCTATGGGGACTAGCATTCAACGAAAGGTGGAGCAAAGCAATGCACAAAAACCAATTCAGCTAGAGTACCCGTCAAGGGAGCTGTAAGTGTTTATTATCACTGACTTGGGATAAGTGCACAAACATTATAACTTATGGTCAGGACCATATTGAGTAATATAATGTCCAGGCCCAGAGTATTCTATTGCCTTTGTCAAGTTGAGCTCCATCATAAATCGAGTCCATTCTAGGTTACTTTGGACGTATGCTCCTCCTCAGCAAGATTTTAAGTGTAGCATTGTTGAATTTTCGGGATTTGTGATATGTCAATTTGAATTAAATAACGGATATCCCCCAATCTGTTAAGAGAACTACCATCATAGTGGAACCTACCAGATTGCTATGAGCAATAAATCCCAAAATGAGCCACTGAAGGCCCTAACCCCTTCTGAATCCGCTGAAGTAATTGCTAAATATTTTGCCAGTTGGGGATTGCTAAATCCGTTGAACCAATCTGAAATGAATATGGCCAACCAAATCATTTGCATTCCACATATTGCATCAAAAATCACCATTTTTCTGCAACCTCAAACCTTGACCAAATCCTATAAGTCACCTAAAATCTGAAAATAAAGGGATCTTTGTTCTCATTCAATATTTAGCAAGTCCATACTTATGGTTAGCCTGCTATTTTAAAAGTGTTTTTTTTTGGTTTAGCGAAGCTACCAAGTCATTTTGCCCTAGGGACTTAACAGTCTGCAAGATTATTATGCTGGGCTATCAATAATTCATAATAGCATAGCCTTCAAAGGACTTAACCTCCAAAAATAAACAGAACAATTCAACAATGTTTATTTTATAAGATCCTTGACAACCCATCATACACCAAATTTGAGCCCCATCAATCATGGCAATCACTTCATTGATATCTATCATAACACACGTATCCTGTGAGATCTTGGCCACCAAGGAGACGCCCAACCCCCTATCCCTCCACCTTTGTTAGATAGGCATTTTGCCAATTCTTCCTGATTAGAGGGTTTGGTTTTAATTTCCTATCTTTTGCCTCCTCATCCTCAAGTGCATCATCTCTGGTCAAATATCTCAAATAAAACCTAATAGGGTTTTTAATAAAATATATAACAATTTTAATAAAACTATATAAATGATCTGAGATAATGTGTTATTACGATAGTAATCAAATTATTTTGACTGAGCTTTTAGTATTATTTAATAGATATTGATAGGTTCATAGGTCTTGGTAAGAGGTTGACAGTTTTAGTTTTTGATCTGTAGGCTCAGTAAATGGTTTTGGCTGAGTAGTCATTAGTTTAATAAAAGTGATATTTTAGTTGGTCTTTGCTGAGTGGTTGATAGTTTAGTTAATATAATAGTTAAAATTGTTTTTGGTTTATTTGGTTGATGTTTTAGTTAATTTAATTTTTGAGGGCTTGGCTGAGTGTTTGATATTTTAGGCAGTTTGATAGTTTTAATTGAGTGTTTGATTTTGGGTGATTCAATGGGCTTAATAGTTCAGATAACTGGGTGATGGTTTAGTTAATTTAATAGATTTAATTGGCTTTGCTAAATGGCTAGTTATTTATATTGATTCAATATTTTTAACTTTTCCTACTTATCAATGGTCATCTTCAAATAATAACTAATTAATATATATATATTGACCAATTTCTAAACCTGCAATCTGTGATGGGTGAAACTCATTGTCACAAAACATAAGGCTAAGAAATTTATAACTGAAATTATGTGTTTTTATATATGAGACATAATATCTCATGGGCAAATGAACCTGAAATCTCCAAACTTGGCACAAATAGATTTAGATTCTGGAACTTGTAATATACTTTTTAAAAATAAAATTTTATTTGAGGTGGGCTGACCTTGGGACAAATATGCCACACCAAAGAGAGGGGGAGAATATGAGATAGGGGGGCCACAACCTAAACCTGAGTACTTGGGGAGAACATCGTGGCAAGTGTTACCATGAACCTGGTGGTGTTGGAGGAGGTTTGCTTGAGTTGCTCAGTGAATTTTCACTGTTGTTGAGGCATATTTGCAGTTCTAAATTGACAGTTAGGAAGGGGAGTGGAATCCAACTCTGCACCATCCTCTGAATTCAGCGTGGAATTTCTTCACCAAAAGCCAAATGTTGAATGATCTAATTGTGTTTTTGTTGAAATGATTGATAATTTTAATGGGATTTGGGGTCAAATTTTGAATTGCATCAAGATAGATAGTGTGAATTGTCCATAGGGATAATGCAAAAATGGCCGCTCACAATTCTGGGATGGGTGAGTCAATATTAAGTGCTATAAAATTTGCAATTGGGAAGAGTTCTGTGGTCATGTGGTTGGGATCCATCAGTGGACATGCTATTTTGAGATTAGTCAGGCCGCTGGGTACTCTTTCAACCTGTGCAACAGGGTGTCTTTTGCGTCCATACTTTACAGTGTTCCTGGGTTGAGTTGGACCACTCAGATGTTCAGTGGGCCCTTTGTAAGCATCACCAGATGTGTGCCCTAATTTTTGGGTGAAGTAAATTGTATGTCGCAAATTTCCAAAAATTTCTGAGTTTTTTTTCGTATGGCTGATAATTTTGATCCAGGAGATTGATAAGGCTAGGTTTCAGGCTCATGGAGGGGTAATCCTTCACTGAGACTTATGCACCCATGCATTCCTGAGCATATGTTTGAGTCACAAACTTTACTGTGTTAGCCCCTTGTGATGCACTTTAAAAAATATAATAATTCTAATTAAAGTTATATTTCTATATATATATGAATAATGTATTTTTAGAAAAAATTGAAAAAGCCCTTTTTCTAATGGACAAAAAATATCAAAAAAACTATATTTTATAATTACTTAAAACGCCTTAGACAAAGCATCAGCTACAGTGAAAAGTGTAGGGCGCATACCTCTTACTATTAGAGAAACAATTACTGGAGTGAGCCCCAAGTACTTAATTGTATTAGCTGCTATTTAGTCTCAGCTGTTTCAATATACTATGTATTCAATTATTTTATGAATGACTTCTATTTTTAAAATCATACTTTGGAATATATTGGAGAAACAAATATTGAATTACATTTTACCTTATTATATGAGTTACAATCATATTTTCTGAATGCATGCCAAATTTTTCATTGCAGCTATATTTGGTCTCAGGTCTTTTATGTATTTCCAAAATATAATTATTTAAGTATTTTCTTAGTACTAGATGGTCCCATTTATTTAAGTATCTATACCATTAAAAAACGGTTTTTAATTTTTATACTAAATATTATTTTATCATTTTTAGTCTCTGATCATGCAAATGGTCTTGACAAATATGTTCTGGAGTATAAAAAATGAGAGAGAGATAGACTATATATTTACCCTGGGGATTCACTCATAGGGATAATATATTAGTATACAAAATTTAACATAATTACATGTAGTGAGTAGCGCAATAGTACATCAGTTATACAAAGCAAGATTAAAGAGCTTATAATTATAATTTATACAACCTCTCAAAATTACTTCCAAGCACAAATTCTTCAACTTGATTGAGGATCATCTGGAGGATTATATTTTTGCAGTCTCTCCATCTTCTCAATGGCCTTTTTGTTGCAGGGTATCTTTCCTGGGAGCTTACTGCACTCCATATTTACATTTTGCACTCCTTTTTCAATCTCAATTAACTTAAATTGATGTATGTTTGTCCCTTTTGGAATAAGCATTTTCCAAGGTACATGACTGAATACTGATGATGCAGCCTTAAATCTTATGAACTTTGCAAGCTCAACACAAGAAAATGGGCAGCATTCATCTTTTGATAATTACATAGTTTAATTTAGCAGGAAACTGAATAGATTGAGGTTTAATCAGATGAATGCCATCCCTACCAAAGACTATGCAAATAGAGGGAAAACCTGTGTCATATATCTGGTCATGATAAAAAAATATGGCTAAAATTATCTTGGTGTTATTGACAATTGCACCATTCACAAGCCCTTTCTTGACATTGATGTTGGATTATAACATTACTATTACACCAATATATATCTAATTCCTTGGGCAAGACCCCAGCCTGTAGATGTTGGCTGGGATGATACTGTATAATTTGAGATTTTTGCCATTACACGTATCATCTGCTACATGATATTGCGCCTTTATTTTGTATATTCTTTCTCCCTTTTATTTGTAGTTCTCAATAACAGCATTAATATTGGAATCTACTTGCACTCGCAATAGATAGGTGCAAATTGCCTTATTCAATCAAATTTGCCTGTTTCACCCACCAACGTCTTTGACAGCAGCAAGTCAAAGTGAAGATCCTTGAGCTCACCAATTCTAAGAGCTTGAGTAGATAGGCAAAACTGGTGTCACCTTGCTGGTGCATCTTCTCAATAAGCTCAACCAATCTAAAGTAGCGCCAGAGGTGTGGTGCTGGAAAGTATCATACTAGTTTACAAAAAAACCTGAGCTCCTTTAATGGGTGGAAGCTGCATCAGGTCACCAAACATCATGATGTTGAGACCTCCAAATGCTTCATCATCCTTATTCTTGAGCTGTCTTAATTGCAAGTTAATCATGCAAAGCATCTTGTAAGAAAGCATCAAAATTTCATTAGTGAAGATGTATTCAATATCCTTCTACTGCTTTCACATATTCTCTTAAATAATTCCTCGTCAACATCAGCATGATGGAAACGATGAAACCATCCTTTTGAACTGGTAACATGAGAATAGTATGTAGAGCTGACCCAGTAACTAGTCTCGCAGCTACAACCAATAAAGCTGCAACTTCACTGCATTCTTGCTGAAGCAGCAATTGACCTGATTTTTCAGAGCATTAGTTTGAAGGTACTGCTAACTCCATCTTTGTCAGTCACAAACATCGTAAGGCGTTATTTGCTTCCTCTCAGATGCTCCTGAATGCTGCAAGTGACTGTAGAGAAGAGCTCTCGCTGCTTGATGCTCATTGCAGCACAAGCTGTTTGGAATTGTTCATAAATCATACCTTGGTTGGGATTATCTTCCCTGGGTTCTTCTTCAACAAATTCATGTGATTGCTGCAGAATACCAATTTAATGAGCTTAGTTGAAAGTGATCTCAAATTGGCAATTTATTTTGTGGAAAGCCTCTATGTTCTTTCTCTTATCCTTCAATCCTTTTTCACAGGCAAGGAATGCATCTTGCACATTATCAAGTTCTCTGAGCAGAGCACTCTCAGATTCGTAGGGCTGCTATTGAATAAAAAGTCTATAGAAGTTCTTCTCAGGATCCATGTACATCATAAATAATGGCACTCATATGATCACTGTAAAATTGTACATCCTTTTTGATTTGTCTGTGAGAGTAATGAGCTTTCACTTTTGTTGTGACTATTTTGCAACTTCTTCATTCGTCTTTCTTCAGTGTCACCCTTGTTGGTGTAATATGGCTCAAATTACATTGTAAACTCAAACAAACTCATATCCTTGAAGTTAGATTCTAGATGATTTGTAGGGCGCTTCTTGTATTGCTCAAAGATGTTGGAGAACACTCCTATTGCCTGATTGCCGTCAAAATTCAGGATGTGATATCATTGTTCAGGCTTATATGTGTTTAAGAATATGCACTTTCTCAAACTTCTGTGGAATGAAAAGGTGACATAACTGGAATAAGCATTTGCATGCAGAAATTTGAAGCTCCTTCATAATTCTCATGCATATTTCAAACAACTTGTAAGCAACATTTTAATCTTCTTGACAGATTCATAAGATCGTCTCTGCAATACCTTGATTCAATTTTACAGGCTCAGACTTTGCAATATATATGCAATGTAATGGGCGATTGCCTCATTCATTCCAAATGGCTGAATGTTACTGTTGCCATCCCATAATTGAAGGATCGTGGAGCAGTACTTATTTAATCATTTTTACTCAGTTCATTGCTTCAGAACGCAGAAACATCTGCCATTTTCTTATGAACGCATCTGAAGTTTGAGCAACAATGAGATTGTGCTGTCATGTCTTAGGAAGGAAAGTGAAGTGACATGTTTGAGAGTTGTTTGTAACATGTATGCGTGTGGCGATGCTTTGATTACGCTTAACCTAATTGTGAATATCAGGATCTTCAGATTCAGATGGGAGTCAGCATGAGATTAGTGCATTGATTAGTTCAATTTTCTTTGGTCAAAAATGAAGGTGAATATTCAATCCAAACCATTTGATTGTTTGGACTGCTTTAAACTTAAAAATCCCACACGCCACCAGTAATTTCTAGATTTTCCACCTAGAATAACTTCCATTGTTACTAATATCTTCATGAAGGCATTAAATCTCCTTAAAGTATGATAGCTGACTACAACTGGGTATTGTTCAATAAGATGCTGCAATTTGTCAACACTAATATTTTTGGGTCCTCATTCAAAAGTTTGTCATCAATCAAGAGAGCTCTTTGCTGTCTGGACAGTTGATTCACTTCAGCTCAGGGTTAAGAACCAAGTTGGTGGTCCAAGACAAAGATTTTGTGCTATAAATTTTGTTATGCGCGATTTGCCAGTATGCTGCAGACCCACAAGTGTTTTGCAAGTAGAGGTGAAGATCTTTTACAGCCCCCTTTTCCTTTTACCTTATTGCAGCAAGCAGAAATGGTGGACTAATTTTGAGATATTTGTTTATTGAAAGAGCATAAAGAGATAGACATTGCTCTGGAACTGTGTATTGAATCAAAAATTCTCAATTGAAAGCAATCTGTTGGAGTAATAATCGCTTCACAGTTATTCTTCAAAATATTGTTTTCATAAAAAAGGCATCCACCACAAACACACTTCTGCTCTTAATTTATAACTATGCTAACATTAATATCCTTTGAGTTATGTTAAATTTCGTTTAAATTTCTGCCATCAATAAATGAATTATCGGACCATCTAGTACTAAAAAAAATGAATTATCTAATACTTCATCAACATCTGTATGAGCGACATTGATAGGAGCCATGACTAAGTCTGAACATGAATATTCTTTTTGGGTGTGGGATGTGTATCAACTATAGGATGCATATTAACCACAGGATCATCATAAGTTGATTATGGTATATCATGCTAATGTTGTCACAAATATTCATACATCTGAATGACAACGGCTTCATGCACACGTTAATGAATTAAAATCACAAAAGGTTCATTTTTTGAGTGAATGGTATGTTGACAAATGTGAACACAATCATCAATTGTGTCACATCCAATGATGCATGCTTTACCATCACCACGTTGCGCACTTGCACCTTTATTGCTGCAAGCATGCTTGTCAGCAATATATTACTTGCATTGAAGTGCATGAGGCATAATGACTTTGATGTAACAACAAGAACTCCAAATCTTTGTTCTGCAAACAATTGACTAATAGCATTCTTTCAAACTTTCAGCCAATGATTCCATCATTAATGTGATTTATCAAGCTGCCCTGGCATAGCCAGTTGTCATCCTAAATTATCCAGAACAAATTGTTCAATATTAGAATATTAATCTTGACTACTTCCATATTGTAAAATTGCAGATAGCCATCAGGAGGTAATGCAAACGCCTCTTCACTTCTTGTTTCAGGCTTAGAGTGAATTAAAGCACAAAAACCATCTATTTTAATCATATTATGATTCAAGGTATTAGTGATCAACAACTAGGAGGAAGAATGGTGGCTCTAATAATAATTGCTGTGATCATAGAAAAGCACTGTAGCCAGCGTAACTGGAATTGAAAATGTCACTTTGATCCTGATGCCAGGAAGCATGAACAATTCTTGAGGCGCCAAAAAATTGGTAGATATGCACTTTGCATCTGTTCATCATTAGCAAAATTATCGTTGCTATGAGCCTCATTGCAATAAGCTTGTTTCTATTGTGGCTCAGATGGAACAACGTGAATAATGTCTTGTCAGTCAAGTCTTGAAAATTCAATGATTGTCATGTCCTTATAAAGCAAATTGTTTGCCAAGAGCCAGCTAAGAGCAGCATACCCCCATTCACATAAATTTTGTATTCATGAGTGATATTTTATATTTTGAGAGTCTCTGTGACTACAACAATTCCCACATTATTACTGTTGCAAAAAACATAGAATGCAGCTTCTCACTTACCTCAAAAATGTTAAATGTGAACAGCGTGCCCTAGTCTATAAATCTGTATTGGCCATATCTGCCATCTTTATTTACTATTTTACCATAAGGTATCTCATAAGACAAGAGTTTTTGCTCAAACTAATGAGAAACTTATTCACTTGAATGTCGCCAGGCTTAATATTATTCCAGTATGCCTTTAATGAATATTTAGCTTTTTGATTATTTTTCAAATGACAATGACATTGATAGAAAATTTCTAATACACTTTTTGTGAGCTCTGGATATAGATATAGTTTGGCAGCGATCATATAATAATTTACCACTTGATTAGCATAATACTGCTTTGTGCATATATCACATATCCTATCACATAAGTTGTTGATTTCCTTATGGAACTCTTGCGCATCAGCAGCATGCTGAGCATGAGCATTGCAACAGCATTTCTGTATATCCTTACGCTTTTGTTCTGTCTTATAAAGTTATGTTTGAGAGATTTATACTCTAACTTTAAAAAGTAAGTGGTCCCAAACTAAAGGGGAAATGCACTAATCTGAGGTATATAATCTACCTCTTTCACGTTGAGAAGCACGTTGATCATCATTTTCTATTACATGAGTGTTGAAGTTTTGGCCTACTTCAAATGGGCTGGTTATTCTTTGGAAATAAGTTGTAGTTTTGAGAGCCTATTGTATTGAGACAATAGACCAGATGGTGACAATAGTCAAGATACAAAATCCTTGGAAACGACACTATGAGGTTGTATTCTTCTGTTGTTCACTTGTAAAATGGCTCGCTGCCCTGATCCTTCTGATCCCAAGTAGTTCCTCAACTTTAATACAACAAAAAAGTAATAAATACAAAAAGCTTGATATTAAACTATTAACTTGTAGTAAGAATTGTGTTTTATTTGTATGAATTAGGAATAATTTATAGGGTTCAATGTTAACCAAACCTCAACCATGACACCTCAGTTCATATTGTCCCTTAGCCAGCGGAGAACAATAAAGATGTTTGGGGGTTTACAATTTATGAGACTCTGGGTAACTCCACAGAGCCTCAGATTTGTTGTCTAATCTGACAGTTATTTCAAGACAGTGTTTCTTCTGACGCATATGAAAGTAGCTAAACCGTCACTACTCTTGAGAAATTGGTAGCACTTACCAAGGCAATTTGTACTAATACTTATTAATTAATTTGATTGAAAACTCAATCAACATCAAAAACTAATTTTTGACATAGACCAACAAAACCCACGAGCCTGGGTCATTAAGTCAACTATTATTAAGTCCAAATTAACCAATATAGCCCCTGGGATCGTGATATTTAGTTGAATATTATTAAGTGAAATTGTTAGGCTGCAGATCTTAAGCTTCGCATATACTTGGGATATTTATGATCTATAATCACTGATATTTTTGATATAATCCATAATAAATTAGGCATAAGCTGATATTATAATGTTCCTATCAAATTACCTGACAATTATTCCAGTTAACTACTCAACACTTCCCCTGAATTGACTGGATAAAAGCGGCTGGTATCCTTCTTTCTGGGTCACAATGTTCAACTTCTCGCAATCTTCAAAATATGAGGACTATGTCAATAGTCTTTCAGCCTCAGACAAATGAGTCTTCATAAAATTGAGAACTTCCATGCGGCGTGCTATGGTCAACTTGGGCATGTTGCCTTCAATCTCTCAAACTGGCTTTAATCAGCTACTCTTCAACAGTACCCAAAAGTTCAGCTTTGCATCCTGCTTCAAGTTCAGCAATCGTTGATGAACCTGAACAAGCCCCCTTGGCTTTGTATTCTGCCCAACAAACATACCAATGGGTCAATCGTGATCCTCCTTTGAACATCTCCTTAATTCTTCGTGCTTCTGAAGCTGGTCATCCCAAAGAAACCCTCATTCAGCATCAATTTACTTTGGATGAGGATATCCTTCACAACTTCATGTTCTCACTTTTTCAAGTCTTCCCTTCCTCCAGTCTTATTGCTTACCTATACACAGGCAGTGTGCCTCATCAGAGTTTGAACTCTTTTATGATCAGAACTTGTAGAAGCCTACTTGTTGTCTGCACTTGCCTCCAAGCCTGAGGTTGCCTCATTTGATAATCTTTGATGCTAATCAGGCTCTTATTTTTGCTAACTTGGTAGCTAGGCTTTTGTGCAAACCCACAGTGGTACATACTTATATACACATCCCATTGGGCCTCAAAAGTCAGTTTTCTAAAGAGCAGCATATCCTAGTAATATACTGAGTTCTTTGCAAAAGCCTGGCAAAAGGGCTTCCTGAAAAATACATCCCTCAGATGGCTCTTCTGGGCGCATGCATTTGCTTCCCTCCTTCCTCTCTTTCCACCAAGAACATGCCTGACATGTGCAGGGTATTAGACGAGGCCCGTTTGCATACGTTTTGCACAAAAGTGTTCCTCCCCCAATTTACCCCTGTATTGAAAGCCTTCTCGCCAACTGTATCTTCCTTTCTGTGGCATTTTCTCCAGAGTTAAACCTCTCTTGCTTGTTCCAAAGTCCCTTCCAATGGTCGTTTCCTTTAGCTTGATGGCTTTTACTAAGTTGACCAGTCCAGCATGCCTGGTGCCGAGCCTTTTTGGGTTTGGCTTATCTCCATCAGGGTCTTGATAGTTGAGACTTGTATGAGATTTGCATATCTAATACACTGCTATAGGATTCCCTGGTTTGATCAAACTCTTCCCCTTCCTGAAGAAAGGGCATCCAGCCCCAGTGGCAATGAGGCCTCAGAAAAGTAATGAATTAAATTTTTATATTCTTATTTGTTGAAATCTTCTCTTTTTTAGTTTATCAAGTTTTTTGTTTTTTTTCTTTTGGTATTATTCTTTATAATATGGATGAAGGAACTTAGCGTGCAGTCAATCCACAACCCAGCTACCTTGATCCTTAATGGTATATATGTCTTTGGACGATTTCTCCAATATAATAAATGGACCTATCCAAAGAAAGGCCAGCTTGTGTGCACGGCCTGCTCTATGAGTGTCACAATATTCTACTAAGTCTCCATCCTGGAACTAAGACACAGTAGCTCATTTAGCATCATCATATTTCTTCTGGCTGGTTTTTTTATTAATCACGTTTTGATAAGATTTAAATTATAACTTGATTAAGGTCTTCTCCAGTTGCTTAAAATAACTCTTTGGGCTAATTGCCTCAGTTGAATTGAGTACTGAATATAATAATGGAGGTAGAGCGAGCTATCTACCATACAAAAGTCAAAACGGAGAGTGGCCCATGCTGCTGTGATGTCCAATATTATACGCAAATACTTGGCACTAATGAAAGTAGATCATTGCAAAGGCGCTGAAGCTGCATTTACGCAAATATTCTGACTAGAGTGCCATTCACTCATTATACTATTCCATTAATATTAGAATGGTATAGTGTTGACAACACTCCCTTGATGGACATCAACTTGTTCAATTATTGCACCATCTGGGCAGTAAAATTTGTGCTGTTACCCACCAAGTTCTTCTGGGACATCCGTGCTTATAAATAGTACATTCCATAATAGACTTGGAAGTAGTCAAGGCCCTGGCATCTTGAACTGCTTTTGCTTCCACCTATTTCATCATATGGTCAATAGAAACAATTATGTATTTGTTGCCTAGGCTACTTACAGGCAAAGGGCTGACTACATCAATTGACATGGTATGCCAGGCCCAGTCAGGTTTGATCAGTTGATATTTCACATCCAACTTCATATGCCTTGCAATTTGGCATGAATGGAATTTATCAAGTAAATCTTTGATATAAATCGCATAGAATCCCAATATTAACTAGATCAAATTAAATCTAGCATTTTGGTCAGTCCTCCATGCCCAGTGGCCTTGTGGGCTTTTGTAATAATCTCCATTTGTTATGAAGGTTTTGGGAAAAATTTTCGTTGCCCCTCAGGCTTGAACTTGTGTAAAACTCCATTTTGATATTTGGTGTCAGTTAAATCTTTTTTGATCACCTTTTGTACCTCAGGTAGCTCATCCCCATATTTTTGAGTAATCATTTTTTCATGAATCTCATCAGCCAAACTTCTCAGGACAGCTATAATATGAAGGCATGATAGTCTATCTGCTTTTTAATGGGCCGCTCCAGCTCTATGAGTAATTTAATAGTCATACGCCTGTCATTTCAGAGCCCAGCAGGCTAACTGTCCCTCAGTCTCCTTGAGATTGTGGAGCCATCATAATGAGCTGTGATCCATCACTACTTGAAACTTGGTGCCATTAATGTAGACCCAAAATTGTTTACAAGCGTAGATGACAGTCAAACACTCTCACTAAGTCACTGCATAATTATGCTCATGCTTATTCAGTGTCCGCTGCAATAAGTGACTGGATGCCCCTCGCCATCATCCCTAACCTGGGAAAGAACACCCCCAATTGTGGTCAATGAGGTTTCAGTTTTATATTAAAAGTCTGCTGAAATCTGGATATCAGTGGACAGGCGCCATACTCATTGTGGTTTTCAAAGCCTCAAAGGCTGTCTGGCACTCATCTGCCTAGCAAAAACAAACTCCTCCCTGTAGTAAATGGAATAGGTACTCAGCAATCCTTACAAACCCTTCTACAAATCTTCAATGGTATCCTACCATGCCTAAGATACTTGAAAATCCCTCATACTTGTTAGAGATTGTATATACTTAATTCCCTCCATCTTTTGAGGTTGAGGCTGCAAGCCCATGAAATCAAATGACGAACCTGAGGTGATCCAATTGTTCTTTATTGAATTAATATTTTTTTAGTTTTATCTTCATACTGGCCTTCAACAGCTGTTAAAAACTTGTTCAAGATGCTTCAGATGTTCAAAAACGTTTGCTAAAAGATATTAATATCATTTAGGTACACCAGTGCGCAGGATAATTTAAGATCCCCCAAAACTGTGTCCATTGCTCACTGAAGGTCGCTGGTGCATTGCACAGCCCCTGTGTCATGCGCATCAGTTGAAATAGCCCTTGCGCAGCAGTCATTGTGCACTTATGCTTCTCTTGAGGCAGTTCAATTCACAAATGCCCAGAGATAAGGTTCATTGCAGCAAAATACTTTGCCCCTCCCAGATGGTCCAGAGCATCATCAATTCCAGGCAACAGATATGAATCCTTTTTCATAATGAGATTGAGACAACAATAATCAATTACAACTTGATAGCTGCTATCTTTTTACTTCGTGATTAAAACTGGGCTAGCCCGAGGGCTTTTGAAGGCGCAATCATTCCACTTTTCAGCAATTTGTATATCTCTCCTCTGACTGCTTTGTCACTAGCCTGGGGGCGCCAGATTGGCCTCATTCTAATAGGCATAAAGTCTCTGGTGTCAATAAAATGCTATGCTCCTTTTTCACAAACTAAATCTTGGTCATCTTTGGCGAAAATTTTGGAGTATCATTCAAAAAAAACTTCAGTTCTTCATCCCTCTGTTGTTATTATAATCTAGTAAATGACTCTTGAGGAATTACAGTATGTGCCTCAAGGCCCTCAGTCAGCAAACTGAACTCAGATAAATTGCCAAGTTTGACAGCTGATTTTAACTCATCCCTCAGAATCAGATGCACAAATGCAATTACTTGATATTTCTTGACCTTGATAATTCAGCTGATAAAATTTGCTAATAAGACATCAATTTCCCCTTGCCCTGGTATAAGTATTCCAGGCGCTAACTAGGTCCCATCCAATAATGATTCCAAGGGGGTACAACCTCTCTGTATAGTCCTTCTGGAATATCCATTGTAGTCCCAGTCCTCATAACCAGTTGATGGCCTGGAGCTATTGTCACATCCTTATCATCTGTAGGGATATTCCTCGATTTTCATTTATGGTAGTTGGAATGGAGGAGATTTGATTTCCCCACTGAATATATCCTACTATTTTTATCTCATTAGCATAAGATAGATTAATAAAGTTTTTGCAAAAGCTAGTGGGCTTCATATTGTCATGAGAGTAATAGATCAGAAGTGGTTGGCCCAATATTGTCAAGATGTTTTCTTTAAAATTGCACGAGATCTCATAGGTCCTTAGAAAACTAGTTCCAATTATTATGTCATAATTGGCATTGGGAAGCACTATTGCGGGTGAAGCTACTACCAAAGCTCCAAATTGCAGTGGCAGGGCGCTGTAAGCTCCTTCAATCTTAGTGCTGTCGGGGCCTGTGGTCCTGTATTCCCAATTGTGGTTAATGTCTAGAGAAATTTTCAACTTCTTGACCAGATTCTTGGAGAAAAAGCTTACAGGTGCTCCACTATCAACAATAGCTACATCTTTGATCTTGTTGACCAGAATATCCATGTAAGTGCACTCAGAGTAATAAGAATAAATAGAGTTCACTAAGTGAATATAGAAAGAATCTAAAGAGTTAAGAGTGTGCTTCAGAGTATTTTCAAGACTAGGACATTCATTGATGAATGTGTCAATTGGCATAACTATATTCACCCCCTTCAATCTTGGGGTATCTGCTACATTGCTTGGCCCTTCAGCTAGAATATTCTCAAGTATCTGTTGCACATATGGTTTAGCAACTACCTCAGAGGCTTCAGGTATGACAACCTTACTCTGTGAGCAAGTTACCACATTAACGTTCTTGTATTCATCATTCAGTGCTAAAATAGAATTCATCTCGCTGGTAATCAAGGTCCCATGGACTGCATTTTCTTGTCAATCAGGTGGGACTTGTTTGTTTGGCACAATAGAGAGTCCTGCATCTATTGTGCTTGTTCTTTTCCCTCCTCCTATGCGCTATCTGGAAGGACTACATTAGCACTACGATGATGGTATCAGGAAGCAAAGTGTCCTTTACAATTGCAGTTATAGCAAGTAATCTCATTTAATGAGCGTGGCCCTTGTATTTGAGGTTTGCTCAGTTTTAACAGGCGGATCACTGTCAGTCTTCTTATTGGTATCAAGGGTTTTACAGCAGAAGCAACAGGTCTTGATCTGTACACAGTATTGGGAGGTCATAATATTGTGAACATCTGTGCAGATAGTCAACCCGATTTGGACATAGCAAGGTTTTGCACAAAAGCAGGCAATAAAGTATTTGACAGATTTCAGTAAGGTTATTACTGCATGTTGTAATTCAATATTAGCGTCAAAATTGACCATAGCCTTTGCACCTAGGAGAACTTGAGCTTTAAGATAGAATTAATCCACAAATATGTCAATTGGTTCATCTTTCTTAAAGCAATTGTTCATAAACTTAGATTTTCTAGTTGACATTTGTTCTGGACCTCTAAATTTACAAAGTACAGCCTCTTTACCTTTGGCATAGGTTAAGTTTTTGTCCATGTGAGGCATAAATAACTTGATCCTCCACTCATATAAACAGTTGATCAGATTGGCTGCTTTGTTGCGGTCACTGGCCCCATACATGGCCATTTCAAAGCGTTTGACAAATGTTGTTACACTTCCATTTTTGCCAAAAGCAGCTAGGTTTGCCAGTTTTTTTATTGTTTTCCCATTCATGGTTATCACAATTGCTTCTTTGCTGGCTTGAGCTGAGCATACTTTGATGCTGTGGCACTGTACCACAGTTTGAGGAATTGGGGTTAGACAAAGCAACCACATTGCTAGGCATTTGTCAACGTAGCCCAGCGTCCATTTCAGTAGCTACTTCCAAAGCTTCGTCCTCATAATATTTGGAAGTATTATCAGTCAACTGGTTCATGCCACACTGGCAACGCCTGTTGCCTAAAGATCGGATTTGATTATTGATTTCATTTTCCCAATTGATACAGTTTCAATTTTTTACTTTAATTATGCAATTTCCTCAATCAAGCTAGTAGTATGTAGTTGTGGGACAGAAATCACTTGGTCCTTTTCCTTAATTGCCTTCTTGCAATGGTTTACTTCTCTATGGAGAATATTTTTTGACTCATTAATAGAGGTAACATCCTCATTAAGATTATTGTTTTGTTAATTTAGATAATCTATGGAGTCCTGAATTTTTCTATGCTCCGCCAGTTGGGCTTAAAAATGTGTGCACCAGTATTTGATTTTCTAAGTGTAATCATCCTTCATCTGTGAAATTTGGGTGCTCAGTTGCCAATACTGGTCACAAAATTCATCATTATGGTTAAATTGCACCTCTTGATCTTTGTGGTTAATTCTCATGAACTCTGAAGTATTAATAGAAATCTGAGTGATGTTGCTAGCCCATGGTTCATTAACTCCTCTTTCTTCTAAGAAATTGTCAATGATGGGATACAATTTGACAATAATCTCCTACACTAATTCTGCTACCTGATCATTAGCCCAAGTGTTTAGATTATAATTTTCCTACAGACTAGAACGGACCTCAGCAAAGTTGGCTTCTAATCGCTTATTCAAAAATTTGGCCTGCCTGGCTGGAGTTGTGTGAAAAGTTTACCAACTCAGTGATGGTCGCTTGATGGTGGGCAATTGTCATCTGAGCATTTCTGGAGATAAAGTGTACAAATTCAATTAAGTATTGGGCAATATTTTCTATCCCAATTAAATTGTTTCATTTTGAGCTGCACTCAATTGTTGATGAGCTAGATATCTCATCCAAAACACATATTGCTGTTTTTGGTGATAAAAAGGATTGCTACTATTGTATGCAGGCCCTTGTCCCAATTGATACCCTCTTAACAACTGATGTTCAAGATGTTCTAGCTCTTCATGTGAAATGGGTTCGTTGGGGTAGGAAATAATGGGTACATCGTTCTAATTAATCTGGGACACATTCATTTCAGTATTCCCAGTGGGCCTGGAAATGGTTTTGAATAATTGATTGTGGTTGCTCCTCTGTTCAGCGTGGTCATCATCTGAAGTACCAGCCATGAGCGCCACTTGTTAAAATTTTGGCCTACTTCAAATTGGTCTGGTTATTCTTTGGAAAGAAGTTGAAGTTTTGAGCGCCTATTGTATGGAGACAATAGACCAGATGGTAACAATAGTCAAGCTATAAACTCCTTGGAAATGACACTTCAAGGCTGTATTCTTCTGTAATTTACTTGTACAGTGGCTCTCAGCCCTGATCCTTCTAATCCTAAGTAACTCCTCAACTTTAATACAATGAAAAAGTTATAAATACAAAAAGTTTGTATATTAAACTATTAACTTGTAGTGATAGAAGATTGTGTTTTATTTGTATAAATTAGGAATAAATTATAGGGCTCAATGTTAACCAAACCTCACCCATGATACCTCAGTTCATATTGTCCCTTAGTCAGCGGAGAACAATAAAGATTTTTGAGGGTCTACAACTTATGAGACTCTGGGGTAAGTCCAATCTATGAAATTCTGGGGTAACTCCACAGAGCCTCAGATTTGTTGTCTAACCTGACAATTAACTCAAGTAAGCATTTCCTATGACGCGTTTGAAAATAGCTAAACCATCACTCCTCTCAAGCAATCAATAGCACATACCAAGGCAATTCGTATGATTAATAATTAATTTAATCTATAACTCAATCAACATTAAAAACCAATTTTGACATAGACTAACAAATCCCACAAGTGTAACAAAAGAAACCACCCAGAATCCATTTACCAGATGCCTTAATTAACAGCGGACTAAATTAATGCCAAAATAGGTCCAACAGCCAAGTTGGACCACTGGGGTAAGCTGGTAGGGTTTAATAATATAAACGTACCTTTAACGCTCAAAATTTGGGAAAATCTCAGATGCAGAAAAAGAACGGCAGGTAAGCAAGGATGTATTTATCCAAAGTACCTTTAATTTTTATTTAGTGTAATAAAATTGAGTGAGGTGTTCCCAGAAAAAGTATGGCATTGCAAGCGAGACAAGTAAAAGACAGAGCAACTGGGGAGGGACAATTCCACAGAATCTCAAGGTTTTTTGTTTTTGTGACAAAACCTTGTTGCGCCCAAAGCTTAGGTAAGGCATGAGGCCTAAACAGCCAAAAGAAGCTGTAAAATTCTGAACTGATGTTTGTAATGATAAGGGCTTGATCTTTTTAAGGTTGCACTTTAGGAATCCCTCTCCTGGCCATTCCTGAAGCTCTTTTGAGCCAGAAACATAGCTTGGAGTGGGAAAAACCCTGATTTCAAGCCACTCTTAGAAATCCCTCAGGCGTTTCAACTCAAAATCCAGAGTCCAAGTTCTGAGTCAAAATGGGATAAACAGTTTGAACATTTCGTCATAATGAGCCCAGGTCATTTGGTCAACTATTATTAATTCTAATTTAATTAACAAAGCCCCTGATCCCATGTTATCTAGTCAAATATTATTAAGTGTAATCGCTAGGTCACAGATTCTAAGCTTCACATATACTTAAGATATTCTGATTCATAAATTACTGATATCTTCAATGTAATCCATAATAAATCAGGCATAATCTAATATTATTATGTCCCTATTAAATTACCCAACAATTAGGTCCAGTCAATTAGTCAACAATGAGCTTGAAAAGTGTATTCTTGATCTTTGTCAAGATGATTGGTGCACAGGTTGTCAGTTTAATAGCATGAGCTTGAGAGGTATGTTCTTTATCTCTAGCAAGATGATAAGCACGTTGGTCTTTAGTTTCAATAGCATGAGCTTGCAGTTTTCATTTTTGATCTTTATCATGATAATAAGCATGTTGTTAATCAGCTTTTATAGCACAAGCTTGTGACACATGTTTTTTATGATTTAATATCTGACTTGATTTAACTTCATCCATTTCATGTAAATGCTTGGGCAATAATGTTATCACTTCTTCTCCAATTATCACTTCTTTTGAGTTGCTGTCTCCTTCATCATTAAAAAGAAGTACATGAAGCATAACTGTCCTTTGTAACCACACAAGTGCATGAACATGCAAATTAAGCATCATTGTCATGGAAATGGCAGAAGAAGTTTAGATTGGCCTGCCAGTTGGGATGCGTGAACACCCAAAAGGCAAGCCAGAATGCCAGAGACATTGCCATACAAATGACATTATATGGAGCTGGACATTGTGAAATGATGAATTGTTGGTGTAAAGCAACAGTGAGTATGATCCTGACAACAAACCACAATGTTCCTATCCCTGACCTGGGGGGCCTTGCTGCAGGGGGTGGGATCACAGAAATCATTTCAATGAGTTCCTCAGCATATGAGGTCATTTCAACTGGAGAGGCAAGGAGATGGATTCTCTCTTGCAGTTGGTGGATGTAGGACCACAAGATAACCATGTACTGTTGCCAAAAGTTCATGATAGCAGGGTTGTAGTGCCAAAAAATCTGACTTGCTGAATTCAATCAATGATGGAGGGGGCCATAGTGACCATAAGTACTGGTAGAGCCCATCCAGTATATGGACTGACAGGCCACCAGGGAAACGCCATCAGGGATACAGCCAGAAGGAGCAATATAATAAAAAATTGTTTGGTTTTTTTGGCAAAATTTTAATTAAAAGAAAAGGAAGAAAATTGACCAACAATTTTCTCAGTGCTATGAAACTGATTAAATAGTGGTCAATTGGGTTAGTGACAAGCTGGGATTGGGACCCTTGATTTTGACCTAACTGGAAAATTATTTGGGAATGGGAAGGTTTATTCCCTGGGAACTGACATCAAAAAATTTGGCAGCAGGCCAAGTTGCTGTCAGTTTGACCTCAAATGTCTGAACCAAGGATCAGTTGCATTTCCAATGGTTGGCATGACAACATTTGGCCCAACAAGCGGTGGGAATTCCCCAAGGCCACCCACATAGGAGCAGGTCCATTTGGTTGGGAATGGGTTCAGGATGCCCAACTCACCCATGCTTGGTCATGGGGCCTTTCATTCAGTCAGTGGCATCATATCAGCCACAATGCCAAAATTGTCAACAGGGGACTTCAAACCCTCGTTGATGACATCCAATACTATAGCCTGCCCGTTAAGGATGATCCCCAACAACTTTAGTAGGGAGGTGATTTGTTCAATCAGCATGTTAATCAAATTGTAACCATTGGGCATTCCAGCTGGTAACTCAGTCTTCATGCCTTTCTGACCATTTGAGATCCAAACATTGGGCAGATTGCTGCTCAAATTAGTTCTGATTGATTTCAATTTGACAATCTTGGCACAGATTTTGCTGATTCCCCATAGCAGTTCTGCCAAGATGAGTGTGGGTACTGGGGGTGGAATCTAAAGTGGAAGAGCTGTTACAAAGCACTCATCTACTATGTGAGTGAGATCACCCTGAGTAACAAGGGGTACTGCCATCCTCTTTGGTGCCTTCTTGCTAAGGAACAGGAAAATGGCCCAATCAACACCCAGGGGACATTCCCCGGGACTTACAATCATTCAGAAAATGTCCTTTTGCTGCATAATTCAAATGTAGTTGTACTGATTTAAAAACCCTTTGCTGCATAATTTGACTACAGTCCACATTGCTCAATAGTTTTTCCACTTGCTTCAGCATTTGACATTAGGCGTACAGTGATTTGCTGGTACTAGAATTGCTTCATGATTAGTAGTGCTCTTTGTGGAAGCTCTGAAAACCATGTATAATAGATGATGTTTTGGTCATTAACAGTGTGTCATTACTTTCAATCCAGTAGAATGTGTTGCTTACAAATGTTATCTTAAATGTAATTAAAACATTTTTTCCATCACTGTGGTGTCTGTCTGTCCAGGTAAAATCTTGCAATTGATTTTTAACTATTTTCCAGACCAGCTAGAGCTGAAATTTGGCACACTTAATTATTTCTGATGACAATACAATAATCAATTGAAGTTTTTTTTAAAAATAATTTTTTTGTTTTATTATAAGCTTGTTTTATTTTTGTGTTTTTAAACATCTATACTTGTAACTTTTAAATGTTCATTTCTCTCATATTTTTTTTAGTACTAGATGGTCTTCATTTCTCTCATATTTTCTCAAGTGTAATGTAGTTTTTCAGTTTGTAAGTGTACTAATGTGCATATTTAAATTGTGTTTTTGTAAATAATGATTGTTGGTGTAATAGAGATTTCTAAAAATTGTATATTATTTGTTAGTTATAACTTTTATCATTTTGGTTATAGAAGCATTTTTACCTATTTTCTGAAGTTTAATATTATTTTACAGTTTTTGTATCTTTAGTGTAACTTTATGTTTTAGTCCATAAAAACCTCATTTTGGTGCTATAGAATTTTCTGATCTTCTTGTATTGGTTATTAGGTTGTAGTTTTCAATACTTTACTCACAAGATTCCACCTGGACAGACAGACAGACACTACAGAAAATAAAAAAGTTCTATTTTTCAAAATTCATAACTTTCACAATTTTTATTAGATTATTATATTGTCATCAGAGATACGTAAGTATGCCAAATTTTAAAACTTTAGCTAGTCTAGAAGGTAGTTAAAAATTAATTGTAAGATTCTACCCAGACAGACAGATACCACAGTGAGTGGAGAAAAATGGTAAAAATATTTCAATGAATGTTTTTTTTAGTACTAGATGGTCCCAACCCAATCAATGAATGTTTCTTTCTATTTTTCTTTGTTTGTACCATATGAATTCATATAAGGTTCATTAATTGTGATGAAACTTTGATGAGTTGTTGTGCATGCCCATGAAGGTTTCTGAATTGGTAAACCAATTTCATAGTAGTAAAATAAAAAGTTTTCTATTTAAGAAGTAAAATTTCTATTTTATTTATTCGAGGCAAGCCGACCAGGGGACGGACATTACCGAAATAGAGAAAGAAAGTATCGACATGAAACCTGAGCAGGGTCAACTCTGTCGTAGAAAGTTTTTTTCACCTCCGGATCGGGACTCGGATTTTTCTGGTTACGTCATGGGTAAGGTTTTCGTGTTATTATACCTACTAACCGCCAATAGCTTCCTTCGGCTGGCACCCCGATCGATGTGCGAAGGGCGGGAATCGAACCCGCAACCTTCAGGTTGGTAGCCGTACGCCCTACCGACTCGCCTTCCACCCCCAGTAAAATTTCTGATTAGTTTTAATTGTTATATCATAATGGCTGAGCAGTTATATTTGTTTGTTTTGATAGTTTAACTGGTTTTGCTAAGTAGTTGATGGTTTTAGGTTGATTTGATAAGTTCTTTAGCTTTACCAAATGTTTTGATGTATTAGAGTAATCCGTTAGATTCAATTGGTTTTGCTAAGTGATTGGTGGTTTTTGATTGATTAGGTTCAACCGTATTGGGTAAGTGGTTGGTGATAATCAGTTTGATATGTTCAATGGTAATGAGTAAGCGGTTTCAAGTCTCTATAATATAAAAACTAAATTAATCAGTTAAATCGGCTGATAATAAACCCGAGCAACGCATGGTAACATAGCTAGTCTAATATAAGTTATAGCTAATCGAAAAAGCTCGAATAAATATAGCTAATCAATCGCTTGATATAAAGTTCAGTTTAAGCTAAATTTGGCTATTTTGTTTCACCGTACTTATTTCGAGCTTCCGTTCTTAGGATAAATTAAGTCAAATGACAGTAAACTTACATTTAAACAAATTTGTTAGCTTGTCCCTTATCTTGAATAAAATTCGCTAACACTTATAGTATGGTAAGCAACAAAAGAAGTAATATATTTTATATTACTAGTAACAACTTTTAGAGTGTATTTATTTGCAATATCGGTATCAAGCAATTTTGATTATTAAGGGCTAATTTAAATTGTTCTTTAAAAGCATCTTCGTAGCGTTCATTGTGGGATACAAAACTAATCTGGTTAAATATGAATAAGTTTAGATTTGTTTGTTACTTCATTGGTTTTATAATATTTTCTTAAGAACTTTTTTCCATTTTATAAAATTGACACTTTTCAATAATTCCTTTTGTCTAAAAACTTATTTTTATAACTAGCTTACAAATGAAAGTTAACAAGGCTTGGTAACTACGTTAATATTTTTTATCTACTTTTGTGTTTTACTTTTTGACCTTTTTTGGCTATTATATGCTTGTTATCTCGTATATTGCTGTATTTGTTTCTTTCAGGGGCTTGAATTGGTCAATATAGTTTACTGTTTGTGGTTACTATATAATTTTCAACTTTTTTTCTGATGGGTGCTTTTTTGTATTTTCTTTCCTGCCCTTGTTTTTTGCCAACGTATTTCTTACTCTCTTCATGTGCAATAAGTGTTTAATTATAAAGCAAAAATCAAGGAGCTTATATGAAACCTTATCTTCGCTAATGTAAATAGACTAAACATTATATTTTTCAAATATCATGTAAGGTGGGCAATAGGACAAGTTAACTGAATATATTTGAGGTGATCTATTTTCGTTGTAGATGACATTCATAGTTTGGGTGGAAAGCTTATAAATTAAAGCTTAAACTGAGAAAAGCTTTACATTCATTTTTGGAGAAATGTTTTTTATTCTCTTATATCATAAAATTTAAATTGAATGCTATAGATATGCTAGCAGTAATAGCTTAAATGTAGACATTAATTGTAGGGCTAGATTTATTCTAATTTTGGCACTGGAATAGATGTAAATTTGTTTCGACTTTTAATACCTCTTATGTGCAATTTGCTTTGTCGAGTTATCATACGCTACATAAAACCTAAGTTTTTACGTGAGATGAAGCCTTTTTATCTAACTTATGATTAAATTATTGTATATCCTAATCACTTTCTGGAATTTTAATAAATTTAGCATTCGGAGACCAAGTTAAGGTTGACTTTATCTAATTATATAACTTTTGATTTTGTGCTAATTATCCCACTCATGACTAAACAAGTGGAGATGTTGCTGCAATCAAGCTATTTAAAATTAGAGAGATAGTATCTCAGGTTTTTAATGATGCGTTAATCATAGAAAGCTATTTGTAAACTGCATTTTTTCCGTAAATTTTTTAGGCTTATTACGTTTGTTTTGAAAGCAAAGTTGAAAAATAGGATAATTTCATTTTTATTACAAAAGGAACGTTTTGATATAATAATAACAATTTAATTACATTTTTTATTGCATTGGTTTCAATGAAGATATTGAATTCGATTAATTTAGCTTCTAAAAATAGTTTTGTATTTTTATTATCTGGGACATAAACGTTTAAGATGATCTGTTTATTGATAGCATAACCTTGTTTTTTTGACAGATGAGTTCGAGTGATGCTCCCAAACTTTTCTGGGAGATTCGCCCATATTGTGAAGAAGATATCCAACTCTCAAAAAAACTACTCTCAGGAGAGTTGAAATGGGGCGAAATGATTTTGCTTGAAAAATATAAAGCTGAAGAACCCATCTCATACCTTGTTTTGTTTGGAACCTTGTTGCAAATTGGGTTTGGTTGGGCACGACCAGTGCCTATTACTGAGGATTCGGTTAATCAAAAGTTAGATCACTTTGCTTTGCTTTTAGTTTCATCCTTCTTTACTAACTTTTCTTATCAGAATATTCTTACTCAGAAACAAAGCCCGCTCTTAACTCTTAATTCTCAAGCTTTGGTTCCTTCAGCTGAAGATTGTAGTTTAAGTCAAGCCTTAGTCAAATCAAAGGAAGCTCGGCATGCGTCGTCTTTTACAGATTCGGCAAGCCCCCCTCTAAAATTCAGAAAAAGCTTTATTCATACTTTGCATCAAGTTTTAGGGTATCTGCCTCAAACAGAAGTGTTAAGTCCAAGAATTGCACCGTTTCTACTCAAGATGAAACTGAAGCTGTTACCCCAATACAAACCCAAAGCTCGCGTGGATCTCACACAGTTTTTCCAAAAAGCATTATACATGATATCCAATGTGGCGAACCTTTACCCGATTTAACGCTTTTAGATAAATTAGTTAGAGAATTTTGGTCAACTAAAGGGCAGCAATTTTTAAAGAGCAATGGAGATTACATTTGTTTGCTTGCTTCAAAAATTTTCATCACTATGAAAACTCCTGCCAAAACCTCCTCATTTGATTACAATCTAAACAAAGACCCTAAATCTCTAGCCATTGAGGCTTTAGGAAGAATTAATCAAGCTCTTAGTAATCCTAAATATCAAAAGTCTCAAAGAAATATCATTGATGGATATGTTCTTGCCACTTGTGTTCAATCCGTTGAGGACAAAACGTTTTATTCAAAATTAAGAAAATATTATGACGATCCATTGTCCCGGTTTCGCAAAATTTTGCATAGTTACAATAAGCTTGTCATCGTCTGGGAAAAAAGGGCCCCTCTTTGCAGAATGAATCTACAAGTACTTAAACAAGTCTTTTTGCTCAAAGTTAACGAGGCGAAACTTCTCGCATCTGCTATCTCATTGTTATTTGGTGCGAATTTGGAAATATAGGTTTTACTCAGGCGGCAATGTCATCCACTTTTATTCTATTATTAAGTTTAACATGTACTAAAATTCAGCTATAATTTTTAAAAAACTGAGCTTGGTTGGTATACTTATCTTAAGGTCAACCCGCCTGAATAGTTTTTAGTTTTTTACTAACCAGTTTTTACAGTAAACGCTGACTTTAGGGTCTACTAGTACTTGAATGTATAAAATGGCTGATACATTAGGAAATATTTAAACGATATTTGTATCTACTTAATAAAAAATTTCACTGACGTACTGACGTACCTATTGACTGACTGACATCTGAAACCTTCGAGTATGATAGGTTCAATTTATTTGGGTGAGTGAGTGAGAATTGGCGAATATTATCTAATAATTCACCAAATCGCTCACCTGAAACTCAACAAAAATCAGCATTAGAGTATAAATAGATTAAGTAGTTAAGATAATCAGCTACCAGCCACGAGGGCAACAGCAAAGCTGTTAGTCCGAGTGGCTCGAGAGTAGTGCTGGCACAGCCTATAGGCTACAATGTGAGCTTACCATCTGATAATTTAAATATCATAGCGAAGCACGGGTATTTGGATGTTAGGTTTATATATTTTAAAAACCTGCCTAATTTGGTTCACCTAATTAATAATATACTTTTGGCAAGTTAAGTAGAAGTTGATTTAGTAGTTTGGAAGATATGTCACATACTCAATGATTTTAAGTATAAAGAGATGTTTTGGGTAGCATTTTGTGTTATTTGATTGATTCGATAGGTTTATTTTGTTTGGCCGAGTGGTTGATGGCTTTTGTTTGAATCGATAGGACACAGTTTGGTTTTGAGGGGTGATTAGTTATTGGTTATTTTGATAAGTTCAGCTAGGTTTAGCTGAGTGGTTGGTGGTTTTTGGTTGATTCGATTGAGCAGTTAGATTTGGCTGAGTGGTTTTGTTTATCTATAATATAAAATCTAAACTGATAAATTTAGGACCATCTAGTACTAAAAAAAAAACTGATAAATTTAGAATCTGAAATTTTAAACACCGTAGTGAAGCATGGGTAAATTGGCTAGTTAACTTATAAGTTGAAAGGGTAGTTAGCCTGGCAGGTAAAACTGCTTCCACCCTAGTACAGGTTCTGAGTTTGAAACCTGTACTGGCTGGAAAAATTCTTGATGTGGTATATTTATCCCAAGGTCGATACACCTCAAATATTTTAACTTATAAGCTGAACAGTAGGAGTACATGATAAATTTTGTAAAACAGAAATTTTGTCACCATCTCAGATATCTATTTACAAGCAGATTTAGTTTATAAGCATGGTATCCTGTAAAATCAAGTACTATATCATATTATATAGTAAGCACTAGCATTATATATCATATATTTCAAGTAGAACTATCAAGGACTAGATTGTCCTGATAAAGAGAAAAAAATCCGGAATTATTTTACTTTAATTAATGCTCTATTTAAAAGTTAGGTCCTATGTATTTTCAATTTCTTTTTTATAATGCTATAGGGCACTATGTTGGCATAGTATTTGAAACATACCCTTCCATGCAAGCCTTTTAATTATAATCTTTAGCTCCACCAAGCGTTTACTTCAGCTATGAAGTCAGACATATATATATTATACTCATACAAAACAGTTGCTTCCATATATGATTGTGATATTATACCATGAATTACTAGTACTTATTGCTTCTTAGTTTAACTTTAAAACTGTGTTTGATGCTTTAATTCTTTTGTTAATTGACTTCAGTACTTAAGTTTGGTTAAAATTTTTATCTTACTTTAAATTATCCAATTGTGCTTTACCAGATATAAATGAACTAACTTATCATAGTTATCAATAACCATATTAAACAGTAGATACTACTAATATGGAAGCTAGCCTCCATTACTACTATCTCATGCTTATAGAAACTATATACCTACCCAATGTATCTAAGCATGAGCATATTAGTATATAAATATAGAAGTAATGACATTTTCACCATTTTAAGATGCTACAGTTACATAATTTACTTTATTATTTTTATAAAAGCATCTTAGTTGTGCTAATTGTTGGACATTTCCCTTTGCAGCTCAAAAATAAGAATGTGTTAGGTCAAGTTCTGCCAAAAAGGGAAATGTCAGCCATTTGGATTCCCTGATGCCATTACAAGCAAATTTAATGAAAATAGTGATGAGAATGGCCAAAAGAACCTGGCCAATACTCAGTGGAGCCCCATAAACCAGGGTAACACCAGTTCAAAACCCGCATGGGCACTTTCTGTAAAAACAATTGATTAGATTTTGCTAATTGCATGACAGACTTTGGGGAAACCAGAAGAAGATACTCCCCCAACCAGCACCAAGTCCTTCACCACACCTGTGCAGAAGCCACCCCCTTTTATAGGCATGGTGGCAGGTCCCTGAGGTGAGAATAATTTCTCAAGTGGTGATTGGTTGGGGTACATCAAAACCCTGTCGCATGGGTATATTTTGCCCCAAAACCCCAACGTCCATTTACCAAATTAACTAACTTTCCCCATGATCTGATAGGATTGACTAACATATTACCTAAATTGGAAAGCATTGAAGCTATTCCAAATCTATCCCTAAATCCCTCCAACCTTTGAAAATAGTATAAATACAAATTGTCAAGTATTGGAAAGAGACTACTTTTTGCTTACCCCCATGCTCCTAATAAAATTATAAAAACCAAATTTTATAGTAGTGTATATTTTATTTTTATTTAAAAATCATTGTGGGATCCAGCAGCTAGCATCAGCAAGCACTTAAATAGCTGAATTCCTACGCTATTATCATCATTCTATTTATCTCTCTAAAACTTTGAATCCTTGACTTTTACTATCAAAAAGAAGAGATAACAAGTAAAGTGTAAAATGCAAGTATCCTTTTATGGCTAGTGCCTTGCGTTATCTTCAAATGCTACTTTTCTCTACTATAACCAAACAGAAAGATAGCAAAGATATATTTCATCATCTTTGAGAAAACATATTTAATAATGGATATTTATGTAATCTCTATTTCATTAGTTTAAACAAAGAGATCACTTTTTAAAAGCATAATTTGCTAAGTAATCTATAGGAAAGTATTCTAACACTTTAATATATAGTATTGAATTATTTTTATACCTTAGTATATATGATATGATTGGCAAGGTAAGTCACATTGCTTCAAAATTATTGAAAGATCTACATTATATCATTTTAAAACTTAAGAGACTCATAATTCTAACAGTGCAAGTTTTAGAAAGGTAAATCCTACAATTTGTTTGGAAAAATTATAGCATTTTAGCTTTTTATTTTAGTTAACTCATTGAGAGTATAGATATCTTTAAAGAGGAATTTTAAGTATTCTTAAGGGATATATAACACTTAAGGATAAAAATTACTTTGTTGAAACCCTGCTTTACTTTTTAAAAGATTAATGGAGGCTATAAACAATAAAAATAGCACCTTGGGTAAGCATAATAATTTGGTATTAGATCAGTACTTTATAGGAAGGGTACCCCAATGGTAGATTATGGACTCAATGACTATTGCCTCCCATGTTCAATCCCAGTAGATGGACTTTGGTTAGGGGACAATTTGTGACTGTGTTGGCATTGTGCACCAATGCCCCAAACTGATATAGCAAATAGCAAGGCGGTCCATAAAGGCTCTGGTCTATCAGAATGCTGCACGTGGAGTTTTACCAGGATTTATCCTCCTTTTCCACTGATTTCAATTTCTTATATTAATTGGTGCAGTATCATCCCCAGGTTAGCCTACCTCAAATAAATAATAGATTAATACTCTATAGCAATAAACTTATGCAAAAAATTTTAAATAAGTCAAATTTTTACCATAAAACATGTAATAGAATTTCAGTTATGTTCACATCCTATATATTATCAAAGAATGTATTTAATTAATCCTCCACTATAGTCAGAGTGACACTTTAGTGAAACTAAAAGGATACAAGATCATATCTTGAGTACTAAGCCTTTTAGTTTTATTAGTACTAGTGGGTCTCACACAAAATTGCAAATACCTTGGGCTTTTATACTATAAGATTCCATAATAAAAACCTATAAAAATCCCAGCATGCTGCTGAAGCAATGAGCTAAAAAAGTTATAACAGATAGGGATGGGGGTCAGGGGGACATTTGTCCAGCGCAGGGTGCTTAAGTTATGTCACAAGAGTAGACTTGATGGGGTTAAGGTATCACTGGAATGGGATTAGAGGTTGAAGAGGTTGAAATTAGCCTCATCTAAGGGTCATATAGTTAAATGTCTTATACATACTGTGAAAGCTAACTTTCATCCTTGAGAAGCATTTGTGGCAGCCAGGCAAAAATAGCAGTGACCTGGTAAGCTGTGCAGGCATTTGGGTCAAAAAAAGATGTTTTAGAAGCATTATTAACTGTACAACTTGTGAGAAAAGCAAGAATGAGATTTTCAAACTGAATTTTTTCAAGAAAGTCATTGGATAAAGTATAAGGGTGTCATGAGAGTGTCTGCAACTATCCTTTTTCCAGAGAGGTGATGGGGAATACATACCAAAACAATAAGGAAAATAAAACTAACATAAGAGGAAACAAGACATCATGAACTGTGCTGTTATCTAAATGACCCAAAGAGAGTATGTATAGAATTATATAACCAGTCATGTTGACTAATGAAGATGATGACCTGATTGGATACAAGGAGGTGTCAATGACCAATTTTAAGTTTGAGTCTAGGCTTTTAGGTGCTTTAATTTAAAGTGGTTTGATTCCACCATTGGCAAAATAGATTCATCATATAATTTTGTAAGGCTAAAATGGCAATAGTGTTTGTGACCCCCTTGAAGAGGTCTGCGGTGAGGCAAGACTAAAAATGAGTTTGATATATCTTAAATATGGTTCTAATTAAAATGGAGCCAATCAACAATGAGATGGTCTAGAAGAAATGACTATAAAGGAGATTGGGTAGGTGAGACATGGTCATTCTACTGCAGTACTGAGCCAAATTTAACCAATAAGACCGGATTACCATTATTGGTGGTGTATATAACTCAAGATTGCCTGAGCTTAATTTAAGAAATTCAGATTGAATATTTTCAAATTGGGTAATATGGTTTTTAAAATGGGACTTGAATCCCTATTTTATAATCAAATGCAATGAGCATTTTTTGTTAACTGAATAACTTAAAAATCTAAAGATGATGAAGTGCTAGCAACCCCATCATATGATACCTTGGTGCCAAACTGGGCATGCTTGGTGTTATAATTGGCACTTAAGCTTTGAATTTTATAGCTGGGGTCAATAGGTACCTGATTATTAAGATACTGTTTGAAGACATTGACTTGTGGAAAATTATAAGACCTTATGTTCACAGATAGGTTTTATTAAGCCAAAATATATAAACACACTGTAGTATCAAATATTTCCAATAACTCAAATGCTCACAATGGATAATTTTTTTCCTATAAGCTTCCGCAAGCTACAATAAAACCAAATCCCTTAAAGATTGAAAGTTCTTTAGGATATCATAATCAAAATTCTTGGCTCCTAATGGTGCAAAACATGTGAAAATTTAGTAGCTGTTCAATTTTGTCTGACCAACCATTCCATTTTTTAAGCTTTTAATTTAGACTAAGGTATCAACCTATCAGCCCTTGACGCTGCTGTCTATCTATCAATTAAGCTATGGTGGATTACTCTGCCCATGCGCCCACGTTTTTTTATGCAGTATAAAATTTGATAGGAATAATTTACTATTGATTTAGTCTGGCGATGACAAGAATATCAACTGAGGATTGAATACTTACCACCCTAATGGCAATATCCCTTAAAATTACTTACTATGAATTTATGAGGCTTTCTGGCTCATAATTTGACACCCTTTTTTAAGATTTTCTTCTATGCCTTACCAGTATGAAACAAACGTTAAGGGTTTTGTTCTAAATTTTAAATCAATAATGCCTACCATTTATAAGTATAACTATGCACTGCTTAATATCTACTGTGTAGTTTATTATGATGGGAATAGAAACTAAGTGAACCTTTTTTTTTAGCACTAGTGGTGCCCAACCCAGAAGGTGGAGCCACCACACATTGGGGACCTTTTATTTTCACCTAGCTAGTTTTAGCTACCCAATAAAAAATCTTTAACAATAATTTAGTTATCTTCTGTCCTTAGGGCTACTGTCTCCAAACAGTTATCCTTAAATTTATTATAAAAAGTACTAAATTGTGCAGTTGTAGTTTGACGCCTAAGCGCTAGTTGCAACAGTTGATGCTCACTACAGGTATCACTTTTAATACTCTGTCCTCTATTAAAGAAAACATCTTTAATAATGTCATTTTCTTGATGACTGTCAGGGCAACGTGCCTTATATTCCTTATGATGAACCTAATTATGGAGAGGGTCCATCAAGTTCTAGAATCAAAGCCCAATTGGCCACATTGTTATTTTATAAATGAACCAGCGGAAGAAGCAGTTCTTGCTATTACTGAATTTTATCAGGAGTTGAAACTTTATGGCACCTGGTCCAATCTCTGGGCCAGAAAATCAAAAGGTTAAGATTCTTGTTTGGTTAAGTCTATTCAGAAGAAGGAAAAGGCTGAACAAAAATTTATGTCAAAATGGTAACACTTTACTAGTGTAGTAAAGCAACTTTTCCAAGATCTTAAATGTATTGGTCACAAGTGAAGACAGGTGCATTACCAAGATGATGCATCAAATTCTAATTCTGATGATTCTAGGGGGGATGTTTTGGCCACTATGCCTATTGTGTTAACAGCTGTACCTGTATCAGCTGCTACTGCCAGCTCCACCATGGAAGCGGCCGCTTCCATTAACTCTGATCCTCCAGTTACTTTGATTCCTTCTCCTCTAGTAAACTCAGTTAGTTTGCCCAATTTGATAGGCATGGATATATTAATATCTTTGTAAGTTTATTTAAATTACTATCAAACGCCAATTTTCTTACTAAACTGGCCACTATCATGAAATTACTGGATCTTTATAGCTAAGAGTTAGTATTTCCAAAAGTAACTGAAGTTGGCATGTCTTACATTACACTAAAAACATTACTGATGAGTTTGGTGGAGTGAAACGGATGATGGGATGAAAAACCGCCTTCCTATTCATTAACTTTAAAGTTGGCAAGGAAGTGTTATTTTCACTGATCATTTCACTATGAGGCCTGAGTGTTATATATGGCTCAAGTTCTGATGCATTATGATGCTCAGATAGCTTTCTGCCATGACTGCAAGCCTCACATAGAATTTTATCAGCCATGCTACCTGTTCTGCATTCAAATACTATTATCACTGAAATGGTAAAATACTTCTGATGCTGCGCCCTTATTTTTGGCACTCCTAGTACAAAGCCTTCTAAAAAAGTGTCAAGTATGCATTTACTGGCTGAAACCCTAACAAGGATTGGTAAAAGCTTGGTTAGAGTAGAACTGGAATATTCTACATATGCTGAAAGTTCAGAAATCCCAGATAATGACCAAGGTTCAATGGAACACACCCTCTCTGGGAAAATTCCCTTATAAATATAGCCAACAAAATTGTTACAGCTCCATGGCCTGAGGCAACCAATGATATATTTGATAACTAAAGTCAAGCAGATACCATTGACACTCACACACTCACCAGCCCAGATAATCAAGCTGAGGGCCCTTAAGATGATTAGAAGGTACATCTTAACAGTTTGGTCCATTGTGAATAGCGGAGCATCTATCAACATAGTTTATAACAAATTAATGAAAATTGGAGACTGAACTTGGTATTGACCATTGCAAGAATTATGGCACCGTGGGACCTAATGCCATTACTTAACTAAAAGCGGTTAGTTCCTTGCCACTGGATTTTGGCACTAAAGTGTTAAGTGCTCCCAAGATTCTTTTACCACATGAGAATTATGAATTACTTGTTGGTGCCTCTTTTATGAGGAAATATGGGATAAATGCCAACTTTGAAGAAAATTATTTGAAATGTAGGCAGGCAACGCGTCCCCTATATTATTCCTCAGAATCTGTTGATGATAAACTTAGCCTGGTAGACATAGCTAACAAGTGTTTGATTGATCCCACTGATATTGCAATACTGATGCCAAATGAGAAGACAGCGGATTTTTCGTCAGAATTGGATTTTAGACTAAGTGACAACGTGCATACAGTGCCTACATGACTTTCAGAGCTGGTGTAGGTCAAATCTATACCCAGCTTGATTCCAACTCTCAACTTTCTCTTATTTGTAAATGCTAAGTCTAAGGAGTGAATTTTTCAATTACTTATTAAAAAGTTGGCCAACATACTCTAAATCTGCCTTGGCAGATTTTGAAGTCCAACGAGATATCACTTTGCACTGTACATAAGTATACTATAATCAAGGCATTAGGCCATCAGCAGAGCAGATATAGCTCTGCAAATTCCTGAAGGATTGTATGGTAAAATCCTACCACCAATCTTCCAATTCAAAAAAGATCCTGCTGTTGCCTCTGGTGCCATTTATCTTAACCAAGGAGAAATTAGGTGTCATTGGTTAATATTTATCCTACCCAGTGCACATTCAGAAGAATTAATTAATTGCTTATTTTTATTTGCTGCCTGGGATAGTATTCTCATCTTTATTATTTCCATCTAACCCCACCATTTCTATACTGTAATGTTTGGTCAAGTGTGGGGAAATGTTGCAATTTGTCTGACCAACCATTTCATTCTCTTATCTAAAAATTTGTATTTTAGACTAAGGTTTTGATCTCTCAGGCCTTGACGCTACTGTCTATCCTTGAATTAAGTTACAACATATTACATTGCCCATGTGCCCATGTTTTTGAATGTAGCTACCAATTGATAGGATTCACATACTATTGATCTAGTCTGACATGATAAAAATAGCAATCAAGAATTATTCCTTACCACCCCACTGAAAATATCCCCCAAATCACTGACTATACTTTTTGGGCTTTCTAGCATTGTAAATTGACTTTCTTTTTTATTATATTTTCTCCTTTTCCCCTCCAGCATAAAACAATCATCAAGGGGTTGTCCCATAAATCCAAGACAATGATGTCTACCACTTTCCAGAATAAACATGCGCTGCTTGATCATCTACTGTGTAGTTTATTATGATGAGAATTGAAAATAGGGGATCTTTTTTCACCTAGCTAGTTTTAGCTGCATAATAAAAAACCTTTGACAATTTTTTAGTTATTTTCTGTCTTTAGGGCTACTGTCTCCATACAGTTTCCCTTAGTTTATCATAATAGTACTAAACTGTGTGGCTGTAGTTTAACACCTAAGCACAATTGCAACAGTATCACAGAAATTTTAATTTAATTATATATTTATTGAGAAAAAGCAGGGACACTAAGGTCTTGGCTTTGGGTAAATTTACTCCATATAACAACCAACCAATTATTATTGAGACATTGGGGATGTACAAAGTACTTTTAATAAACTATCAGCAATGAGTTAATGCTGGAAAATGGCAAAGTAGTTGTTAGTATAAAAGTATAATAAAATACTAGTACCAAGGCCACTGGTTGAGATAAGATCTTAGTTATTTGAGAATTGTACTGGTGGAAATTAGATTATCAATCATACTAAAATCTATCTTGAATTGGCGTCGCTAATGTGAGATCATTACTAGTAATTTAATACTACCAATTAATAACTATGTATGAAAATATGGGCGCCAGGGAAAGGTAACTCATAGAAATTTAATACTCTTTGAACACTTGAGCAATGTAAATCAATCAAAACCTCAGTCTACCTATTATTTTACTATAAAATAAATTTATAAATTATATAAAGATGGTTGATAAGACCAATCATTACACTTGGCCCTTACCCCACGTTGGTCCATGGTATGTTTAAGATCATGGAGGGCTGCCAAATTGATCCATTTGGCCATGCTAACTTCCTCCTTGTTCTTACAATCTATGCCCACAGTTATGTGATAGGACATGACAGAAGGGAAGGCTCTTGCACAGGGGCGCTATTAGGGAACTAGCATGCTAATGAAAAACTTTTTTCAATCATGGGTGATTGAGCAACCATGAAAGAATCCATAAAACACAATACACTACTTTTATAATAAAATGAAAGTGAGAGTTGAAGGTTGGACTAGTTGGGTAGGAAGATTTTTAAGGGTGGCGGCTTGATTTATACTTTCTGTTACTTAAACTGTTTGATTTATTTTACCAAATACCAATGCAGAGATCAAAAGAGACAGAGCTAAAACATACAATAATGCCAAAAGGGCTGGATCCTTCATAAACAGCAATAAATAATTATCAGAAGGTGAAATTTTGTAAATAACAAGTAGAAATAATGTATGTGGAAGTAGTTTATGCTATAAACTTATTAGACAAAACAATTTAACAATTTCAGTTTGTAGACTATTGAGTACTATAACTATGTATGAGGGGGTGAGGCATATCAAAGATCAAATACCTTGAAATGACCCATGCTATGCTTGAAAGATCATTTTTAGATTTAATCTTCTGACTTTGTATTTGTTCTTACAAATTTAGGTTTAAATGTCCAATTACATGTTTCAAATCCAAATCCACTTAACAATCTCAGAAATAGTTGGCATCTCTATAGTCATTTTATACCATTTTTACCAAACCTCTGATAATGTGAACTTTCATATATAAGTTATTGCCTGGGGGTACCCCAGGTATCAGATTTGTACAGCCAATGGTGCTCTTGGTTAAGCTGTTGGTTTGAATGGAGGTTTTGCCTTTGTCACACGCACTCTCTAAGCAAACTTCTAGAACAGTGAAGAGCTATTTAATTTTTAGAACATAGTGCTCTACTGAATCAATATTTATAAGGTTTGGACTTAAAGGTAGGTTGTAGGGTAGGGTGAGTTAAACAGGAGGAACTGCTGGTATCCATCTTTCATATAGAGTATAAACTAGGTCTTTGATCTTTGTAAGCGGCAGACCCTTAGCATTGATGCCCCTTTTAGTTATATAGGGGTGCAAAGTCAGGTACAAATTGATAGATGGACCCTGGAACCTTACAGGCACCAAAGCATTGTAAATGGATTGCAAATGAGTGTATTAGTGGGGTCCACCACCACATCACCAGCCAACTGTGGAGTATCTTTATTAGGAACACCTTTTATTATAGTAAAATCAGAACTAAAGATTTAAAGTGTATAGGAGAGGGAAAAATTATGCCCATTCAAAGTTGTCACAGATGAGCCTATGAGTGGTTCTTCTGGTCATTCCTCAACCAGTGGAATTATTATAAACAACAACACCCACACTGGTGGAAGTACTGGTGATCAGTCCATCATGGATGAGGGTGAGAGAGGCCCATTTATAGGCACAGACAAGCAAAATAATTTTCCCTCAACAGTGACATCATGCAAAGTAATTTTTGCCCCACCAATTTAGAAGATTTACTAAACAAGGACAATGACATCACCCAAAATTCATATGAAATTCAGACCCCTTTTATACCTTTGAGGGGCTAAAATAATTTGAATTACGCTGATGACATCACAATGATCAAACCAAATTACACTGGCAACATTATCAGAAATCTAATGAGCATATTAACAAATCAGAAAGTCGTCTAATTGTATAAGTGACTAGAAGCCATGATGCAAGGCGCATCATAGGAGCGCTATCAAACAAACATGATGTCAAGGCACATATTACCATATTGGTAATTAACTCATTTAACAGAAGCGACTATGGCCCAGAACCTGGAAGTGGGGCCTAGCACAAAGGCCCCTGAACATGAATGTTCAGGGGTAACTGCCTCAAGAATGATCTCACACATACATGAATTGACACAGATGAGTGAAGAAGCTAAAGCATCAGTCAGACGCCGTCTGATTAGAGGATCATGAAAAATCCTCAATATTGACCCTAAATTCTCAGTTACTTTTGAATATCACATTTATTTTATGTCTTTAATTTTCCCTGAAGTAAAAACTACTCCTTTTACTCTAATAAAAACCTTTCTACAGATTCTCAAGTTATTTCTTTTTGCTTCAACTTGTGTTATATCAAGTTAGTAATTGCCAGTATCCAGTCTAGGCTTCCCAACCTGAAGTAATTTCCTGTAGCCAGTTTGGGATTAATCTGTTTTAAAGAAGACACTCTGTTTAGGATATCTTGGTGCTGTAACGTCAATGAAGAGGTTGGAAAGGCTCTTATTGAGTCACAAAGGTCACTATATTCCAAGAATGACAAGGAATGTCAAGACGTTTGCTAAGAGTGCAAACAAGTTAACCAAGCGATTGATGCACTAAGGGGTAGCATCTGAGAAGTTTTGCTTTAGTGAGAACTGTTGTGATGCTAGCAATGGGTGTTGGGTGCCTAATCTGTGTGGAGTAGATCCCTGAGCAGTATGTCAGCCTCTGAAATTAAGCGAGCTGAAGTCAGCATGCTGAATAAAATCAATATGATCATCTTAGGGACAATTTTCCTCATTGATCCATTAAGGGACGCAAATTAGTTAAATTAAAAACTTGAGACAGAAATAGGAATTTATCAAGTGGAGTGGGGATAACAGCTGGCAAATATTCCATTCAAGGTGAATTGAGGAGGCTTATCTGAAACAGCCTCAGGGACAGTGTGACATGGAGGGGAACAAATGGCTATCCTGGAAGCAGCAATTTTGCAACTCTTACAAAAGTGATGGAAAATTTAACCCCAGACAAAAAACTTATGAATTTACAATGGGAAAGATACTAAAATCATAAGTGTTTGGCACCTGCTTTCTTAACAGTGGCACAATATATAAATTAAGGCGGTTTTATAAAGCTCACATCTTCAGGATAATTACTTCTGTTTTCTTCTATTATAAAAATACTTAACCTATTAAGAGGAATGTTCTGAGGGTGTGGAAGGCGAGTCAGTAGGGCGTACAGCTACCAACATGAAGGTTGTGGGTTTGATTCCTACCCTTTGCACATCAATTGGGGTGCCAGCCAAAGGTAGCTATTGGTGGTTAGTAGGTCTATTAACACGAAAACCTTACCCATGATGTAACCAGAAAAATCAGAGTCCTGATCTGGAGGTGACAAAACTTTCTTTGATGGAGTTGGCCCTGCTCAGGTTTCATGTCAATGCTTTCTCTCTTTTTGGTAATGTCTGTCCCCTGATCGGCTTGCCTCAAATAAATAAGAGGAATATTCTGAGATCTCAAGAAAACTTTTTAATTAAAACAAATATAAGTATGAAAAATTCTTATTAGATAAAATAGTTAAACTATTTATTTTGTCAGTTGAATAGAGGGTAAATATACTGATATAAAACAATGATCAGCATATTTCTTGTTGGAACTAGAAATATATGACATTTACCATCCTAGTCCCTTTTATTTCAAATAAAAGCAGCCAACAGATAAAAGTACTTATAAGATAAGGTAAAGTTATGGACAGGGAAAGATAAGGCTAAAATAAAGTCTTAAACATATAAACAAAGGATTAAAATTGATAAGAATCACCCTATTTTATCAGCTAGTAGATCACTTAGTTTGATTTATTCCAAATTCATTTTTTTAAATTGATGTTATTATCTGAAATCAATCAGAGTTTTGCAACTTAAGATTAATAATGACAGACCCAAGGTCCAAATTGAGATTTCAGTATTCTCAAGTTATTCAGCTTCACTAGAATGCATATATATGCTTTCTCTGCTAGGGACAAAACTCATTAGTGACTGAAGGAGATAACATTAAATATGATAACTATTGTCTGGTAAAATTCCTTAATAAATATTTATCAATGTCCCTGATTTAATTATGGAGTACTAAAGTTTTATGGGGCAGGATCCCAGACAATTAACAAGTTTTTTTATTAATTTAACCATTGATGTATAGTATTGTATTAGTCAATTGGGTTTTCCACAAATAGATTTAGTGTTTATTAGAGTTATTGGGAGTTGAAAATGCTCTTGTTGACAGCAACTTGTGGGGAACCTTTTAGGCAACGCAATTTTCTGTTAATAGGTAAAAGGTCCCATTACCTAAGCAAGTTGATAGTCTGATAAGGGTAATTTACTAAGTGGATGAGTGCGTTGGATATAATACCTTCAAATCCAACCCATGGTAGATCATTATCTAGCTGGTGGTATTATTGACTAGGTAGATGGATGAGCAGATATCTCATCCATTGTTGAGTGATTTATTGAGGGTTAATTCATCAGTGATGGCTGCTGTTCCAATTGGGCGACAATAGAAGAGTTGGGTGCTAAATTACCCTATATATTCCCTTAATTTTCATTAAATAATGCATAACTAAAAAGAACATATTTATATCTTAAATTTCCTATAAGTACCTAAACTGTTATACATTTGTGTATTTTTTATTCTTGAATTTAAATTTAGGGTATTAATCCTCTGTCTATATAGCTTGACAAGTTCTTTGCAGCTCCTGCATCAAGAAAGGAAGGGAGAAGTTTTATAAGAACCGCTGAACCTACTGATATTAGGTTAAGTTTTATAGTGATCCAGAAGTTGCCAACTCTAGATGAAGAGGTGAATAGATAGGTTTTCTTGTTTTCTGAAATAAGCCAAGTCCCCTGTAACCTCTGAACATACTAATAATAGGTTAAGTCCTAGTGCAATAATAATTCAAGTACCTTTGCAATGGGTTGAAGGAAGGTTACCAGTACCTGTCCTGAGAAGAAACCTGAGCAGAAGAAATACCTTTGATTGTGGAAATCTCATATGGGTACTATTTGTCATTCTAGTATTACCCACCCAAACATTTTATCAAGTATACTATGTCAAAGATCATAATTCACAAGCATCAGAACCTGTGCAGTAAACTTAAAAGTTTACATTTGATGCTCACTACAAGAGTAGTTGAGTAATTCAGACTTGAAATTTACAGCTAAACAAAGCATCAATCAATAAAATAAGAGCAGCTAATAGTACATCAAGTTTCATTATAGATTTGAGAACCACAAGTTGGGGCTATACTCTTATCAGGGAATAGCCTAACAGAGCCCCTCCAAGCCTCTACTGGGCGGACAAATGTTTCGCTGATGTCAGTAAAAATTGCATAGTCCTAAAACTTTTGAATTAGGATAGATATAACAACCCAAGTTATTTTAGATAGACATTGGCTTAGTAACTTTGGAGTTTGTCTCAGCTGCAATTTGTATGGGAAATTGGTGGTGCATAAAATCATCTCACCACAATTAGCTTTGATATTAGTAACCTGGGCAAGATTTATCTTGATTCCTGAGCCAGCTTAGATATAGATGATTGCATAATACTTAGAATTTGTTATGAACATAGAATGATCCGTGGGTAATCTAAGCTTTGGTGGCTATTTTCATTGGCGAGGCGTGCTTGGGTTTTTCACATGAAACTTCATATTAAGCTCTCTGGAGGCATTTTGAGCCATCACCACCTTAATGGGAATTTGTCTAGTAACCCAGTAATATGTCAGGTTCCTTTGATAACCAAGGAATGGTAAAAAAGCTCATATATCTTGCAAAAGGTATGTGAATTTGACTGAGACTTGCAAGAAGAGGCAAAGCAAAGAATGTATTGAACAAGAAGATGGATATCAGGGTTTCTGGTAAATCATCATTATAATGTATTGAGTGCTTTTGAGAAGCATAACATGGTAGCGAGCATTGGCACTGGGGATCAGTGATAAAATGAGATTATTTGTAATCTTATCATGTCTCAGTTACCCTTAAAAATAATGTCAGGATATAACAGGTGGCGGTCATTAAAACTTTTGTGGACACCAGAAAGCTAGATCCAGAAGGTTTTTTTGCAATTAAACTCATCACTATCATATATAAATGGTGTAGGCTTAGGTTGTAATGGCTTACTAACAACGTCCCTTTTATCTGGCCAATTGCCTATCATTTGTTAAAATACTCAAGTAGGTAGTGAAACTAATTTGCTTTTATTTTTATTGCACAAAAGTCCAAGGGAAAGTTAAATTAGTGGTCATCATTTTCTAGGATCTGAGAGATCCTCTGGGTCATTAAAGATACGTTCAGGAGATTTTTGTAACTCATTAGGTTAAATGCAGAAGGCAAAAGAATTAGGCGTTAGATGTGGTTAGAAAACTTGGCTTTCTTAAAATTTTCAATGATACCTCAAGAGAAAGTATTGTTGATAGTATTTAAAAACTATGCCTTAATCTGTTTAATGGTGAGGTTTGTATCAGGCAGTTTGGCATGCTACACCTATCCCTCATGAGATATAGTGTTGGTGACAGTAATAAAGGAGTATCCAAACCATTAATTTAGTTAGCTTTTAGGTTTTGTACCTGGCGGCTTGGCTAAAAAATGGTCAACAAAATCATCAGTTAAATTTTTAGTTGGTATAATTTTAAGGTCTAAGTCAAGAGGTTCAGTTTTTTCAAAATTAATATGGTTTTTAATGATATAGTCCAAACTTTTAAATCCTCATAATAAGATGGATTGGATTTTTATGTCTTTGTTATCCAGCCTATTTTTGATTGGGAGTTTATTTTATAGGTTGAGATATTAAAACTGATTTAGCCTTAAATTTCTGACTTGCTTTCCCTATCTAGATAATTTGCTTCTTATTGATCAGAGGGGTCATCGCAATTAAGGGTTTGGGATGGCAATCAAGAAGCAGTTAATCAAAAATATCTTTTTTTAGAAATAGGGTGGGTGGTTTTATTTACTTATTATCAACAATAATACTTAGATTGTTAGTAAAAAGCAATTATAAAAGGTTGAATATCAAAGATAGATAAAGAAAGTGATTTAGGTAACAAGGTTTTTGAAATTAACCTGACTTCACTATTATAATAGCAGTGGGACTTGGTATGGGGAAGCAAAATGTGAGCTTTGGACCTTACATTGCATACAGGTGAAACACGAGAGTTGTGGAGGGTCTTGGTGGCAAATTTTATGTTGTTAATTGGCATATCATCTTTAAAAGTGGCAGTGACACTTGTAAGGTTTGTCAACACTATGATCCATCATTGCATTATCATTATAAGGAGGTGTTTTTGGTTTGATTTGACAAAGGCATCTGCTCATTAGAAGCGTCTGACTTGACTAGTATAATACATCATGTGATTCTAACCATCTATAAATTAAGGTGAGCATATTAAAAACAAAAAATTTTAGCTTGGTTAGTTCAAACACATCATCATGATTTTGCTATTCTTCATCAAGGGGGTATAAATCATATTTAGGGCATAGTATAATGGTTGTGTTTCATCCTGCTTTAAACCAGGTACTCGCCATTTTTCAAGGGTAGCCAATTCTTGAGCTGAAGAAAGCCCAAGTTTGACTAACTTGTCGCAGGTCTTTTTTGCATTGAGATAATCTTGTCAACACATCTTTTAGAGCTGTACCATCATTTTAATGATTATTGCCAATTCTTGATATAGATTTTATAAGCTAAAGACAATTCTTCTTGCACTAATGTATTAAAACCATTCAAAACATCATCATATTTATGAAATTATGTCTGAAACATCAAAAGAATGGCTATAATCATCTGAAGCTGTTGTTTACTGAAGTATATTTTTGCTTACAATCTACCTCACAGCTCACCTTTCATAAAAACTCTTTAATTGTTCCAACTAGTCCATGAAAAAAGCTATCTATGGTCTTTTCAATAGCCATATAATTTGGGATCTGTCAGACTGCCATTGGTAAACCGCCTTCATATCCTTAAGCGTTGTTTATTAATAAAAAAGTATAATAAGTAGGGACCTCATAGTAGTCCAAAGGCACAATCATTTAACCTAGTCCTTTCAGTACTTTTTGTGCAGCTAAGAGGAGGACTAGCATGGAGAACCATTTTTGTTGGTCCTTCAAACTTTAGACATTAGTATGATATTATATTAAGGCAATCCCTCAAAGCTCACTTTGGCAGTATAATTACTTCTGGATATCTTATTATAACGAGTCTTAGACTATTAGAAGGGAGGTTTAATGTCTCAAGGGAACTTATTAAAAATAATACAGGTATGATAGATATCTCATCAGATAATCTTTAAGAATAATATGGTGCTAGTAAATTAAAATGATAAATATAAGATATAAGGAATGATCAGCTCATTTGCTGTTGGAACTGTAAAAAGAATAATGTTTACTATCTTGGTCTGTTACATGTTAAAGTAAAGCAATTAACAGATAAAGGTGTAATAGGATAAGGTTAAATATGGGATAAAGTAATACAAGGCTGAAATAAAGACTTATTTTCTACAAAGGATAGAAAGTAAATAAGAAGAATTACCCTATTATATTGGCAAATAGATCACTTATGAATTATTATAGCCCATTTTTTGTTTGAAAGTTTGCCCTTATTAGTTGAAACAGCTCAAAGATTTGCAACTTAAAGTTAAAACAATTTCAGGACTTATGACAAACAAAGCATAAAATTAATAACTTAAGTAAATATTGATCTTCATTAGATAAAAAAACAATAAATAAAATCCTTGGTTGGGACTTCATCCTTATTAGGGCAAATCTTGACAAAAATGTATTAATTATACCAACATGGTTCAACTCTTCATATATTACATTATCAGAATTTATGAGTCTCATTGCCTGTTTGGTAATAGCTAACTTTGATCTAACATGACTGTGGCCACAGGTCCAGTATGAGGTTCGCTGCTATAGTAAGCCAAAGATCTAAGTTTTTGGTTGCCCAGAGATGTTCTGTTAAGATCTTCTTGCTTCCCTCAAGATGGCTCATTTTATGAAATATGGCTTAAAGAGCAATGGCTATGCACTTTTTTAGAAGGGTTTGCAATGGCAACTTTTTATTGTCACAACTGCAGCAGACTTTGTCAATGTAAACCTACAAGAGAACCTAAAAGATTATGTTAATTAATAATATGATAGATATCTAAATCATCTACAAAGGGAAGTAATTTATTAATATCTATAAGGAGAGTGGAGACCTGTGGCTAAGGAGCGTATTTATCCTCCTCAACAGGATATTCCTTATCATTTTATAGGAGGGTCAAGCAAAAGCCTCTACCTTTATTGACATTTGGACAGTCACAAATCCATTGTCCTGAGGTTTACAGTTTAAGTCTTTAATTCAAGATACAGTTTCACCCAAAATGATCAATCTATAAGCCATGTTGAACAGTTTATTTGTTAACAATTGTAATAGTCTTAATTCAATTTTCTAAATTTATGAGACAATACTAACTCACTAGTATTCACAACTATTGACTCATTGGAACCTAAATCCAGAGGTGGGTGCTAAATTTCCACTATCCTTATCTTTAACTGGGTACTCTATTCATTTAACGTTATTACCTTGACAGTGCCACCCTCAAGGTCCTGTTGTAGGTGGAAAAAGCTTTATAAATAAATCTACTAAAAATAAATTGTCTGCATTACTATGGGAAACATCAGCAATTATATATTCAAAACCATCTTATAAAGGATGCAATATGGGTCTAATCAGGAGATGTCAAGTTTTTTATTTCACTAATAAGGGAAACTACTATAGAACAATTTTTTCTTTTTTTAATTGAAATGGAAAGGAATAGTAAATGAACGTTTACTGCATGGTATCCTTTTAACAGTCAAGATGATTCCTTCAGCGGCAATTACATGAAATCAAATGATTTTCCCATTTAAGCCCTCCTAGTAAAATCTCATTTTTTAAGCTGAGGCATCCAACAATGGTTACAACTGGTAGGTAATTGCGCTCTCACATGTAAGGGCTTAAAAATTTGAATTTTGATTACTCGGTTATAGCCTATTTGGTATGCCATTAAAGCGGAGAGAAGTTAGTGATTCCATTGCAGGATTTTGGTGGCAGCCTATTTTCTAGAGAACAGACACTAGGGTTCCATTTCCTTGCTCCACTACCTCATAAGTTAAAAATTTGTAAGGGGCAGTGAGATGTTAACTGTTATTGAACAAGGGAGCTAGAACTTGCATTAATTGTAAATAAAATTTACCAATTGTAAGAAAGAAGGAACACAGGGCACCAATGTTAGGTGAAAACTGAGCAAAAGAATAAGGCTGTCACCTTCACAGTAACTCAAGGGACAGAAAAAGCTTTGACCCATTTGGTCAAGTATTTAATTGCAAGAAAGATATTGATGGCTTTGAAGAACAGTGGAAAGAGGACCCATCAAATTAATGCTGACCACGCTAAAAGGAGCTGGTAAAGCCACTACTTGATGTTAGTACCAGAGGTTGATCAATTTTGAGTGCTACAGGTTAAGCATAATTCCAAAACTCATGGGTAGAATTTAAGAATAAAGTACAGATAACATTACTTCTTCAGAAATTCTTAGTTTTTTTTTTGACATCCTCATGGTCAGTGCTGGAGTGTCCTTTGAGGTTGCTCTCTGTTTGAAAAGAAAGCTGCACATAAGGCAAACATTTCCCATTGACTAGTTTATAGAGCATCCCGTCCTTAATTTAAGCATCCTTTGTCTTAATTTGCAATTCAGCTCTATTTTATGGTCCTCCAGTTCCCAGCTATCATGCTAACCAATCAAATCATACATGCTATCTTCCTCAGGATTTAAAAAAGTTGATACTGGCATGCTTAAAAATCCCTCTGAATTTGTGTGAGTAGTCTTGGTGCATAAAAATTATAAAGTTATAATTTTGTAGTGTAGCGCCCATCTTACCAGTTTTCAAGCTGGATATTTAATCTGTTGTGACCACCTGAGAGAGGCGTGATCCATGATGATGAAACGTTCTATTTATAGATAGGGTCAGAAAAGCATAATGGAGAGGAGCATGGCCAAAAAATTCTCGCTTAGTAATGCTGTAGTCTTTTTTGGCCTTAATAGGGATTTGATGAATTAATCCACGTGGTGATTCACTTGCTGATCGTCTAATTGAGCTAGTATGGCTCCCATAGCCACATTTCTACCATTGTTAAACAGAAAGAAAGGTTGATTGAATGCTTATGAATGAGAACAGGTTGTGAAACTAAGTTAGTCCTAAGAAGGTTAAAGCTTTGTCTTGCTTGAAATTTCCATTAAAAGGTAACCCCTTTATTAAGTAGATAGACTAAAAAGCTTAGAGAGATCAACAAAACTCGGGATGAATTTTCTGTAATAGCCCATCAACCTAAGAAATACTAGGAATCTCTTAGACTAAAATGGAATTTTTACTCATTCATGATGAAATTATCTGGGATAAGTTGAATTCCCCGTTTTATAGTTTTATAAAAAAATCTTTATTGGGTTGTAAGATTAAAGTCCAGAAGAATTGATCTTTAATGAAGCCCTTATCAACTGGTCAAAGACCTTGCAAAAATGCTAAAAGTGCCTATTGAAAGCTTTTTTGAACAGTTTGATATCATTGAGTTAATTAAAAACACAAAATAGCTTTAAGTCTTTTAAAATTCCATCTATCGCTCATTATAAGGTGGCTGGGGCATTAACAAGTCCCTGTGTCATATGATTTAGTTCAAAGAGTCCTTTGTTGGCAATCAAGATGCACTTAATTCTGTCAGTAGCCTAAAACTTGATAGCCCATTACCCACTGGCGAGATCCATAGCTGTGATATATTGTGCTCTGTCAAGAAGGAATAATAATAATTAATCTGAGGAAGAGGGTAGCTATCCTACTTGATTACCAAGTTATGCTTTTGGTAAACAATGACAGCTTGATTAATTTCATCCTTTTTGTGAACAAGCAAGAGGAGCGTGGTGTAAGGAGAGTGTCTATAACTCTCCTGTTCCCAACATGGTAGTGAACGGTGCACAAAGCCCATGCCAGGGAACCAGCTGTTAGTTCAAAAGTTATTATAGCCCAACAGAGGGGGCTGAAGCAATGATAACTTAATAAGAGAAGTGCGATTCTCATAATGAACAACCCACAAAAAGTGAAGCAGTGCACAAAGGAAAAAGGGTAAACGCCCCAGGCTGGAGGGAGCCTGGGCGACCCAATGGTGCACTAGTTGAAACTGTATTTGTATTTAAAATAGTTTAGAGAATGTATCATGAGACCTCCTCAAAGAGGTCTGCGCATAGGATTTTTAGAAATAACATAAGTAAAACAGAAATATGGGAAAAGTTTATTGGGAAAGTAGACCAACAAGAAATGTTGGTTATGGAAAACAGATTTAAACTTTTGTTGGGGAAATTTGGGGTTTGCTGAAGTAGCCCAAGCACCAATTTTCCAATAGGCAAACACAACCATCCAAAATTGGTAGAATACACTAAACTGACTTCACTCAAGTAATTGATTAAAGTTGGATCTGACCTGAACGCATAGTTTCATAAATGGAACAGGTTTCAAACCCCCATTCCTTAATCAACCAAATAGTACCATCATTGTTAATTGAATATACCATTTGTTTTAACTCCTGGGCCGATGAAAGGGGCTGGGCGTTCTGAACTTTACTAATACCAACCTGGGCATTTTTGGCTTTTACCCAGCGTTGGTCTAGTGTGTGCCTAAGGTCGGGGAGGGTCTGAAGCTTCACCTTCTGAGCCTCCTGTAGCCCAGCATTATCCTTAGGGTTGGTCTTCATTATGGTGTCATTTAACCATGACATTACCCTCTCCTCCCGACGGGGCTCAACCCCCCTCTCTAGGGGCTTGCGCAAAGGAATGGTTCTTGTGGGCTGGGGCCAACTTCATAGTGGCAACATTCAGTTTGGGTTGAGATCCAGAGGCCTGGGGGAAACGCTTATGGAAGGCTTCAATCAGATCTTGGGCATGCACACAGTTGCGCGCTGGAACCCAACTGTTCTCTGCAGTGTCAGAACCTTTCCAAAACACCTGGTACTCAAGTCTTTTTTTAACATGGCGGGAGGCTACTATTTCTTCCACTTCCCACTCTGGCGCCCCATCCACGAGATAGACCTCAGGAGACTCTGGTGGGGGGCCTCAAACAATGTCAATTTGCTCTCATGGAAGACAGAGAAGATCTGAAATGAAGAGGAAGATCTAGCTGGTATGAGACATGGCCCACCTTTCTAACAATGCGGTAAGGACCAATCCTCTTTTGTCCCAGCTTCTTTCATGGCTTCTTGATAGGGATGTTACATCATCAAGCATCATGAGATCCCCTTCCTTATACGCTGGACCCACTCAGCGCTTACCATCAGTGTTCTCCTTATAAACTTGCATCGCCGCCTCCAAACTTGTGGAAACCCCCTGATGGACCTTCTTGATAGTCTTGGCAAAGTCCACCACCGCTTCAAACTTAGAACCACAGTGTAACGCACTGGCTCCTTCCAATGAGCCACGAATGAGTTGGGCAACAGGATCCATGTTACAGACCATAGGGCTGACAGGGCTCCTGATACTACTCTCCTTGTGCGCGCGCTACAAGATTGGACAAGCACCCCCTGGAAGACAGTTGCAAATATACTTAACCCCAGCAACATGCCTTGACTCCAAGACAAGGTATAAAGGGAGGCAATAGCTCTCCCAAGCTCACTCTCAAAGTCCAATTCTTGTTGATTCAAGCCAAACATGGCTGCAGTTAGGCAATATTTTAAATAACTTAAACTATAAATATATGAATAATAAAAGTTCTTTTATTTAATATTGGCCAGGTTGATAGAAAACAGAACTGAGAAGCCTCCAGCTCCCAGTTCCTTCCCTATATACACATGCTACAAGCTAATATAAAATATAACACAAGCTTATGGTGCTAATCTGACTGATGCTTGGTGTAAACCTTACAGCAGGATCGCGGAATCCTCACTCAATGGTTCTGTGCCAGTTCCAATCCTCAACAGTTCCGCACCAGTTCCATTTCAAATTCCAAACGAACCGCGAAACTTCCAAGCACCTGTTCCATTCCATTCTTGATTTGAATCCAAATCGAATCTCGAAACTCCCCATTTTACTTGATTCTCGTTTTTCCTCGACTTGGATGCCCATCTGGCTCCTTGGCCTCCTTCAAGCTCCTGCCCCTTAGGCGTCCCTGCCAGGACCAACTCCCCCTCCTCCTCCATACATCCAGACACAGCCTGCCCTGTCTTACCAAAGATCATGGCAATGTGATGCTGAGGATAGACCTCAACCGTCACATCACCCCCCTAGACAGAAAGAACTCTTGGATTTTCTCAGGACATCGGGCACAATCCTAGCTGACTGCCATGTGGACTCCTCAATAGGATGACCCACCCAACGTACCAAGAATGAACGACGTCCTCTCACCGCTTTGGTGTTGAGAATCTCCTCAACTTCATACTCCTCGGCTCCTTCTCCAGCTGGGAATAAAGGGGAAGGACTTTCAGGTGGCTGGCCAAAGAATGGCTTGAGCTGCGATATGTGCAACACTGGATGAGCTCTTGACCCTTCTGGGAGCTTCAGCTCAAATGCCACCTCGTTCACCGCCCTCACTACCTGATATGGGCCCAACGCCACTGGCCCCAATTTCTGGCTCCTTACAGGCAAGGCGTAGTTCTGAGCATTCACCAAGACCCAATCACCTCTCTTGAAAGCTCTACCTTCAGATCTATGCCGGTCTGCCTTCCTCTTCTGAGCCGCGACTGCCACCACCAAATTCTTCTTCAGGAGCTCCAGGGTGTCACGGGTATCTCGCGACAGTTCATCTGCCGCCAGATTCCGCCCTTGCTCCCTAGGCCCCATACCCTCTGGGTGTTGGCCGTGATTTGTGAAAAACGGGGTCATACCCGTGGATGAATGCTTATGATTGTTATAAGCAAATTGAGCCAGCTTCACCCAATATACCCAGTCATCCTGCCGCCCTGAAACATAGCACCTCGAATACTGCTCTAATATCTGATTTACTCTCTCAGTTTGGCCATCTGACTGAGGATGATATGCTGACGAATGGCAAGCCTTGATCTTTAGATTTCCCAACATATGGAGCCAAAATTTAGATGTAAATTGCGGACCCCGATCTGACACAATCTCTTCAGGCACCCCATGTCTGGAGAAAATATCATTTACAAAAATCTGTCCTGCCACTTTTGCAGAAATGGTTGACTGACAAGGGAAAAACTCTGCATATTTAGTCAGGCGATCCACCACCACCATCAAGGCATCCATCCCCTGTGACTTGGGCAGTCCTGTGATGAAATCCACACTCACTGAGGACCATGGCCTAGAAGGAATTTGAAGCGGCTTCAATTTCCCCCCCAGTGCCACCCGTTGGGCCTTTGCCCTGGCGCAAACCACACAATGTGAAACATACTTCTGCACCGCCTCACCCACACCTCTCCATGAATAGTGACGGCGAACAAGATGTAACGTCTTCTCTTGACCGGGATGACCTGCCAGAGGATGGTCGTGATTAGCTGCCATTACCTCTTGTTGCAGACTCTTCACCGGGACCAAATCCTTCCCTCATGGTGTATGATACCACCCCAAACTGAGAATCCTGCATGCCCCCTGCTTGCCTCACCTTCCCCTGTCTCTTCTCTTATCCGTTGGCCCAGCTCACATCTTTGCTGTGCAGTCCAGATTCTTCCTGCCATTCCGTCTCTCCAGCCCTGGATCGTTGCAAACAAGTTCTGTGGCAACATCGTGGCTGTGTTGAACTTCCTCAACTCCTCATCAGAAAGCATTAGTCCAGAATCACGGCTCAATAAATCTGGCAAGATATTTTGTTTTCCTGGCTTGTATTCAATCCGCAGGTCATATTGAACCAACTCTAAGTGCCACCGGGCCTGCCTCTGGTTCATCAGGCGTGGGGACTTATAGTATTCTAAGGCTCGATGGTCCGTTCAGATGACAACTGGGTGCCTGGCATACAATAAGTGGTGTTGCCACTCCCCTAAGGCTGCAACTATTGCCAAAAGTTCTTTATCATAAACTGGATAGTTGGTTTCGGCTGGTGCCATCTTCTGACTGAAATAGCAGACAGGATGTTCAACCCCATCTTTACCCTCCTGCAACACCATGGCTCCAAGTGCAAAATTTGATGCGTCAGTCTCTACCACGAATGGTTTGTTTGGGTCAGGGTGTGCCAGAACCGGGGCTGTCAGCAAACTCGTCTTCACTTGCTGAAATGCCCTCTCCTCAGCCTCCCCCCAAACGAATGGCACGTTTCCCGTCAGTCTTGTCAACGGCACAGCCCATTGGGCCAGATCCCTAGAAAACCTCCGCACAAAATTCACCACCCCTCAAGAAGCTTCAAACTTCAGTCCTATTCCCAGGAGCCTTCCATTCCCGCACCGCCCGCAACTTATCAGGACAGATCGCTATCCCTTCTTGGAGGACCACGTTCCCTAGGAAGGACACCGATTCTTTATTGAACTCGCACTTGGATGGCTTCAACTTCAAGCCCGCGTTCCTAACCACCTCCAACACACTTCTCACATCCCTCACATGGTCCTGTACCGATTTGGAAAACACTAGGATATCATCCATATAGGCAACACAACACTTACCCACTAAGTCCCCCAATACATGATCAATCATGTGCTGGAAAACTGCAGGGACATTGCGTAGGCCAAATGGCATAACCCTGTACTCGAAGTTTCCCAGATGACATTTGAATGCCGTATACCGCTGGTGCTCAGGGCGAACAGGAATTTGATTAAAAGCGTCCACCAAATCCAATTTGGTGAACACCCCACACCCGAGATCATGGGCAGAATGTTCTCCATGAGTGGCATTGGATAGGGATCAGGTTCTGTTACCTCATTCAGGCGTCAGAAATCAACACAAGGACGTAACTCCCCCTGACTTGGGAACCAATAGGACTGGAGAAACCACCGGTGACTTGGAGGGCACAATAAAACCCATATCCAGCATCTTCTGGACATAACCCTCCAATGCCTCTCGGGCCTGGGGATTCAACGGATAGACTGGACAGCCCTTTGGTAACTCAGAGCCTTCCTTAAACCGGAAACCAAATGCAAAATCCCCTGTAGGTGAAAAAGGCGCATCACCTTTAGGCTCAAACACCTCCGCGAAATCCTGATACTCCTTGGCAATCCTTCCGCTGACACACTTGAGGTGATTTTACCCATGTGCTTCACCAACGAACCTTGGGACTGAAACGTCCATTCAAACGACCCCTGGCCTCTAGGCGACAGCAGAACCCTCTCTCTCTTCATATCAAACTGTGGACGGACATGGTGCCACCATCTCATCCCCAGCACCACAGAATGTGGCAGGTGAGCCACGGCGTAAAACTCCTCCCTGAATACCTCCGGGCCTTGCCTCAACAGGACCTTGGCCTGTACTCGCCATACCGCCATTCTTTTGGAGGTGTCTGCCAACTTCACCCATCCATCCTTCTGTAATGACAATCCATGGCTTCTTGCCCACTTCTCCTCAACATAATTCTCCCCAGCTCTGGTATCAATCAAAGCTAAAACTTCACCGCAATCCCTTCCTTCATCCCCCACGAGCACACTGATGGGCAAAATCAGATAAGGATAGGATGAAGTAAGCGGTTTATTTTGAGGTACCGGATTCACTGGTTTATTGCAAAAATTATAAGGAGCCTTCTTATTCTGAGCCTCAGGATCCTGAGTGGTAATCCCAATGGGAATCCTTGTCTCTCGCACCTCCACCATACCCTCAGGATTCCCTTGACTCTTATTCCCTTCCTCCACATAGCTAAACCCCTTAGTACCATATATGGGTCGGAACCTGCCCTTCTTCCACCACTCTGTCCTCGGAATCCCACTGGGGTTCGCACAACTTCCTGACGGGCCTGTACCAAACTCAACTGTCGTTCTACCTGCAAGGCCAAACCCACCTCTTCCTCCAACGTCGCTACAGGTTTCACCGCCGCCATTGCCAACAATAGATCAGCTTGCAAGTTTTGGCGAAACATGCGTGGAAGCTGAGACTCAGGTGCCTTTGCTGCTCTTGCCAATGCGCGGAACATCTGGCCATACTCCTCCACTGACTTCTTCCCTTGACCACACTGCAGTAAAGCCGCCCAGGCCGAATCCTGCGTCTCATCTGGACATGCTGCACGATCAATCCAATCCAGACATTCCTCCACTGATACGGGTAACCCTGACTGCTCTTCCAAAAGTTCTCACACCCAGTTGGACTGCTTTACTGGAAGTGCCAACAGAACCTGACTTAACTGCAAGGCAAACGAATCCTCCCCACCCGCTGCCTTTGTCAAACGTCCCTGAAACTGAACCCGGCTAAACGTCTGGTGGATCAGTTCCAAGTCTTCCAATTTCAAAACCGTGGGAATTCTTCCTTTGTCCTTCCCAGGCCCTACCACTTTCCCACCATTCCGGGACACACACTCCAAAACCCGGTATAATTCATGAAGCAAAAAGGCGGTGGAGAATATCACCATCAAGAGTGTTGCAGTATGGTTATACCACTTTGGAAACACAACTTCTTCTGGCACCTCTTTTGCTTGCCACCACAACGACAGGAAAGTAAACGAGTTCTGTTTAATGTAACGCACTGGCTCCTTCCAATGAGCCACGAATGAGTTGGGCAACAGGATCCATGTTACAGACCATAGGGCTGACAGGGCTCCTGATACTACTCTCCTTGTGCGCGCGCTACAAGATTGGACAAGCACCCCCTGGAAGACAGTTGCAAATATACTTAACCCCAGCAACATGCCTTGACTCCAAGACAAGGTATAAAGGGAGGCAATAGCTCTCCCAAGCTCACTCTCAAAGTCCAATTCTTGTTGATTCAAGCCAAACATGGCTGCAGTTAGGCAATATTTTAAATAACTCAAACTATAAATATATGAATTTTAAAGTTCTTTTATTTAATATTGGCCAGGTTGATAGAAAACAGAACTGAGAAGCCTTCAGCTCCCAGTTCCTTCCCTATATACACATGCTACAAGCTAATATAAAATATAACACAAGCTTATGGTGCTAATCTGACTGATGCTTGGTGTAAACCTTACAGCAGGATCGCGGAATCCTCACTCAATGGTTCTGTGCCAGTTCCAATCCTCAACAGTTCCGCACCAGTTCCATTTCAAATTCCAAACGAACCGCGAAACTTCCAAGCACCTGTTCCATTCCATTCTTGATTTGAATCCAAATCGAATCTCGAAACTCCCCATTTTACTTGATTCTCGTTTTTCCTCGACTTGGATGCCCATCTGGCTCCTTGGCCTCCTTCAAGCTCCTGCCCCTTAGGCGTCCCTGCCAGGACCAACTCCCCCTCCTCCTCCATACATCCAGACACAGCCTGCCCTGTATTACCAAAGATCAGGGCAATGTGATGCTGAGGATAGACCTCAACCGTCACACACAGCTGGGTTTCCATGTTAAAGGCGGGGTTAAATCCATGGTTGGCGAAAAAGGGAACAACTAATAGAAGAATGAAGAGTGTTGTTGTAACTAAATTGGGCCATAGGGAGGTGAAAAACCCAATCTGAATGATCTGCGGCAGTGTAACACCGCAGAAACTATTCTAAGCACTGGTTCACTCATTCAGTATGACCATCTGATTGGGGGTGATAGGCAGTTTAATGGCAGGGGCGAATCTGAAGAGTCTTACACAACTCTTCCCAAAAGACAGAGGTAAACTGGGGTCCCCAGTCACTGATTATTTCTTGAGGGGAACCCCATGGAGCGCAAACACATGAGTGACAAAGAGCTTAGCCATTTCAACAGCAGTTATGATTGTTCTTTAAGGAATAAAGTGGGTGAACTTTGTAAAACGGTCCACCACCATGATGGCATCTTAACCATCAGAGGCAGGTAACTCCATAATGAAATCCACCGATAGGGAAGTCCAGAGCCCTTCAGCCTTTTGGACTGGTACCAGAAACCCTGCTAAAGGTTGCCAATTGGGTTTCATCTGATTGAAGATCAGGCACTTTTTACAATACCGCCCCACCTGAGCAGGCAAGCCCTTCCAATTGTATGTGCGTTGTACTAACTCCAACGTCTTTGCTTTACCATAATGACCAACGATGAGTCCATCATGATGGCTCTGGATGATTTCCAGGCGCAGTGGTCCAGCAGGTACCCAAAGGTGCCCCTGAAACCACACCATCTCATCCTTTACGTGATAACCATGGATAGTTCCTCTTGATTCAAAGCGCTCTTTGCAAGTACCATAGTATATTCAGCTGATAGCGGCTGAGAAAGGACTAACTTTCTGAACATACTATATTCCTCCGCATTTTCCATAGGTGCAAGTGCTGGCCCGTTGGATGGGGGAGAGGGAAGTTGAGACACAACTTTATTTGGCGGAATCATCACCTGTGTGTTATGAACTTCTACCCTCCTTTAGATCAGGAGATAAAGCAGGGTTGCGGCTTAGAGAATCCGCCAAACCATTATCCTTGCCCTTGGTGAACTCGTAATAAAAGGATGAATTTGGCAAGGGTCTCATGCCAATGGGTCTGACGTGGGGTTAGGACATGAGGGGCGTGGTAGTACAGCAAGGCACGGTGATCTGTATTTACATGGAAAGGTTGGGAGGAGCCATGCAAGTGGTGACTCCAATAAATCAGCGCCTCCACCACTGCTAGTAACTCTTTGTCATAAACGGCGTAATTCAACTCAGGTAAAGACATTTTCCTAAAAAAATATCCCACCGGATGCTCTATCCCATCTTCACCTACTTGCAACAAGGCAGCTTCTATGGCGAAGTTGGAAGCATCAGTGGACACAATGAACTCTTTTGAAGGGTTGACATGGTAAAGGGCAGTCGTGGACAACAGGGTGCACTTCACTGCTTGGAAAGCATCCTCCAAAATGGGGGACCACTGAAGCACCTTGGCACCGCTAGCCTTATATAAGGGTGCTGCCACCTCAGAAAGATTGGGCATGAACTTCTTGAGGAATGTAAACGTCCCCAAAAAGCTCCTCAATTCCTTGACTGAGGTGGGGGTGGGCCACTCACGAACAGCCTTCTCCTTATCTGGAGTTATCATGTGTCCTTGGTCATACACAACGTTGCCCAGAAAAGTGACCTGGGACTTAAAAACTCACACTTGCTTATCTTCAGCGTAATACTGGTTGCCTTTAACCTCTCCATCACTTGCCTAAGGTGTACTGCATGGGACTCATGATCATGGGAAAACGCCAGGATATCATCCATGTAGGCAAACGCGCATACCCCTAACAAGTCCCCAACGCTGCATCAATGTGGCGTTGAAAGATAGTAGGGGCATTCTTAAGCCCAAAGGGCACGACCCAAATCTGGAAAATCCCTTTTCTGGTACAGAATGCAGTTAACCACTCTTGTCCCTTTTTAATCAAAATATGATTAAACGCATTGAGGCAATCCAGCTTAGAGAAAAACTTAGCCTTCTCCACATAGCGAGAAATCTGAGAATCTAAAGGGATGGGATGTAGATCTAATAAAGTGATATTGTTGAGGTTCTCATAGTATACACATGGGCGTATAGTACCATCAGCCTTCTCAACAAAGAGAAGTGGGGAGCATACAAGGGAGGTACGCTGAAAAATCGCACCTTTGGCTAACTGTTTCTTCAACCACACATCCAACACCTCTTCCTCCCGGACAGTCAATGGGTAAATGGGGGAAAATATATGCACTAGATTCACAGTGAGCTTGAAGTCACAATCGATTTCAGAATGCTCAGGGAGTGTGTTAGCGGATGCTGCATCAAAAGAGGATTCCAAACCCTCCAAACAAGAAGGTATAGGAACTTCCACTGAGGGCTTCAGCAAAGTGGCAAGGCTAAAATGGTGAAGGTGGGGCCAGTGGGGCAAATCGCCCTGGGCTTAATCTTTTGAAAAAAGAACAACTATTGTGCGACCATTCTTTAATGTATGGGATAAAGTTTCACTTTCAGGTTGGTTCTAACGTCAAACTTCTGCAACCACTCCACACCCAAAATGATAGGGTACAGGAGGTTTTTGACAGCTTTAAAATGATCAGACAAGTGGTACTTGCTAACCTGATAGTCCACTTTCCCAATGATCCTCAGAGTGAAAATACCTTGGGACGCCTTTCCCTTAACCATACCACCTGGCAAGTAACTCAGTCCAAGGTAGTTGGCTAGGCTCTGGCCCATGAAGTTTTCAGAGGCCCAGTATCCACCAAAATAGTGGTGCTGAGTTTCCCTAAAGGGGAGGAAAGGGTATCATTCAGTAGAAAATACCCAGAATGGTCTTTATTTAAAGCCAAAAATGGCAGTAAATTACCTTCAAACTCTTCATCTGGCATTAACATGTCACCCTGGTATGATTTTAAATCAAAGAATGGAGAGGGATACTTGGCCACTCTTACTACTGAGGCCACATATCCCACCATATCTTCAGTAGGGGCATAAACATTTTCATATTGTAAACGCAGTTCTTTTTTAACTTCATGAGTGCTGCAAATCATGGAAGAGATCAAACGGGGATTTTCTGGGGTGATTTTGTACACAGGAATAGGTTCCTTATCTGAGCCATGAGAGAGCAAATATGGTTCAGAGGTATACATAGTGTTTTTACTATAAAAAGCATTTTTAGACGTGAATGGCCCTATTCCCATAACAGCAATGAAATGCCCGACGTTATCCAAGGCCAGTACCCCCAGGCCCCTCTGCGCCAATTCTTCCAGCATCTTCTGAATGAGCTGTCAAAGTAAAACTCGTTTGTTTAGATTATATAAATGATTTCAGCAGAAAATTGGGGAATCATGACTTTTGGACCTAGAAGTGTCCATATCCACCAGATATGAGCATGAGGGGTGGGTACTTTCCAGTTGGAGGCAGCCATAATGACGCTGAGATGCTCCAAACTTCGGTAAAAAGAGTAAACAGCGGTGTGGCTGACCACAGCTGAAGCCCACAGCTGGCGCCCACTGTTTGCACTTTGGAAAAGTCCCACACAAAAAAGTTCATGCACATAAAGTTAAGTGATTGGTTGACTAATGTAAGAAGAGTGTCTATAACTCTCCTGTTCCCAACGTGGTATTGCACGGTGCACAAAGCCCATTCCAGGGAACCAGTCGTTAGTTCAAAAGTTACTATAGCCCAACAGAGGGGGATGAAGCAATAATAACTTAAGAGGAGAAGTGTGATCCTCCTAATGAACAACCCACAAAAAGCGACACAGTGTACAAAGGAAAAAGGGGTAAACGTCCCAGGTTGAAAGACCTGGGCGACCCAATGGTGCACTAGTTGAAAATGTAATTGTATTTAAAATAGTCTAGATAATATAGCGTGAGACCTCCTTGAAGAGGTCTGCGCATAGTATTGTTAGAGATAACATAAGTAAAATGGGAAAATGGGAAAAGTTTATTGGGAAAGTCGACCAACAAGGAATTTTGGTCATGGAAAACAGATTTAAGCTTTTTTAGGGAAATTTGGGGCTTGCTGAAGTGGGCCAAGCACTGATTTGCCAATAGGCAAACACTACCATCCAAATTGGTAAATACACTGAAACCAACTTCACTCAAGTAATTGATTGAAGTTGGATCCAACCCAAATGCGTGGTTTTGTAAAATGGAACGGGTTTTGAACCCCCATTCCTCAATCAACCAAATTGTACCACGATTGTTAATCTAATATAACGTTTGTTTTAATGACTAGGCTGATGAAAGGGGCTTAGCGTTCTGCACTTCACTAATATCGGCCTGGGCATATTTGGCTTGTGCACAGCGTTGGTCTAGTGTGTGCCTAAGGTCAGGGAGGGCCTGAAGCTTCACCTTCTGGGCCTCCTGTCTCCCAGCCTTATCCTTAGGCTTGGTCCCCACTATGATGTCATTTAACCATGACATGTGGCATAAGGGCTTTGAGAGGGTACCAACAGTACCAACTCCAATAATTGCATGAGTTCATTAGCAACTTGAGCCTCTTCTTTTTAATCTTATATAAGAGCTGCCCTTGATGTGGAAGCATCTTTCATTTTGACGTTGCACAAAACCTCTTTCACTTTGCCAATATCATACACGGAGATCAAAAAATAAATTGGCATATTCTTTAAGTAGATTATCGAATTTCTTTCTTTGCTCACTGGTAAACTCATTCCCAACCTAAGTTAAGACAAGAGCCACCATAGGAGGTGTCTCCACTTAAATTTGTATAGGCTTTCAACTCTCAGACGTTATCAGTCTTTTCAATGGGTAATAAACATATGTAAGCTATCAGTGTGCTAGGTCCCACTATACTTTCATTATAAGTCAAATTGGCTAAAAGCACTGAGATGGAACCAGTGTTGTAGTATCAAAAACTCCTGGAATGTAGGATTTATATGTTAAAGGTATTATATCTCAAGCCTTAAAAGCATTTTAGAGATAACTACACATAGTCACTAGTATTGATAATGAATTGAAAATTTAGGGTATCAATTTTAAATCTGGGGGAACAAAAGCATATATGTTGTCCCATATACACCTGTAAGGCAGCTAAACTCAAGGACCTCAGATATGGTACTTAATTTTTTAGTAATAACATCTGTTTCCATTAGGCAGGTAAGGCCTTGATACCCTAATTGCTAGCCTTGGTAGCTTTAAATAATAAAGGAACGTGAGACCCCAGTAAGAAAAGAACCTTTCAGCGTAATGAATCACAGCAACATATTGATAAAGGAATTGTTTTCTCAGGTGGAACTCATATCTAGGGTTGTCAAGTGCAACAGCTCTCTCTCTCTCTCTCTCTCTCTCTCGAATTGCCCAATGATAGTTTGCTGAACTAAAAGGGATGTACAGAATATCCCAAAAGATTTTTTGTATTGAAGTCAAGAGGTTAAATAGTAAATATAATGTGACAATTGGGTGAAATCTTTTTTATATGCTTAGACAAAAAACACATTGACTGGGATCAACTATTGACAACTGCAAGGATGTGATTTTGTAAACACTGAAAGCAATCCTTGTTACCAAGATCCCAAACTTCAGAGGTAAAGTGAGGAACATGGGCTATTTATCAGAAGAATAATAAGCAATAGAAATTTGTTTATTATAAAAAATTAGATAATTTATGTCCTAGTCATCCTTGGAGGCGGCGCTTTCAAGAACAGTAATTGTAGAAGTAGGATTAAGGTTATCATGCTATAACTAGCAACAATATGAGCCTTTTTATTCATGCTGATAACTCTTTATAGCCTCCTCAGCGCATCTTTGCCAGAATATGCCAAAATGTGGCATCATTTTATACAATAAGTACATATTGGTAGACCTTTATCACTTGCTTTCATATCATAAACTTAAGTGTAACCTAATGGTGTCTAAGAATTAGCATTATAATCTAATATGTTGTTTAATTTTATTCAGATCCTCCTCAGTAACTTGACTGCACGTAAAGTTCCTCTTGAGCTCTATTATTTGTAAATGAAAACAGGGAAAGACTCAAGGGAAAATATAAAAACTGTGATAACGTTGTCCATAGGAATATGATTAATCTTAATATAAATAAAAATCGATGATTTAATCAAGGTAAGGGGACCATGAAACCCTTCTTATTGACACAAAATAAAATGCAGGATAAAAATGGAGCAAAAATTGCTAAAAAACACGATTTAACCTCTAGCATGCTAAACTAAGTTCCCCTAGCCTAGCATAACTGAGGGGGAAGGGGGGCGAAAAAATCAATGCATGTATATATGCATATATGCGTGCAAGTATGTATGTATATATTGTTGTATGAAGACAATACATCTCCTAAACATGCGCAAAAATCATAAAAATTGACACAAATATTTGATAGATTTTGGGAACGGTCATAACCTATTTTAAAAATATAACAAATTTTTAATAAATTGTATTCATAAGATTAAAGCAAAGATTATAAGCAATTGTATATTGTTTCAGCTGAGCGTTTTGGTATTTTTCGTTTGATTCAATAGATTCATAGGTTTTGATAAGCGGTTTGAAGTTTTTAGTTGGGCTTTAAGTTCAACAATTGGTTCTGGCTGAGTGTCTGGTGGTTTTTGATTGATTATAAAAGTTAAATGGTTATACCAAGTTATTAGTGGTTAGTTAACTCTAAAGATACAATGGTTTATTATCTTAAAATGATCATCTACTTATATAATAACTAAAACATTCAATTAGAATTATTTGGTAAACTATAAACCCACTTAATACTGAGAAAACTGGCTAGTGCTACTAAAAGATGAGCGCAGGTGTAGAATTGGTTATAAAAGTTAGCAAGGTTTCCTAATAATTAAGTATGTCCATAAAAGCTTGCTTTTTGAAATTTTCTAATCACCCTCTGAACTCCTAAATCAAAGAGATCTTAATCTTCACCCAAATATGGCAGTCTCATAGATGCAAAGTCATAATTTCCTGGCTTTACCATAGATTAAGAAGCGGTGTGTTTCAATTTTTGTTCATCATTATCCTTTTCTATTACATCTTTGTAAGAATTGAGGGATGAAGAGATACTACTCAGCCAAGTATAGACATCTCCTTTAAACTGAACTTAAAATTAGAGCTTAAAAGGATGGAAAGTGTATTAGTGGCTGTGGTGAACAGTGGCTCATTTTTGAGGAAGTTATTTCTACAGACTCATGATGAGCTCTTTGGTCAACTTGTCTTCTATTTATCTCAATGTCATCTTGTAGCTCATTTTAGCTTAGTATGAGTTATCTTTTGGAGTAACAGTTCTCTTGACTTATGCCAAAGTTTGAAAATGGAGTTGAAGATGAAAATTAGTAGAGAAGTCAAAAGAAAGATGGGGCGAATATAGACTAATTTATTGAGTTAGTAAACGTCAATATTTATAAAGCATGTAGGGACATGGTGCCTCATGGACCTTCATGGCCCCATATGATCAGGATCGTTCACCGCCTTCCATATTGACTGCATAGTCAGCCCCCTCATTGTGCTCCGTTGTACTCATGAACACAGCGGTGGGCCATGCTTATTGCAATTTGGGAAGTGAACACAGAATTCCTGAAGATGTTTCCATTGATTTTTCTTATGCATTATGCTTCCTGTTTAAATATAGTTATGGCGCCTTCAGGGTAAGGTTCCAATCAAGCCAGTTTGAGAGTTGATCTATGAGGCTCAATTTGGGAGCAGGGACTTCAACTTGCTCGTCATCTCAAATCCTGGCAACTCCCCCTCAAGATCCTGTCAGAGGGGGTATAAGGCTGAATGAATTGGTCAATTACTTAATTCACCACTATCTCCTGTTTAACGTCAGCAATGGAGTACTCCAAGTTCACTTTATTAATGACCTTGTAAGGTCTGGACTAGAAAATGTTGAGCTTATTCTGTCAACCTCTGGGTCATTAGTGATAAAAGAGAATGATGTCACTTAATTGAAAAATTGGTAAAGAGGGTCAGCCGAAATTAAAATTGGAATGTTTCCCTTTTTGTGGTGGTGACAATGCCTTGTGTGGCTAGGGCTTAAAGCTGACAATTTAATTGGAAAAGGCTCTCATGGCTAAATCAGAGTTCTCAGGTGTGGAGGTCTCAAGCAATATATCACCGCTGCTGGTAGCTGGGGAGCACGCCCATATAGAGTTTTAAAGGGGGACATCTTTATGACTTGGTGGTAGCTTATTCTGTAAGCAAGCATAGCGCTTGGAAGATAATGATTCCAGAAAGAAGGATTGGAGGCGGTTATCTTCTGCAAAATAGAGACAAGGTTTCCATTAGAACGTTCCACCGCACCATCAGTTGATGAGTTGTAAGGGGTGGCAAAACTCTGGTTAGTACCAAAAAGCGAGGTAAGTGCTTGGACTACCTGTGGGTGAACTTTAAACCTAGTCTAAAAGTAAAGTTTGTGGGCATCTATGCTGTCTGAAAACGGATTAATAAGAAAGAGAGCCATGGCTTTTGCAGTGGCAGCATGGACCAATATAGCTTTGACCCGTCTAGTCAGATGGTCCATGGCTAGGAATATATATTTATGGCCATGCAGCCCAGTGGGAAGAGGGCCTATAACATCAATGCTAATGACATTGAAAGGACCTATCAGGGGAAATGGCCGAGTGTTGATATTGAGGACTGGCACAATCTTGGGATCAGCAAGTCATACAAGCTTTCAGAACCTCAAAATGGTTTCCACCATTTGGTCCCAATATCATCATGTCTCTAGCCACTCGTGAGTTTTCTTTAACGCCCATGTCCCACAGTTATATGCCCCTCTAGGATAACACTGGTTTGGGAAGAAGGGTGAATGTATGGAAGCCATTTGTTATCCCTTTTATATAGCAGCCAATCATTGATCTTAGTGTCTTAAGTCATCTTTTAGAGCACAGCTTAGATCTCAGGAGTTTCTACCTCCCAGCATTCCTGTTGGCTGATTAGATCATACAGTTGGTCTTCTTTAGGGGTAGTCAGACATTTGCCCTCATAGCTGAAAAATAAGAATCTTTTGGGTCAAATTTAGCCAAAAAGGGGAAATGTTGGCCATCTGCAATTTTGCGATGTTACTAAGAGCAAATTTGTAAATTATGGAAATGATAATACTGAGGATATCAGCCAAAAGACCCTGGCCAATTCTTGGTGAAATCCCGTTAATTGGGGTAACACCATTTTGAAACCTGCATGGGCAATAAACGTAAGATCAAATGGTTGGATTACTCTGACCACACGACAGACCTTGGGGCAACCATCAGAAGGTACTCCCCCAACCACGACCAAGTCCTTCAAAGCACCTATGTGGGGACCCCCCTTTATAGGCTTGGTGGGGGTCCCCCAGGACGACTAAACTTTCTCAAATGGGGATTGGCTAAAATCCATAAAAATTGTTACCTCATGGGTACGTTTTGGCCAATCATAATTCCCCTTCCATTGTTCCATTAACATGAAGCGAGTATCCTGAGTTTCAATATGCTATTACTTCATATTTTATAATTTGGATTAGGCTAAGCTATTCTGAACATATCCTAGAATTCCCCTCAACCCTCAAAATAATTTAAATACTGGATGGTTGGAGTTTGAGGGGGGATTTTTTTCCCTTTTATTGTGCTCTTAAAGATATTAATAAAAAACCCCAGTTTTATTAGAGCTTTATATTACATTTATAAACAAACTTTTGTGGAAACCAGCAGGCGTAAAGCACCAGTGAGTAAGAACTGGCTGGTTTCATATAGGGGTCAAGGTAGACAGTACTGGAATTTTAGAGAGACCATCAGCATTCTGGTGAATTGCTCCCAATCAATGGATGGATTTGAAATCATAGCTCCGCAGTCTTAAATTCCATATGGCTAAACGGCCGTCTGGATCCATCATCTCCTGCAGACATTGGAGCGCAGAATGATTAGTGACAATGAAGAAGTGGGTGCCATAGAGATAGAACGAAAATGCTTTATTGCTAACAAGAAATCCAGGCATTCCATTCAGTAATGCTATAGTACTATTCAGCTTTTTTAAGGTCTTGCTCAAATAGGCCACTGGATAATCACCTTATTTTCTATCATGCTGGGATAGGATGGCCCAACGGTGACTATGCTTGCATCTGTGAATAACTATAAAGGTTGATCAAAACGTGGAGGAAAAGAAAAATTTAATACAAAGAGCAGTCCTAAACACATTAAAAGCCTTTTCTTGTTCTAGCTGCCACTCAAAAGGAACGTTATTCTGCAGGAGGTAAAATAGAGGCTCGACCAAGTTGGCAAACTGAGGGATAAACTGATGATAATAATCCACTATACTAAGGAACACCTGGATATTCATTAGGCTCTGTGGCGCGACATCTTTTTGATGGCGTCAACTTTGTCCACTATGGGCTGGATGCCATTTTTCAACACCTTAAGTCCAAGGACCTCTATTTTGGAATGGAAGAAGGAGCACTTAGAAGGTTTGAGCTTTATAAAAGCCTTTATGAGATTATTGAAAACTTCCTGAAGGTACTCCACGTGACCATTGAGAGTTCACGAGAAGACAGTGATGTTGTTAAGGTATATGAGGACACACGATAACTTTAAGTCCCCAAGGATTCATCCATGGCGCGTTGGAAGGTGGCCTGCGCATTACAAAGGCCCTGGGGCATCCTCATGGTTTAATTAGCCCTTTGTTGGTTATGAGCGCGCACTTGGCTCAGTCTTTGGGGGCAAGCTCCACTTGCCAATGCCCACTGGCAAGATCCATTGTGGAAAAGTATTGCAACCCAGTGAGCAGGCAGAGAGTGTCATTAATATGGGGCAGAGGATAACTGTCTTTCTTGGTGATGGAGTTGATCTGTCAATAGTCCATCAACACCCAATGACTGCCATCTTTCTTTCAAACCAATATGAGAGGGGGAGGCCCAAGTGCTGCGCAAAGACACCAATTGTTCAGCTTCAATTAGTTGTTTGAGTTCTACCGCTGCCTGAACCTCTTTAAAATTACTTTTTCAATAATATTGGTACCAAAAGGGGAGCTTCCCCAGCCTCCATATGATGTAGAAAGCTACTCATATTTCCAAAGTTGTAGGTCAAGGCTGAAAAAAGGTCTGAATACTCCTCCAATAATTCTTGAACTTTGCGCTGTTGTTCACCAGTGATTTCCTTTCTGATACTGATGTCGACTAGAGCCCCTAATGGGAGTATCTCCAAGCCCAAATCCTAAGAATACCAAAGCTGCGGACATAATTGACATACTCTACTGGTAGAAGGCGGACATATGTGGTGGGACTATTTAGGCCTACTACCCTAGATTCATCAGTAAGTTTAGCCAACAACACCAATAAAGATCCGGCATAAGCAGGATATAGAATCCCTGGATAGGTTAGAACCTCCTTGGCGGATGAATTTCTATGCCTCAGATCTTAAGCAGGTATCTGGAGGGGATTTATTATGGATTTGAGTATTGAAAATAACGTAGGACTTTGAAGGCAAAGTGGTTGTATTAGGTAAATAGATCGGCATGCCTTTATTGCCATCAACAGCAGGTGGGGGCAACGGGACCTGAGAGTCCCTTACATGATGCTTGAGTCTTTTTGATTCAGCTCTCACTCTCTAGTAGGAAATACTAGGCCTTAACTTCCACTATGGAGTCGCGGGAAACTTTTGAAGACTAGGAGAACCCAATGTCCCAGCTGGGATATAAATCCTTCATCATAATGTACCACCATGGAGTAATCTCAGAGGAACTGAGTTCTGAGAAGAAGTTCAGAGCTCAGGTTATCCAGTGCAACAGCAGGGGTATTTACAGAAAGCTTCCCAAATTGGATAGGTAGGGAAGAATAGGCCCCTATAGATCATGTATACTGTGGTCCAGCCATGTCGTACTACATATAATGTGGCAAGTCTGGGGCTACCTTGATACTTTTCATCAACTTTGATGAGATAACATTTATGGGGGAACCACTGTCAAATATGGCGAGAAATGGGATTATATGAACCAAACAGAGATGCAGGTAACCAGACTTCCAAACTGAAGGCACGTGAGAAGCATGGGAGAGTCATTGGAAGAAGAGTAAGCAGTATCAATTTCTTTATTATCAACAGTTAGCAAAACTTCTTCTTCAGGTACAATAGCTCCAGGTTAATTAGAGATCAATGATGATGCTTGAGACGTGGTAGAGATGTCTTAATGAAGCGCCTCGTCATACATGCTGACGCCTTTTTCTTGTCTGCTCATCATGTCGTTTCCAGAATGCCTTGGCGCTGTGTTGGAAGCCATTGCAATAAGTACATCAAGGTCAAGTATTCTTCTGATTTTTGATGGCATAAACCTGAGGACGGTTATAGGGAGCAGAAGCAGTAGCCTTAGGATGTAGATAAATAGCAGGGATCTTGTGCTTCCTTGATTTCTCAAATGCACGTAAAACCATTCTTTTGGTCAATTATATGCATTTGAGCCTCAAGATAAGACCCCAATGTAGAGATGGCAGCGGTAATGGTTTCTCCCATAATAATACGATTTGTGGTAACCAAGGGTTGCTCTTGGACGTAGAACAGCTGTCAAACTCCACAGAGCTCTCTCCCTTGTTCAGGAGGACACCCATGAATGCTTATTTTTCATTGGCCAGGGTTTGATTGCTGCTAAATTCTCAGACTAAAGCTGTTTGGACCAACTCCCAGGTGTGGCATTCCTTTATGTGGGGAGTCATAATCTCCCAAGCAATACTGTTAAGGCAGGAGTGGATATGCTTCACTTTTTGCCGGTTGGTGGCCTGTTCCATGAAGCTCTCATATGTGTATAGGAAAAAGGCGATGATTTCATGGCTGGGGGTAAACTTCACTTTTAAATTAGGTTTGATTTTAGTTATAAGAGGAGTGGAGAGGGTATAAACGCCAGATATTGGTGCAGGATCAGAAATAAAAGTTTTTTAAAAATCGCAGGGGGCTGATGATCCAACCATCATCTTAGGCCCTTGAGCTCCTCTTGGATATTATTCCAATTTAGGTTGAGGAGGACGTGGAAGCCTTGTGAGCTACCTGCTCTTTTTTAGGCTTAAATATTGGCGTACTGAATAAAAGATGACTTTCTAGACTGTTCAAGCGGGTGTTGAACCCTTGGCAGGATTGTTTGAGCTGGGAAATGCGACTATTGGTAACCTTGGTGAAGGCTCTAATATTATCCATTTCATCTGACAGTGCCTCAATAAAGACCCTAGGTTCAAGGAGGACTTTGTCTACTTGGAGTTTCTATTCTTAGACCACGTTTTGGATCAAATACCATAAGGGGCTAGAGATGCCAAGATTTCCTTTCTATGAGGGTCTTCAGGATTGCCCGGAGTAGGTACTGCAGGCCAGAGGGCCCTCAAGGCCCATGGGGACCTTCTGGCCCCTAGGCCCTTCAGGCCATTAACTCCCAAAGGTGTAGTCATGAGAGGCCAGCTCCCAATAGTGTTGCTGGAGAGTATGAACCAGATCTTCAACAAGGTGAAGGCGTTGGTTCCAGCCTTAAGGAGTTACACATTCTGACGAAGCTGGTCTTTAAGGTAGCCTAAAATTACACTATCCAACACCGTGATCTGGTTTCAGGCCTCATTAACAAATTGTCATTTATTGTCAAAAACTTCTCATTTGTCATTGATGAAGGAGGAAGCCGCGTTATAGAAATTGACAACATGGGAATGTAAAGTTTAGTTAAGCCCTGGTTGTCATGAGACTTCATGATGGTGAAACCCAACTAACTGTAGGAGGTGATGAATGGCTAGATGGACAAAGTTTTAAAAATAGCGCTCAGTCCCCAAGGTCAGTTCTCCCGCTGGTAGTTGGGCCAAGGTATATAGATCCCTCATGGTAGATGGCACTGAGGAGGCGCGGGAGCAACTTGAGTGGCCTCCTATAGAATAAATGCCACCTAATACTTTTGCATAATTTTATTAAGGTTCTCGTAATGAAGTTGGTACTGATTACCATCAACTGAAGGTAGAGTGTGTTGAACGTGGACTGAAATTCTAAGCCTTCAGGCTGCATGGGGTACTTCATAGCACGAGGTACTAATCCATCAAGTGACACTTCTCAACTGATCAGCAGGTTGACTTTCTTGACTGCTAGTATTCACCATTGTTCATGATAGAAGTTTTTATTTGGACAGCTTGGAGCCCCCTATATTGAGCACCACTTTTCTTAGCGTAACAGTTCTCTTGACTGACACCAAAGTTTGAGAATGAGCTTGAATCTTAAAATTAGTAGAGAAGTCAAAAAAAGATAAGATGGGGCGAATATGGACTTTTTTATTGAGTTAGAAAGTGTTGATAATTATAGGGCATGTAAGGACACAATGCCTAATGGACCTTCGTAGCCCTGTATGATCATGATCTTTCACTGCCTAATGGATTGACCGCCTGGTTGGCACCCTCATTGTGCTGCATTTTCCTCATGCCTGTAGTGGTGGGGCTGCGCCTCTCACAGTTTGGGAAGCGGGGACATGATTCTTAAAGGTGTTTACATTGATAATTGTATGCCTGATGCTTCCTGATTGAATCTAGTTTTGGCGCCTTCAGGGTAAGGTTCCATTCACGCTGGTTTGAGAGTTGATCTACTGAGGCTTGATTTAAGAGCAGGATTTTCAACTCGCTCATCATCTTGAATCCCAACAGTATCCACATTGGCCTTTTTATTTATGCCTTCAAGGCCAAAATTTTTTCTTGTTGGTTCTATACTTGGGCTTCAAAGCTGCCGATTTGAGCCCCAGAGTTAGAAGATGTCTTCTTCAAATGATTAGCCAGTTTTGGTAAATTTAGTGGAAGCAACTCAATTATCCAATTCCCCGGTGAGTTCTTCCATGGTAAATTGGGATCAATAGGGCTTCCCTATGGAAAGACACCACATTCTTAGGCTATTTCTAATATCAGTTTACATAGTGCCTTGATCCCCTTTAACAAACTCTTTTAACTCTGGGTCATTAGCATCTTTAATACGAGAAGTTTTGGATCAGGGAGGTTCAGGTGGTCTCTTGGGACTCTGAGGTCCTTCTACTATCAGAGCCTTAGGCCTCATAGGCCCTTTGGGGTTCCAAGGCCTTTATGAGCTGTTAAACTGAGCTGGAATATAAGGCCCTTTGGGCCCGCGTGACACTTTGGGACCGCGTGGCACTTTGGGACCTTTATGTCCTTGGGCTTCTTTCACCTCATATATATCTTATATCATCATTGTAACTCTCCTATCAAGATCTCCACCTGGAACATGTATTGTAATAAAGCTGATTTGAGGGTCTGAATTCTCCCAGAAAGACTCAGAAGAAACTTCTTGCATATGCTCATGTATCTCAGTCATAGAAAGTTGTAGGTAATGGGTTAACATTTATGTAGATAAACAGTCATCCTGAGTATAACAGGCCAATATGCTTGTAGCATCATTGATGAGGCATTAATTATATGTAATCACCTCATGATTTCACAGATAAATGCAGAAGCAGCCTCATAAAGCTTTACTATGCTGAAGTTTAGGTTTTGTAATAAGCTAATAGGCATATTGCATCCTGATAGTATAACACTACTAGCTAGAGGAGGTGGTGAAGGTCCAGAAGCACAAAAAGATGAAGGTAGGGCTCCACACATATGCCAAGTCGCTAGCAACCAGTCTAGATGAGCTGTAAAAGCCTTTATTAATTAAGATGGTTTGCTGTGGTTCATGAGCAGCTGGATAACTATCAGTTAAGTAAATTTTATTCTGAAGCTGTTGTTTGGTACAACTAATAATTTCAGACCAAAGAAAGTGCTGGTTACAGTCATGTATAATCAGAGTAACAAAAGGTAGCATGAAATTACAAACTTCAAGGGCATTTGGGTGGCATCGCATATTGCAAATTATAAATCCTTCTGGTTAGGTTCCTGACCATTCATAGGAGGGATTCTTATTGCTATAATTATTTTCCATGCTTTAAAAACAAATTAATGTAACATCTTGGGGATCCCCTGTAATGAGCTCCACTATCAGCTTTGACGCTATAAAAAAGCCAAATATCTCAGTTCTTAGTAGCCCAGAGATGTTCTGTTCTGAGATTATAGCTTCCACAGGATAGATCTTTAAGGCAAAATAACTTCTAAGATGCGATGGCTATGCGGTTTGCTTTAGAAGGGGTTTCAATGGTAACTTTCCATGGTCACAACTGTAATATGCTTTTTAGTCATTAACATTTGAAAAGTAAAAGATTACACTAGTTTATTTATAGTAAAGAATTCTGAAACTCTCTATTGAGTTATAAATATTTGATCTTATAGGGTCAGTAAGAGCCCTATGGCAAAAGGAACATCTTCATCTTCCTCAATAAGGATCTTACCTTCACGTATAATAGAGAAAAAAACATCATTTCTCATCCAAAGACATCTGAACATCAACAACTACATTGCATTAGGGGTTCCAAGTTGAGATTCAGGGATTTAAGATGAAGTATAACTAAAACATCAAGTAGTGGACCAGGTGATCAATTCCACTTAAAATCCTTGATTACCTCTAAAACCCTTCATATAAAAACATCATTGAGCATTAGGTAGCGCAACAATTAACACATCAAGACTTAATTCTGTAGGACGTTGTTTGATTTGTTCATCATTTTGGTCTTTTAAGGAATGTGCTATTTTTTATCATTATGAACTCCAACATCGGTTATGATAAGGAAGTTAGTTCGCCCAAGGGTGTGAACTAAGGGGTAAGCTGGGAGGGAGTATACCACAGGAAGAATTCTGGCAGTAAAGGGAGTAGGAGAGTTTTAATTAGTTGACTTTATTTTTTGCAAGGATTAATATTACTCTAGACAAGACTTTAAACTAGGGTTCTACGCCTAAATAATTACATTCCAAATTTTATATGACAATCATAAATTAATCTACAAATCTATATAAATTCATGTTAACTTGGGGAGTTGTGGCCTTGTGATTCCATATAGTATTTGGTAAAATTTTGACATATTGTTGGGATTTTAGTATGTTTAAATCATCCAGCCCAATCAGAATCTAACACAATATGCTTTATCTGCTGGATCTACCTTAGTAAATGTGAGCTATTATAGGAGATGATAACTATTGTTTGGTGTAAATCCTTAACAAATACTAACTATCCACCAGTATTTGATTCCGCTGGATTAGTAGTGGTTCATTGGGTATGATCCCCAACAATGTATCTACAAATGTTTAAATTATCAATCTAATTATTAATCATTTAATCATATTAGGAGTTTCAATTGGAGTTTGTTGCTGATTGATCAAGGGATTGTTATTAGTTGTTGGGGTGTTGACAACGCTTCTGGTAGCAAATAACTTGTTAGCCTTTTAGGTAATGTGACTTGCTGTTAATAAATAAATGGTCCCGATAACTAAGCAGGTTGATAGTCTAATATGGGTAATATGCTGAGGATCAAAGACGTTGGGGCACATTATTTTATGAAGAAAGATGTTGTCACATTCTAGATGGCGGCGAAATCTGACTAGACAGTTGAGGAAGATCATCATTGGAGGTGACTTCAGAGGGTTAATCCATCAGCGACGGTTCTCATTTCTTATTGTGCCAACGGAAGAGTTGATGGATTCCCATATAAATTCCCTTGATTTTTATTAATTAAAGCAGTAAGTTAATTAGTACAAAAGTTCTCTTTGAATTCAATTTAAATATATTTGCAATATATATTTCATACTCTTTGGATGAGTGGGAAAAATTTCTTATCTATTTGTCAGTTTCCAACTTTTGAAAATAGAGTTGAAGCGAAAGGTTTCCTTGTTAAAGTGGTTAATAGCTACTCTTCCAGCTCCTGCGTTAAGAGAGGATGTTTCAAAGGAGAAGTTCCCTTTGGCCTGAAGTACCTTCAAAGGATAGAAGAAAGGGTGTTATCACTAGTCTAGCGTTGAGGACAATACTCAAGTTGGTTTTGAAGATCTCACTAGGAAAATAGTTTACATACTATTGTCAATCCAATCCAAATCTATATCACTAATATGTTTCAATGCAGGAACTTTTCTTTCTCGTTGCAAACACTTTTGCAACCCATTCAATTCAAGACTAAATCTAGTTTGATAATCTCATAGAGGGGATTAGTCTGCGCCCATGTCTGGGGCAGTTGGGCAAGCAAGGCAAGAGGAGCAGGCGGAAGGCCCGCGGCCTCTAACGTTTGAAAACGCCCCGGAGATTCTGGCAGAATAGAAAAAAATCTAAAAAAACTGGCAGTCACAATTTCCCCGGAGATACTCACATGGCAAGCACAATGCAACCAGTACATCAACACGCCACATTCCCAGCCACTTTTGTCAGTGGAATTCGGAGTCCGTGTGTATCTGGACATCCAAAAAACGGCCCTATGGGAAAAATTTTTTTTGAAGATGTACACAAAATTTTCCTGACCGCGGTGTATGTTGCACCTCACTCCATGTCACGCGGTTGGCTGGACCTAGGTTTCGAAAGCAAAATAGCAGAAGATGAGGCTGCAGCGGTGCGCATAGTGGTCGACCTCCCTGAAGAACAACAGGTCATCAAAACTAAATGCACCAGATGGACAAAATCAAACCAAATTTTCCTCACATTTGACTTTTTGCCTACTACAGTAAAATGTGACATTTTGGAGCAACACCTGAAAGATGGTCTCGCCATATATGGCGAAATACAATCTTTTGAAATGCAATGTTTCACGCTGATGCCACACCTGTGCACTGGCAAAGCCATCGCAGTTCTGACCCCAAATGAGGAGATTGCAAAGGACCTAACCCAGATCCCGCACTCCACCTTTATTAATATTGCAGGGCACACCACCCACCCATTCTGGGTAACCGTGGACAGCGCGCCCCCATTTGCACCCACTGTGATGCATTCAGCCATAAGGCACACGTGTGCCCCATCAAAGAGGGTGTCACATTCCAAGAGCACCCCTCAGTGGCCATGGCCAGTGGAGAGGCGCACTATGAACCAACTGCAAGCACCAAGGAGGCTTTCCCATGGGGAGCACAAGGCTGCTACCTATTGGTAAAGCCCATCTCCCCGCAGGAGCAGAAGAAGGCCAAGCAGGCCCATAGGACCACGGCCAAGGAAGCGGCCAAGGTCACCACCACCATCCCACACTCACAACGCCAGGAGGACATGGAGACCTTCGCGGCAGAAGCAACTCGGGAATCCATCACCCAATCAGATTGGGAGGCCCATGCTGAATGGGCCACTCAATCTGAGGATCCGATGGGAGATTTGATCTCACCCAATTGCTGCACCCAAGCCCCGGTCGAAACTGACTTGGGACCTATCCCAACCAAAAAATTTTTTTTTTGCCCCACTCGATGGTGCACTGAATTTATCCGCACCACAAAAAATTTGTCTGACGTCAGGAAAACAAAAAGCGAAGGCCAAAGCCAATGTGACTCTTTCCACAAAAATTAACAAAAACCCTGATAGCATTGCTGCTAATACCTGCACTGCTGTGAAAGCCCATGGGGACCTGGAAGAGGCTGGTGGGCCAGGGGCCCACCCCCATCGCACCTAAGGTGCGATGGGGGAAACCTTCACTCTAGGGACACTGAATATTGCCGGACTCAAGGCCTCCCCATCCTGGGCTAGGAAACTGAGTTTTTACAAAACAATTTACCCGTGGATATCCTGGCCATCCAGGAAACCCACTGTCCGCGAGGTTCCGAGGAAGCTTGGAAAACAATGCTCCTACCATCCCTATCCTTTTGGTTGAAGCACTGTGGGGTGCTAATTCAGAAAAACAATTTTTTCAAATTTACATATTCAGAAACATTCTTATATGACTGAGTGCTCGTTGTCACCTTCTCATGGCTGATGTTGCACACACAATCGTCAACATTTACACCCCAAATGGTGCACAAGAGCGTTGGGAATTTTTCTCATCAGTCAAATCCCTCCCGCTACCCGATTCTTTCCTAATTGGTGACATGAACTGTTGGCTAACCTCACCAATGGACCGGTGGCCGCCCTCACCCCACGCCCCACAGGGTCACGTAGAACTACGCGTTCTAAAAGCCACCCTTGGGTTAATGGATGCGCTGCCATGACATGCCCCACTGCTCGAAAACATGATGTGTCCCCATGTCCACAACGTCCAATTAAGGTCCATGACCTGCATTGACCTTATTCTAGCGCCAGCAAAATTCCAACCCCACATCTCCCACTTCAAAACAACGAAAATGGAATTCTCTGACCACTGACTGGTCTCAATAATATACCACTTACCTGTCACAGTTGCAAAGGACCCACATTGGTGCAAAATCTGCCCCCCAGAGCTCGCGTCGCCAGGATTTTCCATGTGGGTGGAAGAGGCAACTTTGGCAAAATCATTTGTTGCACCATTTTGCACGGACCCCATTTTCACATGGGTAACTTTCAAAGAAGATACCATCTGCCACTATTGCCATCTCTCATCCAGATGCTCACGAGCCACATCGGCGGTTATATCATGCGTGCTAGCGGAATTGGCCCACTTGGAGTCCAACATTCCAGCCTCAGGATATAGCCCTGCATGGGGCCAGAAGTGGGCGGAGGCAGCAGCCCACCTCAACGCACTTGAAAGGCAACACAAACATCGGGTTTGTGTTCAATACAGGGCCACATGCATCACTAAAGGTGACAAGTGCACCGCATACTTCTTCAAAAAAAATTTTGCACCATGCCAGAGCGTGGCCTGCACACAGGTGTGAAGATTGGATAATTCTATTGTGGACACACTGGCTGAAGTGGCAATCAAAACACAAAGATATTACTCCAAGTTATACCAAGCTGAACCAATTCAGCTGGCCGAAATGGCGGAATTTCTCGGCAGAGCTCATATCTGCACCATTTTCTGATACCCGGAAATAATGAATTTAATTACTCCGAACAAATTATGGACTACCATTTGTGGTGCGCCAAACCGAAAATGCCCAGGCCCAGATGGCATTCCATATGAGTTCTACAAAAAATATTTTAAATACATATCCCCATTGCTGCTAGCCTCACTCAACCAAAGCCTGTTGGAAATGCGCCTCCTACCAGGAGGACATGAGGCCTTTACAGTCACACTCTTAAAGAAAGGGGATAGGCTAGACTTAGCCAACTGGCGCCCCATTTCTCTAACAAACACAGACACCAAAATTTTAACAAAAATCATGGCTAACCGTTTAGGGACTGTAGCATCTGCCACCATCTCTCCAGAACAATTAGGTTTCATCACCAGAAGGTCGATTTGGGATAACGTGAACTATGTGGCTAATGTGTGTCAGTCCACAGCCTCTGGGGCACTTGTATTCTTGGACCAACAAAAGGCCTATAATAGAGTAAACTGGGAATACCTTAGGGCCTGCCTCCAACAATTCCGCCTACCTCCCCACTTCATTAACTGGGTGATGCTGCTCACGGAATCTGCAACAATGGCAGTGCGCGGCCCAGGTTTCCTAACGGAAGTAGTCCGTCCTCAAAGGGGCCTGCGACAAGGGGACCCCCTGAGCCCACTCTTATACAACTTCAGCCTTGACCCACTACTGCGAAATGTGAATGCCCAACTCACTGGGGTCCATGTGCCAGGCCAAACCCCAGTCAAGATGATGGCATTTGCAGATGACTGCGTGGTGGGGGTGTCTAATAATAAAGATGCACGCGCGCTTGAAGCCCTCATCCAGGAATATTCCCAGGTAAGCAACGCGGCACTGAACGCCTCCAAAACCGAAATCATCCTCCTTGGTCGGTTTCAGAACTGCTGGGCCCCAGCAAGTAGTTCCCAACGCGGCCCATCTGCTCGCCCACGTCCACGCCTTACTAACTCAAAATACACCGCTCCACTGGTGCTCCCCTTTGTGACACGACCTACCATAGGACCGATACGCCATCTGGGCGTGTGGTTGGAGGCAGGTGGATACGCGTCAGCAGTAATGGAGTGCCATATACTGGACAATGTGACGAAGCGAATCGCCTCTCTCAGAGCCCACCCTACTACCCTCACTGGCAGGGTTGTTCTTGCCAACTCTATGCTCATATCCAAAGTCTGGTTCGGAGCTCACGCCATCCCTTTCTCCCCAAGCTTCTTCAAATCCCTGTATGCTTTGCTACAAGGTTGGCTTTGGTCAGGCCGCCCTCCACCAGTACGGCTAGAGGTCATGTTTGGCCCTCATCATCATGGTGGCATGTGCCTACTTGACTTCAAAGCCCATGCCGCCAAGATCCTGGGCACCTGGATTGCGGCCATCACTGCTCCTATACTCCCATCCCAACACTGGTCCCGCGCAGCCCGCTCCAACTTCTCCTGAGCCTTGGGCCTCAACAATCCATCAAACCCCCACTCCCTGATGAATTACCTCGCATCACACACATCAGCCACAGGTCCTCACGGGACCAAAACCCACTACAAACGAATCCTACTCTCCATGCGAAGCGCAGAGTGGAGAATTCGTATTAGTGGACATACAACCCAAAGAGGCCGCCCCTCTCCTCAGTTCACACAAGAGGTACAGGGGCTACCCATCCATGATGGCGTGATCCCCATTCGGCCCCAAGTCCTATCCAGGGTGGACTACCTGGACATGATGGACATCCCTTATTCCACTGAGACCCAAAAGACTATCTGGAAATATGCACACCATCCTCTGTTGCAGCCTCAAGTCCGCACCCATGTGTGGCGCTGCCTGAGGCGGGTGTATCGTACAGCTGAGCACTCTAATGCTTTACACTCATCCTGTGTCGTGTGTGGCCAGTATGGAACGCTGTTTCACCGCCTGGAGAAGTGCCCCACCTCTAAAGTAATATGGCGCGAAGTCCAACGTCTGCTAGGCCAGGATCAAACACATCCCTTCAGTCTGTCAAGAGATATGTTTGCTTCATCAATGGCCTCCCCCTCCCACCCTCCCTTCATGCTCTGGTGGTTGCAATCGCCATGTGGACTATCCACACGATTGTCTTGGATGCCATCTCTGGATCCATCCCCACCCTCCCTGAAGCTGTCCACAGATTCCGGTCTCATTTGGTGGATCACTTTCAAGCATGGATGTTTGGATATCTCCCACCATGTCGCCGACAGCTGGTCTCCTCCTGGTTCCCAGTCTGGTTCATCAAATCAGACCCCTTCCTCCACACGTGCTCAATAGTGGCTACGCCCCCTACACACGTTCCCTCCCCTTCCCATAAGTGGCGTTCCCGCTGGCAACAAGAGATAGCATCGCTTCTCTGGGGTGCCTCCCCTGGTACTAAGTTTTGTCTCGTCTGAGTCATATTCGGAAGTTTCCATCCCATGGTCGGCCTTCCCCGCAATAAATTTAAATTTAAATATGTTTCAATGCACACATCAGAACCTGTGCAGTAGACTTGAGAGCTACAGCGAGAAAGCGCAAAAGGTAACACATTGATAAGCCTTGCTTTGGTTAGTAAAGAATTTTGGTTCAGATATCCTGGGCTCAAGTTGTCCTGATGGAAACTTCATATCGTTGAGTTGAACCTTACCAACTATCAATTTTTCTGTATAGTCGAGCAAAGGGATTTCTTTATCCCTCTTCTCAATTCCAGGTGTCAATTCACTTGTTGGATTCAAATAGTTAATATTTTTCTCATCATTTATGATACTCTTATATCCAACATCACACCTAAAAGAATATGGCAGGTGAATACCATTGTAGGAAGCAGCTATGTATGCAGTTAATAGTTACTCCAATTTCTAAAAACTTTATTCAGTATTCAACTATGCACCTGTAGACTATAGCGTATGGTAATCTCATATAGAAACTAAAACCTCCCTGGTCGCTTTGTTTGTGATAGTATAAAACTAAATCTGAATTATATATAAAAGTTGGTAGAGGTTGGCAGGATGCATTTGCTGCTTTGCCTTATTTTCCACCCATTTTAGGCTATATTTGTCATTGCCTCTGACTGAAGTTTACAATTTTCTGGGCAAATCTTCTTAGCACTTTTTCAGGACCTTCAGTATTATAACTGGTAACTTCATAGGATAATAGAGCGGGGATGACAGGCTCTTCTACATGTAAATCCCAAAAGGGTGAAATTTTAATGATATGATGGAAACTTATCCTGTAAGCCATCACCAAACTTGGGAGATATTGGTCCCAATGTAATGGATCATATTAGCCATCTTATGTAATATTAAAACTAATGTTCCATGTGCTCTTTCTACATTCCCGTTCATTGATGGGTTGTAGGGAGCTGAGAATAATTCTTATGTTTCCATGCTCGTAGCTAAGATTTCTATCCCTCTTGAAGTAAAAATTTCCCATTATCACATAGCAGTACCTGAGGACAACCGTGCCTAGTAAATATATATTAATATAAGGAATTAGTGGTAGCCTTGGCGTTCTGAATGGGCTTAGTGATTGCTTTAACTCACTTTATGAAATGATCAATCAATACAAGGATATGTTATTTCCACCTGTATATTTTGTCAGTGGTCCTATGACATCTAATCTGATGGTATGGAATGATTGCAGAGGGTCACAGGCTGATACTTGTACTTAGCCTTATGCGGCATTTGTTTTTTACAAAATATAAAAGCTTCTAAGACTTTCTCTACAGAATCTCATATTACTTTCCAATAGTATCAATCCTTGATCTATTTGTAGGTTTTTCTGGCTCCTTCATGCCTTAAGGTATTGTGGGCTTTTAATATAACTGGTACCTGTTCCAAAGGTCGCAAATAAAGTAGCTAATTAGTTATGCCTTTCTTATTGAATAGTCTATTGAGAACTTTATTATTTCACGCATGTCATTTCAACACCTTTTAAAATAGTAAATCTTCGTCCTCCCAAGAGTCTATCTTCATGAGTATGTTAGTAACCATTCTGCTTTGCTATTGTCTAAGTGTAATAAAGCCCACTGAGTCAGTCCATCTATATTCATGCGCTTTTTTACAGCTTGATGGACCATATTCATGTCATAGTGCTGAAGCTTGAGATCCCATCTGTCTAGTCCTCCTGTTAGATCTTCCATGTTTTGCAGTTACTTTAAAGGAGCGTGGCATTGGAAATTTGGTTGACCACATTATCCATCTCACTTGCCAATTAAAAATTGACAGTTGTTAAAGCAACTAATTGTTTGGCAATGTCTGCTGACTAAATTGTTAGTCAAAAATATCAAAGGATATAATCCAACTGGTGGTTTTGATTAATATTTCATCAGTGATCATCCCTGAATAAGTTATTAGTTGTAATTAACCAAAGGACCTAATTTGATGATGGTTTCTGATTACTATTTTGTCAGGGATCATCCCCAACTAAATTAATAGTCAAAATTCGTCAAAGGACACAATCCAATGATTGTTTTGATTGATATTTCGTCATAAAACATTCCCAACTATGTTAAATAATCAATTCAATGAGGGCCTGATTGCCAATAGTCAGATTACTATAATTTTTGTTACATCAGAGGCGCTAAACAATTAAGGTCGTTTTAACGAAGCTACTGAAGCGTTTTAACACTTGTTTTGGCAGTAGCTAATAGTAGTAATCAGGTAATATGGCCCCAGACCATCTGTGTATGGTTCCTAACACATGGGGATAGTTGCTGATCTGTAAAAGGTTACAATTCTGGGGATTAATTAAGATACAGAAATTTGCTACCATCAGAAGTTAATTCTAAGAATTGGAAGTTTTGGAGACTAATCAGTTGATTTTCAGAGAATGATTTGAAAAGTTGTCCGCCTTCTGCCTATATAAACCCCTAGCATTTTCAAATAAAATCTATAATTCAACTGAAATATATTTATATTTACTTTTAAATTGAAGATTGAAGGGAACAAAAGTCCCTAGTTGATTTTCTCAAATACAGTTTGCCATAGTGGATTAGTTACCACTTGTGAAGACTCAACCTACGAGTTGTCGCCATACAACTAGTGTTATTATTATTCAACAACCAACCTGTGCAGTAAACTTACCCAAAAGTTTACACTTGGTGCTCACTACAGGGAGTGTAGTTGAGTCTTGTCAATAAGTACCACCATGACATCTGTGAAGGGAGAGATTCAGCGTTTATGGAGTGAGCTGGAGTTTGTGAATCAGACCACTCTGATGTCAGCAGCTCAGGACAATTTATCCCAGATGGAGATTATGTTACCAAGGTGGAAGAAGACGTTAACCTTGTCGCTGAGGTTAATAACGAGTTATTCAGGAAATTTCTGATTTAGAACATAAATATAAATTTGGAGAAGGATCTACTCCTGTTCAAAGTAGCACTTAAAGATGAGGCTGGGAAAAATCAGATATTATGGGAAAAACATAGTCAGCTCCAGAAACAAGTAAGATAATGGGAAAAACATCAGTGTACTTGTATTCATGTGGAAACAGAGATTGGGGATCAGGACCTATACAAAGATGAAAGAAATATAGGGAGAATTCAGCCTACTCAAAATATGCTAAGTTCCTATGCTGCCATCTCGGCAATGACCCCCAACAACACACCAACTGGCTCTAAAATGGCTAACCACGCTACTCGTCCTACAAATGAGCATGTGGAAACTGGGGAATTTTGGCCCACCTCAAAATTACCACCCTTTTATCAGGATAATGCCCTAGCTTTCTTTAGATTGTTCAAAATGACCATGTTTGGTTGCAGTGATTGACAAAAGCTGTTACTGTTATCAATTGTTTAGACAACACTTGTCTAAACTTGGTATCACCCCATTTGCAAGGGGAAATTGGTCATATAATGAGGCAATAAATGCAATTATGAAGGAATTTGGAAGCCCTGAATGAATGGCTAACCAAAAGCAGGAGTTCATGTGAATACAATTCTGAAAAGATGAAACCTTAGGATAATTTGCTGACCGTTTTTACAAAGAAGAGTAAAACCTGATGGGAGCTAATAACCTGAGCAATTTTGATGCTTTCATTGCCATGAAAGCAGCACTTCGACCCTATCAAAATTTACACTGATCCATGGAGTTAACCTTCACCAGTAGTAACACTACTTCTCAAATAGTGGAGCACCTGAAAGAATTGGCTTCCACTTTTGATGCACCAAAATTGAAGTGTAAAAAACAACAGCCTTTTAATTCAAATTTGGAAAAAAAAAATCCCAAGCCCAAAAAGGATTTTCCCAATCAAATGGGGAAAAAGCTGATGGTCTGAAATGGCCTAGTAATGCCCCACACATTACTTGTAACAGATGCGGAAATACTGGACACTATGCTGCCCAGTGCTGGACTAAGAAACTAAAAGATTAGGTGAACTTTGTTCAGGAAGACAATACCTATGAGGAGTCAGGAAAAGGCCCTGCGGTATAGATGAGGAACAATATAGATCCTCCAATTGCTCAGTTCCCCCAAGCAAGTTTGTCAAAATTGATACCTCTGACCTGTTTGTATATGACCCTGTTCACGATCCTCCCCAGTGGAGCACAGGTCCAAATATCCACGCTAAAGCTCAATCAAAAGCAAATGCAATTAATCCTGAAATTATATCGAAAGTTCCCCAACCCTACGCTCACCAACTGTTGGAAAAGGCCCAAAACGCTGATGACCAAGATGAACTGCTAAAGACAAATTTGGAAGACGTTAACGTTTCAATTCCTATTGCTACCATTAAAGATTCCTTTCCTTATATATAGTAAAAATTATTCACACTCTGGATCTGGCAACCACTGCTGCTATACATTCAGTAAACAAAATTTCCCACTATTCTGAGTGTACTTATACCAACATTTTGGTTAACTGAGTAGAAGTAAGGGCTATTATCAATAGTGGTGCACCAACCAATATTGTGTCTAAAAAATTGGTAAAACGTCTAAAGATTTAGTAATATATATCAAATCAAAAGCATTATGGTACCTATGGGCCCAATCCTACTACCTCCTGTGGGGCGTATAGTGCCTAACCTCTTCGTTTTGGATCTCTAGTTGTGTCTGAGCCTACAATTGTTCTACCTAATCAAAATTATGATATTCTCTTTGACACTGACTTCATGTAGAAGTATGGAGTAAAGTGTGACTTTGAGGAGAATACTATGACAACCTTGGGCCAGACGCCACCATTGATCTATCATTTGAAGGGGGATGCCCCCCTCACTCAGAGAAATAACTTTATAAACGTTATATATAAGTATGGCATCCTTACCATTGGTTATAAACTAGTTAGAAAAAAGATCCACCATTTAAAAAAATGCTTGAATGAAAACCAAGGGATCCTGATCCGAGTAAAAAAGGAATTAATCCTACCAACTGGGATGCAGACAGTGGTTGATACTGGACTGGCTCTATAAATTCCTGAGCACTTATATATAGAAAAGAGGCTCCCTGGAGAATCTGGAGAATTGAACCTTGGGTATCTCCAAGGATCCTAATTCTTGGTCATGGGGAAATTCATATTCTATTAGCCAATCTGGGAAAAACGCCGATGATAATCAAGCAAAATCAAATAGTTGCGTTCGCCCAGTTAATCCCTATAACAAGCTCTATTCCTTCCATGAATTTGGGGATTTAAATGAAATGGGATTACTGGATTCAGCTGGATGCATTCATACTTTAATAGCTTGGGAACAATTATCAGGGTTAACCAAAGATCAGCAAAATGAAGTATTGGCTTTATTCAAACGATACTGAACTAACTTTGCACAAAACAACCACAATCTTGGGTGCACAGAAAACGTACTACATCAAATTGACACTGGGGAAGCTGCCCCAATTAGAATGAGACCTATTCAAACTTTCCAAGCAGATGAGGCAGTAGTTGCCAAAGAAATAGAAAAGTTGTTGGAGCATGGATTGCTTGTGTCTTCATCCAGCCCATGGGCTAGTCCAATATTAATTGAAAAAAGGACAGGCCAAATTGGATTGTAATTGACTATTGCTGTCTTAAAAAAATCACAAAAAAGACTCTTACCCCTTGTCGCAAATTGATGACGCATTGGATCAGTTAGGTGGGGCTAAATTCTTTTTGGCAATGGACCTCATCTCAGGGTATTGGCAGATTGATGTCACCTGAGGACCAGGAGAAGTGTTCCATAATAATGGCACAAGGGCTTACCAACCTACGCGGATGCCCCAAGGCTTATGTATTGCCCCTGCAACTTTTCAACGGGAATTGTTCCCTACTATCATTGGCAGGGCCAGCTTGGATTGCAACTGAGTCCATTGGAATTAGTCCTGAGGCACTAAAGTATGGTGGTAGGATCAGGATGGGCTGAAACTAGATCCACCATGAGTAGTCCCTAGAAATGAAGAAGATCCAATATGATCACAAACGGAGAGCCCAATTTGGGGGAGTACAGGTTTTCCAGGCTATGGACGGTGTTAAAGCCAAATAGTCCTGGTATGGCATGAGGCCATATGACTGCGCTCAACAGAGATGGCAGCAAGAAGGGGACCTCTGAACTAATGAGATGGTTAAGTCCAGTAGATGGACCTCTGAAATAGGCTTATTAGTTAAATCTTGAGAAGAAGCAAGTGCTTTTGAAAAACTGTCTCGCTGGGTAATCTGATTAAGTGGAGGGATGTGTTGGAAATTTGATTGATCACATTATCCATCTCACTTGCCAATTATAGAATTGATAGTTGTTAAAGCAACCAATTGTTCAGCAATGATTACTGACTAAATTATTAGTCATAAATATCAAAGGATATAATCCAATGGGTGGTTTTGATTAATGTTTTGTTGGGGATCTGTTGAATGGTTGACTGGATATAAATCGTTGATAATTATAAATCAAAAATATCCTAAGTATAATTGAACTTGGGATTCATGACCTAGCGATCCACTTAATAATATTCAACTATGATGACACAGGCATGGGGGCTTTGTTGGTTTAGTTGTATCTAAAATAATAGCTGACTAAATGACCCAGGCACATGGGTTTTTTTGGTCTATTTTGAAATTAGTTTTTAAAGTTGATCAAGTTTTCTATCTAATTAATTACTAATTAGTGGTAAGAATCACCTTGGTATGTGCTGCTGATTGCTTGAGATGAGTATTGGTTCAGCTATTTGAAAACGCGTTAGAAACGCTGTCTTGAGTATATTTCTGAGTTTAAGACTGACTCTGAGACATTTGGGATGTCTCGAGTTGAATGGATTGTAGACCCTCAAACAAACTCGTTACTTTCTCTGGCCAAGTGCTATTGAAATTAAGGCGTCATGGGTAAGATGTGGTGAACATCAATCCCTATAAATTATCCCAAGTTAATACTAATAAGATATTGATCGATCAAACATCAAACATTCCTACAGTTCTATAGTTTAATTTATAAGCTTTTAGTATTAATACTTTATGTTGTATTAGTTTGAGGATTTACTTGGGATCAGGAAGATCAGGGCAGTGTGTCATCATCTAAGTAATGACAGAAGAATACAACTTCAAGTAGAATTACCAAGGAGTTATATCTTAACTATAGTCACCATCTGGTCTGTTGTCTTCATACAATAGACGTTTAAAACTCTGCCTTACCGCATAAAAAGAACCAGTCATCCTTAATAGACCAAAAATTCAACAAATGGCGCTCATGGCTGGGAATGCAGATGGTGACCGCGTTAAGTATGGTAGTAATCCCAATCAATTATTTAGAACTATTATTGGACCTAATGGGAATATAGAAATGACTGTGTCCCAAATTAATTTGAATAACGTACCTATCATTACCTACCCTGATGAGCCCAATTCACATGAAGAACTTGAATGACTTGAGCATCAGTTGTTAAGAGGGTACCAAATGGGACAAGGGCCTGCGGATAACAGCAAGTAATCCTTTTTATCATCAATGATAGCAAGATGTGTTGTGGATGAGATATCCAGGTAATCATCAATTGAGTCTAGCTCAAGTCAGAAATAATTTTAATTGGGTTAGAGAATATCGCCCAATACCTAATCAAATTTGTATATCCCACCTCTAGAAATTCTCAGATGACAATTGCTCATCATCATGCAGCCAATACTGAGCTGATTAACCTCTCACGCAATTCCAGCCAGGCGGCCCAAATTTTAAATGAGCGTTTAGAGGCCAACTTTGCTGAAGTATGTTTTAGCTTGGAAGCAAATTATAATCTAGCTATTTGGACTAATGACAGAGTGGCAGAATTATCACAAGAACTAAATGACATATTGCATCCTATCTTTGGCAATTTCTTAGAAGAAAGAGGAATTACCAAAAGTTGGGTTAACAATATTACACAGACTTCTATTAATGCTTCAGAGTTCATGAGGCTTAATTATGAAGCTCAAGAGTCACAGCTAAACACTAATAATGAATTTTGTAATCAGCATCGACAACTGTGTGCCCAAATTTTGCAGATGAAGGATGAAGCTTCAGAAGTAGCTACTGAAATAGATGCTGTACTATGTCAATAGATGCCTAGTAATATGGTTGCTTTGGCCAACCCCAGCACCTTAAATCATGGTACAGTGCCTCAATGCCCTAGTGCATCTGGCCCAAGCCATCAAAGAAGCAATTCTGATAACCCTGAGCAGGAAAGCAATAATTACAAACCAGCGAACCTGCCTACATTTGACAAGAATGGAAGTATCACCACATTTGTCAAACGCTTCAAATTGGCTATGTATGGGGCCAGCAATCGCAACAAAGCAGCTACTATGATTAACTGCTTGGATCAGTGGAGCATTGAGTTGATTATGCCCCATATCAATGATAACTCAACTTACGCTGAAGTCAAAGAGGCTGTGTTTTACGAATTTGGAGATCCAGAACAGATGTTGACCAGAAAATCTAAATTCATGAATAAACAATTTAAAAAAGATGAAGCCATTGATAAATTTGTGGATTGATTCTATCGTGAAGCGCAAGTTCTCCTAGGCACCAAAGCTATGGTCAATTTTGACGCTAAGATTGCGTTAGAACATGCGGTACAACCTTACCAAAATTTGTCAAACAATTTTAAAGCCTGCCTTTATACAAAATCTTATGACATCTGAATTAGTTGACTATCTTTGCAGATGTATACAGAATTATGGCCCTCCTAACACTGGGTACAAATCAGGACCTGCCTCTGTTGGAAAACCCATTGAAGTCAATAAGAAGATTGAAAATGATTTGCCTGTGAAAACTGAGCAGAACTCAGATACAAAGCCCACATGCTCAATAAATGATATTACCTGCTATAAATGCAACCGTAAAGGGCACTTTGCCTCTCAATGCCATCAGCGCAACGTCAATGTAGTCCTTCCTGATAATGTGCAGGAGAAGGGAAAAGAACAAGCACAATAGATTTGGGACGCTCTATTGTGCCAGAAAAACCAGTCCCTCCTGATTGACAAGAAAATGCAGGTCATGGGCCTTGCTTAACAATGATACGAACTTCATTCTAGCACCTAATGCAGATTCTACAAATGTACATGTGGTAACTCGCTATCAGAATAAGGTTGTCATACCTGAGGCCTCTGAAGTAGTAGAAAAACCATATGTGCAACAAACAATTGAAAATATTCCAGCATAAGGTCCAAGCGATGCATCCAATACCCAAGTCTGAAAGGGGTCAATATAACAATGCCAATTGACAAATTAATCCATGAATGTCCTAGTATTGAAAATACTCTGAAGTACTGTAATGGAAATGGAAGAATAAGTTTAGACCAGCCTGCCAGTCGGGATGCATAAGCACCCAAAAAGCAAGCCAGAATGCCAGAGGCATTGCTGACTGGATGACTTGATATGGAGCCAGGCATTAAAAAATGATGCAATGTTGGTGCAACAACATGGTGAGAATGATTCCAATGATGAATCACACTAAACCCACTCCCAACCCAGGGGGTCTTGATGCAGGGGGTGGAATCACTGAGATAGTCTCAATAAGATCCTTGGCATATGGTGCCATTTCAACCGGAATGGGAAGGAGATGGATTCTCTCTTGCAACTGGTGGACATACGGCCACAATATCCTCATTTATTGCTGCCAGAAGTTAGTGATCATGGGGTTGTAGAGCCAAAAATATTGGACTCACTGAACCCAATTGATGATGGAGGGGGCCATAGTGACCAAGAGTACTGGTAGAGCCCATCTGGTATATGGATTGACAGGCATTAGGGAAATTCCATCAGAGATGCGGTCAGAAAGAAATGATAAAATTTGTTTAGTTTTTAGTAAAAAATTTATTTGAAGGAAAAGGAAGAAAATTGACCAACAATTTTCTCGGTGCTATGAAACAGATTAAATAGTGGTCAATTGGGGTAGTGACAAGTTGGGATCAGGTCCCACAATTTTGATCTAATCAGCGAATTGTTTGGGAATGGGCGGGTTTGTTCCTTGAGAACTGACATCTTAAAATTCGGTGGTGGTCCAAGTCACTGTCAGTTTAACCTCAAACATCTGAGCTGGGGCTCAGCTATGTTTCTGACAATTGGCACGATGGCTTTTGGCCTAACGAGTGACAGGAATCCCCCAAGGCCACCCCACATAGGGATGGGTCCATTTGGTTGGGAATGGGTTCAGGACGCCCAACCCGCCCACGCTCAGTTGCTGAACCATTTGTTCAGTCAATGGCATCACATCAGCCACAATGCCCAAATTGCCAACAGAGGGATTCAAACCCTCATTGATGGCACCCAATGTTAGTTCTATTGGCACATTGATCAAATTGGAACTGTCAGGCATTCCAGCTGATACCTCAGTCTTCATTCCTTTCCAGCCATTTGAGATTTGGGCATCAGCCAGATTGCCACTCGAATTAGATCTGACCAATTTCAATTTGAAAATCTCAGCACAGATTTCGCTGATTCCTTGCAACAGTTCTGCTGAGGTGAATGTGGGTACTGGGGTGGGATCCGAAGCAGAAGAGCTGTTACCCATTACTTATCTACTACGTGAGTGAGATCACCTTGAGTAACAAAGGGTACCACCATCCTCATCAGTGTCTTTTCACTCGGGGATGGGAAGATGGCCTGATCAAGAGCCAGGGGAAGTTCCCTGGGACATACATTACCCATTCCTTTTTTCCAAAGGAAGAGCACCCCCACCGGTAAACTGCACTAGAGCCACATTCTTGTGTGCCTTGGGTAAATTGATAGCCATAATCATCACAACTTTTTTGGGGGGGGGGTCAGGGGAGCCTCAGGGTGGGATATATGGAAAGCTTCAACCAGGTCCATACAAAATTGTGCAATCACGCACCTTGACCCAACTATTTTCATAGGCCGGATATCCTTTCCAGCCCACTAGATATTGGATGGAACGTCGCAACTTCTGGGATGCCAGGATGGCCTCAACATTGGCTTCTTCCCCATCATCGACAAAGATTGGCTCCAGTTCCATGGAAATTACACCCTTGAAGGGTGACAGCTGGGAAACATGGAAACCTGGGTGCTGCTTCCAATGCGCAGGAAGCTTCAGATGGAACGCCCCATTACCCAATACCTCCTCCACTAAATGGGGGCCCAAGCGCTTACTGGCGAACTTGCAAGAAGGGGTTTGAATTTGCAAAATGATGGGTATCAAGAATAATGTAGGAACCCACCATAAAATCATGACCCAGAAGGTGCTTGCAATCCTCAAACTGCTTGTAGTCATTGATGGCTTTAGCAAGGTGTTCCCATAATGAAGCTTGGGCCAATCAGATATGGGCAGCGTGGTCCGCGGCAGCTTGAACCTCAGGCCACAGGCACGGCCTGACTGAAAATGAAGTATTATAACCTAATGTTGCTTCATAAGGGGAAAACCCAGTGGACGCATGGGTCTCATTATTATAAGCAAATTGAGCGAGGGGCAAGTCACCGGCCCAAGTATCCTGCGCTGCTGCAGCATAGCAATGCAGGTACTGTTTGAGGACTTGATTAACCCGCTCAGTCTGTCCATCAGACTGAGGGTGATATGCCGTGGATCAACAGGGGGATATTTTCAGGATCAATAGGAGTTCACTCCAAAACTGCGCAGTAAACTGTGAACTCCAGCCACTGATGATCTCCTGGGGAAGACTGAACATCGAAAACACATGGCATATGAAAAGGCGGGCAGTTTCTTCTGACATAATTGTGGAAGTACAAGGGATAAAAAGGGAAAATTTTGTGAAATGATCCACCAATACCATCACTGCTGTGATCCCATTAGAACAGGGGAGTTCAACAATAAATTCCATGGACACCGAGGTCCATGGACCTTCCACCTGCTGTAAGGGGTGCAGGAGACCATTTTTGCCAGAGTGATCCAACTTGGCCCTAGCGCAAGTAACACAATTGGCAATCCAAGCCAAAACTCTTTGGTCAGTCCCGCCCATATAAAGGTTTGCTTGATCAGATCGATGCCTTTCTTGTTACCAGGATGTCTGACTATGGGGGGATCATGATGTGCGCGGAATACCTCCGATTGGAAGGAGGGGGAACCCAAATGTGAGAATGGAAATAAATGAGTCCCTCTTCTAAGGAGTATAGGGAGTGTTTGTGACTCGAGTGAACCAACTGCTTGACCAACTCCACGCCTTCAGGGCAGGCCATTTGACCAGCTAAAACCTGAGCCAATAATGGGGTGTTGGGAGCCAACGCGATGGAGGAAACAATGGGAGGGATGATTGACATAATCTGAGCAGCAGGGATCATGGTAACGAGATCCACCTCCTCAGGTTCCGAGGGACAGTGGCTGGGACTGCAGCTTAGGAAATTGGGAAGTACATTGAGAGCACCTTTAATGAATTTGTATTTGAAGTTAAAACTGTACAGGTCCTGATAGGTTTGGGCCTGCCGATGCGCCAATTTTTGGGCTTGTAGAAATACAAAAGGGCCTGATGATCTGTGCAGACCGTTAATTCATGGCAGGTACCCTGCAACAGATACTGCCAATGAGTTGATGCCCATGCAACAGCTGCCAATTCTTTGTTGTAGATGGCCCAAGGCTGCTCCATGACTGTGAATTTCTGGGAAAAGTAAGCGACTGGATGTTAAAGACCATCATGCTCCTGAAGCAACACCTCTCCCACCACTACTGATGAGGCATCGCATGCAACAATATTTGGTTTGGTGGGATTGGCATGTTTCAAGATAGGCGGAGACACGAACACCTCCTTGATCAACTTGAACGCCTGCTGACATTTGGGCGTCCAACAAAACAGTACGTTTTTCCCAGTAAGGGGGTGAAGTGGTGCAACCAACTGGGAAAGTGCTGGGGATATTTTTTAGAAAGATGATAGTTCCCAAGAAACTCCAAAGTTGTTTCTACGTAGTTGGAGTTAGCCATTCCTGGATCGCATCTAACTTGTTGGAAGGGATTGTGACAACGTCCTTAAGAACCAGATTCCTGAGTAAGGTAACCTCCTTCTTATAAAACTCACACTTGGATGCTTTGAGAAACAACCCTGCTTTATGAAAGGCGACCACCACTGCTTCCAAGTCAATAGCATGTTGTTTGGGAGTTGGGGAATGAACCAGGATATCATCAATGTATGCAATTGTACAAGTAAACTGGAGGTCACCCAGTACATTGTTGATCATCTGTTGAAATGTTGCGGGAGCATTCTTCAGCCTGATGGGCATTACATGAAATTGAAAAATGCCCTGCTTTGTTCAGATCGTGGTTAACCATTCCTGTCCTTCCATTACCCAAATTTGGTTGAAAGCATTCACTAAATCCAGTTTTGAGAACACATGGGATTTGGCGATTGCCTGACCAATTGTCTGCTCCAGAGGCAATGGGTAGGGATCAAAAACTGTTATTTTATTCAAATGACCGTAATCCATGCAGGGATGGAGAGAACCATCCAATTTTTTGGCAAAGACAATGGGGGAGGCGACCAGTGAGGTCTCTTTAAACAACCAACCTTTTTTAACATATTTTCCAACCAGGTATTGAGTGTAACTTCTTCTTCCGCTGTATGGGGATACAACGGACAGTTGATGGTCACCAACTCCACAGTTGTTTAAAACCCACAATTGTACCTAGAGTGTTTAGGCAGGCGATCCGCCTTTTCCATGTCAAAGATTCTCTGATATTGCATTAAGCTTTCAGGAAAATTGGCCGGAATGCCCGCAGAAGTAACCAGGGTAGTGATAGAGCTGGTTCCTTGTATCTTCTTGAGAGTGTTGATCAGAGGGAACTCTCCCTCCAAATCATCATTGGTAAATGACAATGTATTAGATTCTAAATGAATCTTCACATGCTGTCAGCGCCACCACCCTACACCTAAGATTACCAGAAACACCAGGTTCAGCATAGCCAAAAAACGATCACAGAAGTTGAACTGGTGGATTGAAAAGGGTACTGGTTGACAAACGACATATGAGAACTGATGAGCAGATGAGGCCACCATTACTGAGGAGCCCACATCCATTTCCAGTTTTAATTGTTGTGCCAACTCAACACTCATGAAGTTCCCTGCAGCTCCGGTATCCACCAGAGCTTTGAAGGAGACATGATGTGAGCTGACACTGATTTTCATAGGTAAAGGAAATAAGCAAAGTTTTGTTTATTGGAAGATTTGACTGACTCATTTGCGATTGAAGAAATAATAGGTATATCAGGGATAAGATTGAGGTCCTTTGCTGGAGCGAAAATTAGAAATACAAGGGCGGGGGAAACGATTTCCTCCATATGGGCTTAAACAGAAACATTAATAGTTAACTCTGTAATTGCCAACTCTGAATTGGGGTTTACAGCAAGATTAAAACCCAAGTCTACCACTAATTTGGAGATGGGCGCATCATCTGCCTCTTCGTTGGGTAATCTTATCATAAAATCCCCCTTCTGATAATGGGAAACATGGCGGGGGAAGGCATTGATAGTAGTTGCAGTGGCACATATTTGATCTACTGATCCTTGGATGGTAGACCAGACCATGTGATGAGCAGAACCCAAATCCAAGCCCGATCTAAAGGCTGCCTGAAGCATATTGATAGATAGACCCAACATGGGGGCCAGTTCATGAAAGGTAGAAATCAAAGAAACCAAGATAGGGCTTTGGCTACGGCATGGATCAGTCTGAATAAGTGGTCTGATTGGGACACAGGGGGTTTTAGGGCGGCCAACATGACAGCCATCAGTGGGGTGGAGTCTCCTGCTTGTGAGGAAGAACGCACAAGACCTCTCACCCAACGGCGGGCATCCCCATCCACAGCGTCTAACAACGTGATCCCTTGTTGGGCATGAGATAATGCAGAAGCGTTATTAAGTGCAATCGCTGTATGCATTTGCACTTCAGTGAGCACGTAAAGAACTTAATTGGCGATCTCCTGGGAGGGGATACTCAATCTTTTCTCTGGGACGGAGGAAGGAGGAGGAGACACAATCCGCGCAGCTTAGGTAGCTTGAAGAAGATTCCCCAAGGTAGAGCGGATACTTCTCCTAAAGTTGGAAAGTGACCAAACAAACAACAAACAGAAAGCTACTGATTGCACGTTCATTTGGTAAAGAGTAACCACTGTGGCGCCCAGTTTGAAGAACAAGGTGGAAGTGGCTGGAAATAATGGTTGGTTGATTATTTCATGGAAATGGCAGAATAAATTTAGACTGGCCTGCCAGTCAAGGTACATAAGCACCCAAAAAGCAAGCCAGAATGCCAGAGGCATTGCTGACTGGATGACTTGATATGGAGCCAGGCATTGGAAAACAACAAAACGTTGGTGCAACAACATGGTGAAAATGATCCCGATGATGAACCACACTGAACCCACTCCCAACCCAGGGGATCTTGATGCAGGGGGTGGAATCACTGAGATAGTCTCAATAAGATCCTTGGCATATGGCGCCATTTCAACTGGGGTGGCAAGGAGATGGATTCTCTCTTGCAACTGGTGGACATACGGCCACAATATCCTCATGTATTGCTGCCAGAAGTTAGTGATCATGGGGTTGTAGAGCCAAAAAATTGGACTCGCTGAACCCAATTGATGATGGAGGGGGCCATAGTGACCAAGAGTACTGGTAGAGCCCATCTGGTATATGGATTGACAGGCATTAGGGAAATTCCATCAGGGATGCGGTCAGAAAGAAATAAAATTTGTTTAGTTTTTAGTAAAAAATTTATTTGAAGGAAAAGGAAGAAAATTGACCAACAATTTTCTCAGTGCTATGCAACTGATTAAATAGTGGTCAATTGGGGTAGTGACAAATCAGTATCAGGTCCCACAATTTTGATCTAATTGGCGAATTGTTTGGGAATGGGCGGGTTTGTTCCTTGAGAATGACGTTGCAAAATTCAGCGGTGGGCCGAGTTGCTGTCAGTTTGATCTCAAATGTCTGAACTGGGGCTCAGGTACATTTCTGATGGTTGGCATGATGGCGTTTGGCCTGATGAATGATGGGAATCCCCCAAGGCCACCCCACGTAGGGATGGGTCCATTTGGTTGGTAATGGGTTCAGGATGCACAACCTGCCCGCGCTCAGTTGCTGAACTGTTTGTTTGGTCAATGGCATCACATTGGCCACATTGCCCAAATTGCCAACAGAGGGCTTCAAACCCTTGTTGATGGTGCTCAATGTTAGTTCTATTGACACATTGATTGAATTGGAACTGTCAGGAATTCTGGTCAATACCTCAGTCTTCATGCCTTTCCAGCCATTTGAGATTTGGGCATCAGCCAGATTAGCCTCTCAAATTAGATCTGACTGATTTCAATTTGACAATCTTGGCACAGATTTTTCTGATGCCCCACAACAGTTCTGCTGAGGTGAGTGTGGGTACTGGGGGTGGGATCCAAAGCGGAAGAGCTGTTACCCATTGCTTGTCTACTACATGAGCGAGATCGCCCTGAGTAACAAGGGGTACTGCCATCCTCATCAGTGTCTTTTTACTCGGAATGGGAAGATGGCCCAATCAAGAGTTAGGGGACGTTCCCCGGGACTTACACTGTTTCATTGTGTCTGAATTTTGGATATCAAATGACTAAGAATTTGGCTATTATCCTAATTTGATAGCATCAATTTCAATAGCTCAGCTGGTGAAACTAGCATCATATGGGTCATTGGTAATGCTCTGATTATCAGTGACATTGGTTGTTATTCCTCATCTTTGTATATTTGCAAACTATTTTGACTCACTAAAGGTATAAAGAAGGCTTGAATACAATAGAATTGGTGACATTAGGTTAAGCTTTTTGTAAGTCATCTGTAAAAGCTTTTCAGTTGAATTCATTTTGACTGATTGTAAAAATGTTGAATCATCATGGTCTATAAAAGGGGGTCAATAATTTCTTTTTTGACAGAACTGTTAAAAGATTTTTCTGTTGTTGAGTGTTGGCAAGGTTCTTTCCTGAGGTTGAGAAATTATTTTCTGGTATATTTTTGTACTCTTATACAACAATGACCAAACTAAAAACCTTGCATAAAACCACAATTGTTATTTTTAGTAAAGAAGGAGCTATATCAATATATATAAACTAATTATTATTTTGCTTCTTAGGAAGCGTGTAGGCTTAGTTTGCCTTATCTACATTTAATTACCATGAGTGAGGTGGAATTTGCTTTTTTAAGAAGATACCTGAGTGAGGATGAAATCATTTATAATACAACTTGACTGGACTATTTGTCAATATACACTACTACTTCTTTATTTTACACATCTGTTAAAAGGATTTTGAACCAACTTTGGGCAAAGTATACAGAGGTATAAATTTTATAATTAATATATATGATTCTAATCTAAAATTTATATATGAACACATCTAAGTAAAGATTATTTCTAGAAAGGAGTAGCAAGTCTTATATCAGCCTCTTTATATTTTAAAGGTTATATAACCATTATCTAAATTATTTCAAGTAGGTGTTTATTTATAAACAAATCTTTCTGAAATTAAAATTTACAAAAAAGTGAGTTTTAAGTGTTGTATAATTTAAATTTAATTTCTTCTTTCATATCTTTTTTTTAGTACTATATGCTTCTTTCATATCTTTTTTTAGTACTAGATGGTACTCTTCTTTCATATCTTTATATTTGTAAAAGCTAGACTATAATGTAAAAAATAATTACTTAAAGATTATCTTATAGTAATTAGAAAAAATAATAATATAAAATACTTTAATGATTAGTCTTTTTTAATAATTTATAAGACAATAATCCTTTGACTGAATAGAAATTAAAGTTTTCTTTAGAGTTTGTGGTTTATAAATAGTTAGCATAGCTTATAATAACTTATAATAACTTTTAGAAAACAATTAAATATAGTTTAATAAACATTCATTATGTTTCACATGGCTTATAGTACTATAGTATACTTTCTTGCTAATAAATCATTCAAAAAAGTAAAATATAAATTGATAATATAAATAAAATATATAACCTTCTTTTGTATTATTATATTGTAAGTATAACTACCTTTCTCTTCTTTTTATGAAAGGATTTTACTAATCAGATATTAATATGTATGAAAAGTAGTTATACAATATATGATATAAGATACAAACTGGTAGAAAGATGATTGTCTGATATAATCTTAAAATTATAATTTATAATTCAATTTAGCAGTATATAATAAGAGCTATTTATGTGTATGATTTTTGGCAAAAGATAAAAAAAACTTTTTAAGAAACTTTATTATAAAAAATTATAAATAATAACCTATAATATAATGTCTTTAAAATTAGATTAACTTTTGATGCTATTATAAATCAAATTTTAAAAGTGTTTAAAGCTATAAATTATATAATTTAGATTATATAAGTGCCAGAATATCATAAAGGCAATAGATTTTAGTTATTATTTTATATATAATAGATCTATATATCTTTAAATTAATTAATTATTCAAAAAAAGAGAGAGCATAATTAACCTGTAGCAAAGCATGGGAAGCCTGTTAGCAGGCTATAGATCAATTTTAAAATTATTCAAGGTGGGTCAACCTTGGGACAAATATACCACACCGAGAATGTTTTCTAGCCAGTACAGGTTTCGAACTCAAAACCTGCATTAGGGGTGGAAGCAGTTTTACCCACTCAGCTAACCACCTTTGGCTATAGATCAATTTTAAACTGGCATAATTTGCTAATAACTATTGACAAGCTGCTTAACTCAGCGTTGTCATGAGTAAATTTACCAAATAATTCTAATCAATTATCAAGTTTATATTGGTAGATGAGAAGGGTGGTTATCCTGGCAGGTAAAACTGCTTCCACCCTAGTGCAGGTTTTGAGTTCGAAACCTGTACTGGCTAGAAAACATTCTCGGTGTGGTATATTTGTCCCAAGGTTGACCCACCTCAAATAATATATTGGTAGATGAGATGGTCATTAATAATTTCAAGGAATTAGACTTAAAGAATCAATCTAAAACTGCTAACCACTAGGCCAAAATCAATTGAATTATCTAAAATAAATAATCACCAACCACTTACCAAGTCTAATTTTGAATATTAAATCAACTACATAACCTCTGTTGGACATTTGGATGTTTGCCCTGTTGATTAAGAATATTAAGATGTAAAAAACTCCAATTAATTCTAAACTTAAAGGAATTACTTAAAGAACTAGAAGACCTAATTCCAAAGTTTGCCCACACATTAACCTGAATTTAGTTGTGCCTAAGAGAAAATACCCTTTGTATAGACTAAAAGGGGATTTAAAAAAGGTGAATAAATTCTTTACCATTCAAGAGCTAGAAATTATTTAAATCAACCAATATAAACTTACATCAAAGCCAATTAAATTGAATAAGGTATAGTTAAATTGTTACTGAATAGTTATGTTATATGAACGTCCACAAAATCAATGACCAATAAGCTATGTCAGAGTGAGGATATTAAAACGATTCTAATTAGATAACTGTCTTAAAAATCAAAAAATCTCTTTCTTTGATTCTAAACATGTTACCTCTGGTTAGAAATGCATCAATTTGAATAAGAATTTAGATTAAATCTAGATGATACTATTGATGAGACTACTCTTCAGATTCATTGGACCAACACAAGCACCAAAAAGTATAACAACGATAATCTGAAAGCGTCCTCATATCTAAATCCTCACAATGTAACAAATCATCACAGCGAAGGAAGAATCATGAAGCCTGGTTGTCTCCACATATCCTTCACCTATCGCCATAGTATATAAAATCCCTTATATAAAGTGTTGTATGACCATAGCCTAGACCCCAATCAAAATCTATGGTTTTTTTATTATCAAAGGATATAAAAACCTCTGTTTATTATTAAAAAGTATTGTATACTATATCTATCTTCATTTTTTATTGCTAGTACTATTTTTGATCTACCTTTTGGTCCCAAAAGTTAGATAGTTGCTAAGGGTAAGTACTTCTGCAACTGTCAGAATATTTGGTATCCTAAGGTTAAGAACCTTTAAGTGGCGCCCTACCAGGACTTCAATAAGTGGTGCTTACTACAGGGGCCCCTGTATACCACAATTTATTATTTTAAATAACCAAGATGGAAGGTACTTTGGCCTTTTGAATTAATGGATGGATCAAGAATGGGAATAGTGAAGAGGAAAACTGAATGAAATTTTTTGCTATTATGCTTGAAGGCAAACAATACTGTCGTGGTTTAACCCAGAATCTCTTTGTATTACCTGACCTTCCGCTGAAGTTATTAGAGGCTTAACCCATGGGATATATTAAGCCCTGAAGACATTGCATCACGTGAGAGAAGTTCCTTTGTGAAGGATCATCTTATGTTTCTCTATAGGACTAAAACTCTTCTTGATACCTAAAGTCAACTTACAATCGACTACATATGTCCAAAAATTCGCCCACTCAGTCTTGTTCCATATGGTACATTTATTAGAAGTGCGTCATGAAGAGCTGCTGCGTCACATAGCAAACCGTGATACCCTAAAGATTGCTTATGATAGCCTCTATAACATGGCGTCAAGTCTAGTTAGGAATGCGAGATCTGGAGTAGGAGAGAGCCAAAGATTTGTTATTCAAATATATGAGAGACTTTCTACAATTGATTCTAGTGCAGTAAAGTATGTAGAAGAAGCCATAAAGATATTCTGCAATGAGTTGGATGAGTCAGCTGCTAAGACTCAGTCATTACTTGAAGAATTTGCAAAAGAGTATATCAAATATGAAGCTTAAACTCAATTTTATTTGAGGTATGCTGACCAGGGGACAGATAAACTGACGCTTGAAAGAGCTAAAACTTAAGTAGATAAAATAAAATAAAGTCAAAATGGGATAGATGGATCCACTTGAACTAACACAAAATCAAAGAAAAACAAACTACCAAGTTGTAGGTGGAAATTTTTATACAACCATGGCAGGGGGTGAAGGGGGATTAAGAGGCTCTTCCTCTTCATCTGGTGGGGACATGTAATGGCACAAAGCTGAGAGCACTGGTATGGGCGCATCATGGAAATGGGGGTCAAGATAACAGAGAGGTGCTTACAACTCGATGTGTGCAATAAGGAGGGTGGAAATGTAGGTTTTAAGAGCTTTCTCAGCCTCAAGGCGTACTTTAGGTAGGGTGGCAAAGGTTTTGAGGTTGTTGCGGGTAATGTGGGTCTTTGGGCCAAACTTTGCGGCCAACACAACTTTTTAAACTGCTTCATGCGCCACCGGGTAGTATTGGAGATGTTCTTTTTTATGTTTAGTGAGCATGGTACTAGGGAGGATAGGAGGTGGCAGGCCCACAGCCAGTACTGCAACTAATTTTGCAATGGCTTTACAGGTTGGGTGACATTTGGGGGAGGCAACTGCCTCTTCAGCTAGTTGGTAGTCACTTTTTGATGGTGTGTCATCAGGGCGAGGCACATAATGGCGCTTTGAAAATGGGCCTCATATTCAGTTTTGAGGTACATTTTGAATTGAGGAGTCCCAGTCCAGTTGACTTCAGGGATATTTTCACACAATTTGTCACCCTCAACCAAGTAATCCCATGGATTTTGGTTGAATTTTATTGAGTTATTTGCATAAGGGTGATCTGTGGTGGGTGGCTGGGAGGATGATTTAGAATATACTGTAGTTCATTCTGACTCCTGATTGGTGGGTTTAGGGAACGGTTTGTTGAGGTAATTTTGGATTTATTAATTAAGTGGTTGCTGTGGCTACCACTTTGGGAGGAGGGGGGAAGTATAAAGCCCCATTCAAAAAAGATAATTGGATCAGCTATGGGATCATCATGTGAAGAGTCAGGTGTGGGTTCCACACCTTGGGTGATGGAGGGGCGGTGCCATTTCAAATGATCCAGTTCAAAACAGGTGGGGCAGATGGTGCACCCTCCATCCACTTGGGCTCAGAAAGGATGGCCAGGGGAAGAGGGGATAATGGTGTGGGGGGGTATTGTGAGGGCTACTTCTGTTGATACTGGACAAATAGTTTCAAAGGCACAAGGGCTTGTGAGGTGGGTGGCTTCATTGGGAACCACGAATTGTAGTATAGGATTGGAACCATATTCTGATAATCCAGCAATAATCTCAATATGTAAAATTTTAGGTGATATGTGGGTAGGGAGGCCCGTGAACTGAACCACAATAGTGGTAATAGTGGGCAACCTGGTATGAGTAGTTGGGAGAGGGGTTCCCTGGAACACCAGGGGGATGGTAGCTGCTACTGCAGCATCAACTTCACTTGAGAAACCAAATCAAAAAACCCCTTGAGAGGGCAGAAGTTAATGAAGCCTGCAGGCTGCATAATAGTCTGGGATTTTCCAACAATAGCTTTTTCTGAGTAGGGGAACAACTTACCATATTTAATCTGAAGGCCAAATTGCATTTTGCTCTGGGGGAGCATAAGAGAGCAACGTGGAACCACCTGGGTTCATGCAGGATGTAAGGCTAAGTCCATAGGCGGGACATAGCGTCATAAAGAGCTTAAGGGCTAGCTGAGCCAGCCCAAGCACGTTTTGGCAATGGCCAAAAACATTAGAAGGTGGCGCACCACTGCCCCACGTGGGTACAGCGGGTGTCAATTTACATTATAAAGGTAATGTGAATAGGTCAATGATGAGTGGAGATGTTTTTATTAAATTCAAACTACAATTTAAAAAGGTGAACGAATCAAGAGAGACTAAAGCTTATAATCATAGCAGACCGTTATCCCAAGCTTCTACTTCTCAACATGATGATGAATGATGTGTAGCTGCTTTATGAAACAATTAGCCCAAGATTTATAAACATTAGAGAACTTGAACGTCAACCTTCTCAAGACCTTTGTAAGTTTTGTTTCAACCTTGGAAAATAAAATTTCACAACTAGAAAAAGAGTTAAAGTTGAAGGTTTCCCTCAAAAATGTCAAATATCTGGCCCGTTAATTAAATGCATGTAAGAAGGAGTTTTCAAAGTGTCAAGTGAACAATTGAAGGTGATTATTTATCGAAGGATATTTACAGCGCCTGGCTTAAGTTGAGGATACTTGTGAGAAGGTTTTGGCAAATCTACTCTATTAATGGTCTCACCTGTCTGCTAATTCATGATGTGTTAAGTTCAAGGAAGATCTTCTAAAGTGTGTTGGGGTGGTGGAATCTAATGATCAGAAAGTTGAGCTCTCTTAAATTTAATCTTCACTTTAAGGTTAAAGATATTGAACGCCAGATCAAAGATCCTGTGGCTAAAAATGGCAATGGAAGCAAGGATGACTCTATGTGAATACGCCAACAGTTTGACTCCAAAACAATTGAAACCTGGCTTGAATGTATGCAAGAGAAGATTGGTCAGCTCCCTCGTTCATTAGATTAAGTAGGTATAAGATCTGAGGTCACTGGGCACAATACCTCCTGCCATCCATGTCCTTACCAGAGGTGAACCTGTCACCTTTAACCTAAATTTCAATGACAAGTTTATCATTGGAGAAGGCAGCATTGCCTCGTTTCTGTATATCTATGCATCTGCTGTAGAAGGATCGATTAATCACAAGAAGATAAAACATATTATCTCCTGCTTTAGTCTTATGGCTCAAGAAGTTATGGTTCTGAATATGGACAGTCTTAGTACTTGAGGTGAGGTTGAAGAAGCTCAAATCGATGAATTTGTCTTCAAACAAAGTTTGAACATAAAGAAGCAGGACTTCATGCGCATCATTATGCAAAAGGGAGAATCTGCTGCCGTCTTTTTATGATTTTACATTGAGATCAGACCTTACTAATTCTAGAATTCTCACCCTTGACGATGCAGTAGCTGTCATTTGACTGGGTTAGCTCCTCATTCTTCTTTAACTATTCACATCACTTCAGTGAACCATTATTTCAGATATGTTTATGAGATAAATGAGGACATGTTGGACGTTGCTGATTTCCATAAATTTTTGTCTACCTCAGGAGCTACTTTCTACTCCAAGTATTAACTTTTGAGGATCAGAAAGCCAAAAAAACAATTGTTTAAAGTGCACCTCTTGTAACAAAATTAGACATATTGTAAATGACTTTCACAAGAAGTCTGAGGTTGGGGAGCGGAAAAAATATTTGTTGGCATAGGGACATGTACCCATATTGCTGAAAATTATGTAGTTCTTGACAATCCCCCTGTCCTATTTCTCATCTAACTTATATAGATAACACCTCTGAAGAATTTATAAGGGTGTTACGAGTATGTTGGCTGCTATGTTTTAAGAGCTCCTGTTGATATTGAGATTACATATCATTTGAACGCTGAGGTTGTATACACCATGGTTTTAGATGGAACCCACCTCAGCCAAGTTCTGTGATGCCTAGAAATTATTGATACAGCTAGTGATGATAATCAGTTTATTGCTTGCTAATTAGACCAATACAACATATTTACACCTTACAATTAATTAAGAAACATTATCCTAGAATTGCTTTAAAACTCAATTCCACTTTCCATCTCAAGAAATCCCTTGCTCTCCCTCCCAGATTAGGTGGAACTATCACAAAGATAGAAGTCAACATATATAAAGGCAAAGTCATAGCCATCCTTGATACCAAATCTCCAAATCAATGTCATATCATCAAAACTTATTAATAAGGCCAAGCTGGAGCCAACTTGTATATCTTTAAGAGTATGGAACCTCTGGTTTAAATAACGGTCATTCTATCATAAAAGACTCTTTCTTACCCATATGAATTGATAGCTTATTATATCAGCTCTAGCCGTGGCTTAGGACAATAACAACTATGTTATGCTCATTGGCACTCAGCTCACGCTCAAGTATGATGTTGTTATCAATATTAAGGAAAGGTTCCTATCCCTCCTCAACTTTGAAGTTCCTCTAATTTTTTTAGTACTAGATGGTCCCAACCTGAGGGGGATTCATCGATGTGAAGTTCCTTTAATTTTAAATATCAAAGATTGCAGCAAGAAACATAGTTTATTTCTGGCTGAGTATCTGGCTTCTGCCTTGTGTTGCATTAAACTACATCAGGACAAGTTACCAAAAAATTGCCTGAATTGATAGCAGCTTTAGAAAAAGTTCCTTTCTTTGCTTCAGGAGAATCCAAGAATTGTTTCTTGTGAACAATGAGTAATTGATACCACGTTTACTTAAAAAATCCCCAGGTTACTACAGATTACGCATAAGTGAGCACTTATTTAGTTTTTCCGCCTTGAACATCAAGTCTTATCTAAAGTAATAGATCCAGCCTACCAACAACCTGTCAATTTCTATTGTGAAATCTCACTAATAAGGATAACTTTTTGATGAAAAATCAAGAATAGGAAAAAGTCTGTAGATCTAAATTGAGAATATAAAAAAATATATTCTATTTGTTCAATGTTGGACATGACATTTCTCTGAAAAAATGATTTGCACTTACCTAACGTTCATATTTCAGATTGACTAACTCCTGAAGAGTTTTAAAAATTATTTCTTTATTAGATGCTTATAGAGATATTTTTCAAATTCTGTAACTGACTATGGACACATGAAAAATTGGAGTCACATAATTGACGTTGGGATGCTAGTCCTATCTTGTCCATAACTTATTGTAAATTGAATGTTGAAGAGCAAAGGATGAGGACAGAGCTTAGAAAACTACTAGACGCTGGGTTACTAGTGCCATCCCAAAGCCCTTGGTCATCTCCCCTTCTACTCACTAGGAAAAAATGGAGGCCACCAAGTCATGATATACTCTCAGAAGATGAATAGTCTCACCAAGAAGAATAGCTATCCTATCCCTTGCATCAATGATGCTCTTGCTCAACTCTATGATTCTAACTTCTTTTCTGCTATAGAATTGGCCATAGGTTACTGGCAAATGGACTTCTCCCAGAAGATCAGTGTTGGGACTTCTGGGGAGGAGCTCCAACCTGACCCATTATTGACAGGGCCCCAAAGCCCCCAGCGAGTTAAGAGGCCATAAAGGCCCAAAGTAAAGCTTAAAAGGGAAAGAAAATAGGTGAGAAACAGTAAATTTATTAAGATGATCAATGAGGTATTTATATGATCTAGATGGATCAGGAAGGGAAGATTTGGAAAGTCTCAGCATTGATTGCCAAACATGATTGGAATAATATTACAAGGGGATTGGGCGAATCATTGGCATAAATCACCGGTGCACCCAAAAGGGTAATTTGATTGGGGTGAAAGCACCAAGAGGGATTTTGCCACAACCCAATTGAGTGTTTGGCATCCTTGGCATTAGTTGCCAGTGCCGAATTGAATTAAACTTTTGGGGCCAATCCCTGATACTTTGGATTGGGCTTACCCCAAGCTAATGGGGAGCCCAATATGGCATCCGCACCTAGGCAGGTTGCAACCCCTAGTTGGGGCTTCCCCCAATTAAGGGAGAATCCTGACAATCAGGAAAAGTGTACAATAATTTGCAGTGAAGGCCTATATCAACCCCATTGACTTCCCCAAAGTTTTTGCAATGCTCCCGCCTCATTTCAGTGAGCAATAGACCATATTTTAAAGGACTGTCATAAATTAGGCCACGAATGGATCAGCATATCATTTCTTAACTGGTGGAATAATTATAGTTACCTCCAAATTAGCGGAGGTTCAGGCAACCTACCCACACCTGATGGAGATGGATGATCCCCTTTTAGGATTTATCCAAAAAAAGCAATTTTACTCACCATCAGAGTGATGTCATCTGAATAGCTTTGCCTGACGCTTCAGAAAATTTGGCTAATGGAGACAATGACGTTATCCAAAATCAATATAAATATGACCCACCTTTTATAACTTCAGGGGGCCAAGATAAAATGTAATTTGGCAATGACACAACGATTACTTAACCAAATACCCCAATGAAAATGACTGGGGCTTAATGGTGAATATTACCAAATCCAGAAATTAACCAATTTTGAGAACATTCAAAAACATTATGCAAGGCGCATCAAGGAGCACTAGTGCTTGAACCTGAAGTCAACAAGTGTATTACCAGATTTGGTAATTAAAAAGAAGAAGCAACCACCCAAAACCTAGAAGCAGGGACAGATGGAAGGGCCCCTGGACATCCAGGTTCAAGGGTAATCTCCTCAAGAAGGAGCTTGTGGATATGAGGATTAGTATAAATGGATGAAGCCACAAAAGTAGCAGTCAGACGCCATCTAATTAGGGGATCCTGAAAATCCCCTTATATCACACCCAAATTTTTAACTTATTTTTCAATCATAAATCATTTGAATCTTGGTTTTTCACTAGAAGTATCAAATACTTCGCTTTTTAAATTAATAAAAAATCTATCCACAGAATCTCCGTTTTATACTTTTATTTTACTTATAGTGGTTTAAGTGAACTTTTTGCCAGTAGTTCTTCTGGGATTAGCCATTGAGCAGATACAGTAACTAGTCTGAAATATGCTTTGTTTGAACAAGGACACTCTATATTGCAGATGCCATGGAGCTAATCTGTTAAGGGAGAGGTTGGATTGTCTTCCATTGAGTCCTGAGGGCCGACTTATAATGAAAATGCTAAAGTGTGTCAACCAGAGATTCTCCAAGGGCGTGAACAGTATACCAAAGAAATCTATGTTACAATGGGTAGTATCAGAGGATAGTTTTCTCTATGAGGATGATTGTGATCTAAGCTAAGTTTTTCTAGTTCTTAATATGCGTGGTGGACCCCCTGAGCAACAAGTTGGCCTCACATGTTAAGCGAGCTAAGGTTGACGAGCTGACTATATGCTCACTGCAGAGATAGCATCATCATGCCCTAGTAAAGATCATGAGCGTTCTCTGAGCAGTTTAATGATAAAGTATATATGTAATTATATCATGGGGAAGGTTCATAGAAGCTCCTGGTGAGGGAAAATTATACAATCTGTATAAGACTCTGTACCCTCGATTTAGAAGTGCACAATCTACACAACAATCTTGAGTGTGTCAAGGAGACCCAAGGAGTCATATATTGCCTCTCTATCTATTGTGAGAGGACCATCACCTAAAATAATACCATAATCTACTCTTAAAAATTTAGAGGAGAGAATTTTATCACTCAAAAAAGAGAACAGTGAACCAACAGCTCCTTCTAATATGAAAAGCGTTCATAACAGCATAACAATATGCTGTTTGCTATGGAAAAAAGCATAGATGATTTGACAGCACAAATGCAGAGTACCTGGTCCTACCTCTACTAGACCATTAACCTGATTGGAGGTACCTATATGGGTCGCTCAACAGAGTGCCTACAACATTTCATAACTGCTACACAACCAACCATGATGTAAGCCAACCCTGTTGAAGAAGATATCAACTAGAAACCATACTTTAAGACTACTTATACATCCAAAAAAGGAAAAAAATATGATGGTTTCCTCCTGATGTATGATGACAGCATGGATGGTGCTAGCTATCACAAAAGTCACACCACATGCAAGGGCGTATGAGCCACGAGGCTCAGGAGATCCTTATCCTAAGACTATGACCTGAACTATCTTGGACTGAAGTGAATTTTATCCTACTTTCTGAGTAAGTAGTTACCAAGGCGTCCAAAATATGGAGCAAGAGTTCCTCCTGATGTAAATGGTCAAAAATGAGATAGTCACTTATACCTTGTGCACCTATCTCAAGGCTCAACTATTGTGGACTACAGGAGCTATAGATTTACTTACCACAAAAACCATACTTTTGAGTTCATTGGAGATATATCCCAACTTAAAGATTTATATGACTCAAGTGGTTAAGAGCGCGACGTCTCTAAAGGCGCTCAATGAAGCTTTATTGACATACAAGGCTTTTATTAAACTGAATACATGTCCAGGGCACACACCCTCAACGAGTTAGCAAGGCCATCTATGTCACTAATGATAATGGTGACAAGTCAAAGGAAAAGAGTTTCAAAACACCTATGTGCCTGCCTCATCAAGAGTTCACCTTTAATAAGTGCCATCAACATGAGCACTTTTATCAATCTTGTCTGTTACTTGCTGCAGAAAAAAAGGAATTACCCCTAAAGAAAATACCTCCATCGCTGTAAACTAGGTGGGTCTCCACATAGAGGGAGAAGACGATCACAAAGTTGATAATTTGGCTAGTTCAGGATACCACATGTTGGGGGCACCTAGCGCGGTGTCTATGCCTGCTATATTAAGAGTACACGGCACTAAAAGATCTAAATTTGAGTGTTTCATATTTTGTATAAGTGAGGTATCCTACCTGTGTCATTAATTCATTTGAGGAAGGAGATCAGCTATTTATGGTCGCCTTCAAGAAAATAGCACTAGAGGGTGAGGATAATGTCAAAGCTAGAATGACTGCTGCCGCTCTTAGACAGTTTGAGGATCCACTACAGATATATTAACCACGAAAATCTTTTGGCAAGATTATAATAAAAGTGGAAGTGATCATTTAGAAGGTGCGCGTCTTGAAAGTACTGGACACCTGGGCTCCATTTAACATCAAATCATCTAAGCTCATGTAGAAGCTGAAGTTCATGCCTGATAACAACTATAATATGAAGTACCGCACTTCAGAACCAGATGTTACCCACGCTCTAAGAGCCTATTCAGTGCTACCCTCAAACCTTTGGGCACATGGTACTAATGGCACTGGAAGCGGTTTTAGTCAATGACCAAAATGAGTTCTTGATCAGGATGTAGTTTCTATTGGAGTTTAAAGCAAATATCGATTTCACATTCAGCACCGTGAGTATAATAAGTTACCAACTTCTGCTGGTGCTTAAGGACGAATATTTCAAACCGCAGAAACAATGGACGTGCTTGATGGAAATGGATCAATCTATCTACCCCATCCACTACACCCTGACTGAGAAGGGTGTGAAGCAGTTAACGCCTACTATTAGCACAGAAGAGGGCTTCCGTTGAGCACTAGAAAAACTATAAAGATTTTAGAGGATTAATTTGGGATGACCCTGTCAAATTAATGTTAAGAGTGCCGGATACATCTTGAAATTTTATAGCCATGATGGAATCTGCAAACAAGAACTCATAGTACTACCAGGTTTCTATGTCACAAACTACTCTGGAGAGATGAGTATCAACGTGGGATTTATCACTACTCAACCTATCAGAGTTTAAAACGGACAAGTTGTCACATTGTCCCGATTGACCTGCTGCCAGTATATTGAATCTGTACATTCAATCGTGGATTTTGAAGAGCTCTGGTTTTGGAATGTGACCCCTAAACAGCATAAAGAGCTCTGGTTTGGGAATGTGACCCCTAAACAGCATAAAGAGCTCGACGAGCTGGTGGATGACTCAAGCAACATCTTCAGTACCATATCTAATGACTATGGCCTATGCAAGGGCGAGGTTCACAAGATGGATAATGTTTCTAATATACCATTCAAATCTAAAACCTAATGCAGCTCAATAGCAGAGGATGCAGTTAACACTTAAGAGCTGAACAACTATTTGAAGCTGGGTAATCAGACCGTCAAAGAGTCTCTGGGAATCTCATTTGTTGCTTGTACAAAAAAATGGAAAACATCAAGTAGTCATGGACTACCGCCACTTTAATGAGAAAACTATGAAGGACTTGTACCTGCTCCCATGCATCAATGACGCTATAAACGCCTGGCAGCTCAAAGTACTTTTCAGTAATGGATCTAACCAGCGGCTACTGGAAGATGGAACTCTCACCAGAAAGTCAGGAGATATTGCGCCCTGATTAGTAGTCAGGGTTGTTTAAGCCCATGAGAATGCTGGATGGGCTCTGCAACGCCCCTGCTACCTTCCAGCACGTGATGGAGCGCATTTTGGCAATCTCAAGGTATCTAGTGTGTTAATATTTTTGACAACATCACTATGTTCAGCCAACTTTCCAAGAGCATTTACAGCATTCTAAGAGGTCTTTACACGACTGAGCGCATCCAATCTGAAACTAAAATGAAGCAAGTGCACCTTTCTTAAGAGACGTTAGAGTTCCTTGGGCATGAGATCAGCCCTAGTGGGATTAAACCTCAAAATGGGAAGTTTAAAGCCATCATGGCTATGTAGCCACCAAGGAGAAAAAGGGATATCAAGTGTTCCTCAGAATAATCGAATACTACTAGCAGTTTATCCCCCATTTCGTGGACTTGGTGTCACTACTTACATACCTGCTCACCAAGGAAACTAAATTTGAGTGGGTCCTGGAACAAGAGTAGCCTTCACAAAGTTAAAGGTAAGATTGTTAGAGGCGCCAATTTTGTCTATCCTGACTTCAAAAAAATTGATCTATCACTATACTGATGCCAGTGATGTAAGACTTAAGGCAATCATGTCACAGCTTAGATAAAGATGAGGTGGATCATTCAATTGAATACTATGCAAATGTGTTCAGAAAAGCAGAGAAGAATTACACATTCACTGAGCAAGAGTGCTTGGCGGTGATCTGAGCATCCAAATACTTCAGATCTTAATTGTATGGTTTACTTTAAGGTAGTAATGGATCTTGCGTCACTCCAATGGTTGCAGAACATGAAGGATCCTGATGGACGCCTTGCCCAATGGGTTGTACTCCTCCAAGGCTATAATTTCAAAATCATACATTAAGCAGGAGACAAACACCTAAATGATGATGTCCTAAAGAAGTTACTGGTGTTCCATTTTCAAGCGCCAGAGAGCGATTGACTTTATAATTTAATTGTGCTTACCTAAAAGGACTGACGGGATGAAATAGAGGAAGTTAAGAGCGTCCTGAGGAGATGTTCCAAAGACACCTAGTGTGTCAACAGAAATATACAGAAGAAAATTTAGAACAGATTGTACCCCTACATTTGATCCAGTGACCACATGGAGTTGGTGATGGAGGTCCATAAGCACGTGAGCCATGGAAGATTTCAAAAAACGCTGGCATGTTTGAAAGAAAGAATTCTACTGGAAATGCATGTCTGAAGAATTTGCACTAATCTTTAAAGTTGTGCCTACCTTGTGTAAGTTTTTACCATCTGGAGAAGTGATTTAAATTTAAATCAATACCACCTACCGCGCCTTTCAGCAACGTATTAATTGGCGTGGTGGGGCCTCTACTAACTGCCTTTAGCAGATCAAAGTTCATCTTGGTAGTTATTGACCACTTACCAAGTGGGTCAAGGATTTTTCTGTCAATATATATATACCACGAAATCCACCGCCCACTTCCTTTTCAATCAAAGCATTAAAAATTATGATTGCCCTCAAGTTTTACTTTCATAAAATGGGAAGAACTTTATCTCAGACGCTTTGAGAAAGTTAATGGACCTAGTGGGAGTGAAGAAGTAGTTCACTACCCTCCTACACTCCATCCTCAAGTGGAAGCGTCAAGTGAGTCAATGGAACCTTAGGGGGATTTTGTAGAAGATGGCCCTCAATTACAAGTCAAAATGAGATCAGTTGTGCCATCAGCGTTGTTAGCTTACCAGTTGAGCCACCCCAAGTGATTGGGATGACCCCTTTCAAAGCCCTGTATGGGTGAGAGGCAGCTCTGCTGACCCTACTGGCACCGTTAATCATGGCGGACTGGAAACCTGTCACCTGCAAGATATCAGCGGGAGCTAGATGATAATTTGTCATAATTTAATTAAAAGCTTCATATAATATTGAGGCGATTATCCCTTTAATTCAATGGGAGAGTCAAAGATGAACTAGGCTACTAGAGTTCGGCCTAGGGGACGAAATTTTGTTCTATTACCTGCAGAGAACACAGCCAGATAAGTTAAAGGCCATTTGTACTCGGCCTGCTTCTGTCTTAATGAAGAGAGGAGCCTAATATTCCATATGGGACGATGATACTAACATTATGTCTAAAAGATTACACGCCTGGCATCTGAGGATATTCTCTAGTCTCATCTTGGGAGGGGAATTATTGCGGATGTGGCCATGAATGAATCAGCAGATCATTCCTCAACTGGTGGAATGAGTATAGTTTACCCCCAAACTAACGGATGTGCAAGCAACCACCCACACCTGATAAAGACGGACAAGCATCTTTTTTAATTTAGCAAACTAAGCAATTTGTTCACCATCAAAGTGATGTCATGCGAAATATCTTTGCCCTGACGCTTCAGAGAACTTAGCTAATGAAAAAATGACGTTACCCAAAATCAATATGAAAATTGGCCCCCTTTTATACCTTTAGGGGCTAAATAATTTTACAATGACACAATGATGACTAGACCTAATACCCCAATAAAAATGACTGAGGCTCAAGGATGAATATTACCAGATCTAGAAACCAACCGAGTTTGAGAGTCACTTGAAAACACTATGTGAGGTGCATTGATGGAGTGCCATTGTTTAAACCTATAGTCAATAAGCATATTTCCAGATCTGGTAAAAACAATATCAGAAGAAGGTGCAACTGCCTAAAACCTAGAAGTGGGGACTGATGAAAGAGCCTCTGGACATTTAGTTTCAGGGTTGATTGCTTTGTGAAGGAGCTCATAGATACAAGGAGTAGCACAAATGGATAAAGCCCTAAAAGCAGCAGTTAGACGCCATCTAACTAGGGAGATTCCTGAAAATCCCCCATATTATTACCTCAAATTCCTTACTTTTTTCATATATCATTCATTTACTATCTTGATTTTTCATTAGAAGTATAAAACACTTCGCTTTTTACAGTAATAAAATTCTTTCCACAGAATCTTGGCTTTATTTTTTTTACTTATAGTGATATAAGCGAACTAATTACCAGTAGCCAGTTTGTGATTAGCCATCGAGCAGATATAATAACTAGTCTGATATATGCTCTGTTTGAACAAAAACACTCTATATTGCAGATGCCATGGAGCCAAGCTGCCAAAGGAGAGGTTGGATCAGCTTCCATTGAGTCCTGAGGGCCAGCTTATAATGAAAATGTCAAAGTGTGTCAACCAGAGATTCTCCAAGGACGTGAACAATATACCAAAAGTTCAATGCTACAACGGGTAGCATTAGAGAAGAATTTTCTCTATGAAGATGATTGTGATCTAAGCAAAGGTTATCCGGTGCCTAATCTGTGTGGAGTAGACCCTTTGAGCAGTAAACGGCCTCACATGTTAAGCATGCTGAGGTTAGTGAGCTGACTAAGACCTTAAGTTAAGTTGCGTGATTGTTTATCTTGATGCTGTTACTGTTTCCTAAAAAACTTTAAATGATCACCTTAATCATCTTAAAGAGATCTTTCAACAGTTATGAGTATCTATCATCAAACTGAAACCTCAAAATATACTTTCTTCTGAAGGGAATTAGAATTCTTTGAACATGATTTCTCTCAAGAAAAAATTTAGTCTTTACAGGATAAGGTTGAAGCTATATCTAAAATGCTGAAACCTCAAAACCTTTGAGATATCCAGTTATTTTAGGTATAATGGGGTAATACCATCAATTTTTAAAAAGTTTTCTCAGCTCAGTGAATCTATGATTCTTTTATTGACCAAAAACGCTCCTTTCTATTGGGATGCAGAACAAAAAGTAGCTTCTGAAACTTAAAGATGTTATTACAAGAATGACCCAACCTACACTATCCAGATTTAAAAAGGCTTTCATCTTATTCATTGATACATGCAATTATGCTGTCAAAGCTATTCTCGCACAACTTAGCATAAACATTGTATATCATCCTGTCTCATATTTCAGCAAGATGCTCTCAAAAGCTGAATGCAACAATAGTGTCACTGAAAAGGAGTGCCTCGCCATCTTACTTGTAGTAAAACATTATTGCCCTATTCTATATAGAACTACATTTACTGTTGTTACTGAAAGCTTCTTTAAGGTGGTTGCAAAACATATAGGATAGACCAAAAGTTTGGCTCATTGACCCTTGAAGCTCCATCATTACAATATGAAATTGAGCATTACCTGGGACCCAACGCAAGGATGTAGATGGATTAACTTTCCTACCTATTCTTCACTTAGATAATTGTGAGGCTCTAAAATTACATGACCTTTTGATGAAACCTGACGCTTGAGATGATGAGGATGAACCCATGAAAAAAAGAAGCTATTATGACAAGCCCAAAATATTAAGGATAAATTAGAAAATATACAAGTAAATAGGCATGAATTGTTGCTCTACATCCAGCCTTTGGAACAAGTACCAGTTATTTTGAAAGCACACTCTACCCTTGGACATGGATGGTATTAAAACCTATGAGTGGATTAGAAATTGGTACTATTGGGTAGGGATCAAGGAATCCATTATTGAAGTTTTAGATGCTTGTCTTACCTGCAAGAAGCTATCTTATTTCAAAAAAAGACCAATATCAGCCTACTACATCAACAACAATTTCACACCATAAGCTTAGTTGTGGCAGACCCATTACTGCAGACTATAATGACAACTGGTATATTCTAGTAGGGTTTGATTTTTTAACTATAGATTAAAAATGTTGCTCTTCCAGCCTAAACTGCTAAAGCTACAGCCACATTCATACATCAAATTATAGCTTTACCAAACATGGTTATCCCCTCTGGTCCTACTTTGTGATAAAGGTAAGAATTCTACTTTTAAAGTTGTCAAGATCTTGGCTACTTCTATGGGGCGCAACAGCTCTTTTTTGCTCCCTACAACCCTTAAACAAATGGCACAGTAGAAAGAGCAAATGAAACTTTGGTCTCTATAAATTAAATATGGCCACTTCTGACCCTCTACAATGGGATCACTTCTTGACTAGTGCTCTTATGGTGTACTACATCATTTATTACTAATACATAAGATGTTTCCTTTTAGCGTCTTATATGGTTGGGAAACTTGAGATCTCTCTCTCTTAGCTAAAGATATATTTTCTACCAAAACAGTGTTCCCAATAAAGCTATGAAAAGATTGTCCCAGCATATCATTTAACTCTAATCTGATGCCATAATCAATTTAGTAAAGACAGTTACTAAAGAGGAATGAGCTGCTAATGAACTTAAGCAACCTCTACTTTCCTTTCAAATATCAGATTTAGTTTTATATTATCACAATCACATTACTCCCTGAAGTGGCAAATTTTGGCTTTATCTGGGAAGGACCCTTTGTAGTTATTTATAATTGGGTGATGAGTACACTATCAAATCACTTGCCTCCAGGATCACTATAAAAAAGTCCATGGACAATTCTAGTATTTTTTCTCCAAATATTCTTGAAGGAAGCAATGTTATATATTTGGATGTTTGCCCTGTTGAGAAGATTAATCAGACGTCAAATAGCTGATTGTATATAGAACTTAGGGGAGTTACTTGGAGAATTAGAATAACTAATTCCATTTTTTTCTCACACTAACCTGAATTTATTTGTGCCACCTAAGAACAAACATCCCTTTTATAGACTCATAGGGGGTTACAAACGGTGAAACTATTTTCTTCACCAAACTTAGCTCTAGAAATTTACATAAATTGACAAAAATAACCCTTTATCTAAGCTGAATGAATGGATAAAAATATAATTGTTACAGAACTGTTATGTCATTTGAACGTCCAACAAATCGATGACTAAAAGCTATATCAGATTGGAAATATTTTAAATAGTTCTGATTGGTTAACTTTCTTGAATCAAAAATCACTTTCCTTGATTTAAATGAATTACCTTGGATCAGAAATGTGTCAATTTTTAATCTGAATCTGGATCAAAGTTCACGATGATAATAAAGATGAGACTAATCTTTGGATTTAATGGAGCAGCACAAATATCAACAAGTATTACAATGATAATCTAAAAGCATTCTCAGATCTAAATCCTTGTGATGTTGTCAGTGTTAAATATGACAGGCGAGTTGAAATCCCTACTCCTAAATTTTGCCTCATTAGATCAACTCTCAAACCAGTGCAAACAGAACCTTACTCTTAAGGCAATGATACCAGATTTGATCAGGAAGCATCATACACATGAGAATCAATGGAAACACCTTTAGAATCCCGTCCACACTTCCCAAATTGTGAGAGGCGTGGCCCCACTGCTGCAGTCATGAGGACGATGCAGAACAATGAGGGTACCAACCAAGCAGTTGATCCAGATGGCAGTGAAAGATCCTGATTGTATGGGGTTTTAAAGGTCCTTGAGGCACCATGTCCCTACACGCCCTAAGAATATTGACAATTTCTGACTCTATACAGTAGTCTATATATAGCCTCTAAAAAAACTTTTCTCTCTCGTTGCAAACACTTTTGCAACAAAATTAAATTCAAGTCTGGTAAAGGGTGATAATCTAACCAAGGAGATTAATTGGCGCCCATGTTGGGGAGCAGTTGGGCAAGTAAAGTTAGGGGCACAGGTGTTGGCCCCACATCAACCAAATTTTGTAAACGCCCCAGAAAGTCTGGCGGAATATACAAAGCTAATAAAAAGCTGGCAGTTACCATTTCCCCAGAAATTTTGGCCTGGCAAGCGCGCTGCAACCAGTTCATCAATACGTCGCACTCCTAACCACTTTTTTTAGTGGAACATGGGGTGCATGTTTTCCTGGATATTCAGCAAACGGTGCTTTTAGAAATTTTCTGTGGAAATGTACACACACATTTTCTGAACACGGTGTACGTCACACCCCACTCCATGCCACACAGTTGGCTGGATCTTGGCTTAAAACAAAAGAAGCGGCGTACAAAGCTGCAAAAGTGCGCATAGTTGTAGACCTCCCAGATGGTCAGCGGTTAGTCAAAATGAAGCGCACCTGATGGACTAAGTCAAACCAAATTTATGTGACCTTTGACTTCCTACTCACAATAGTCCAACGCACCGTGCTCAAGCACCACCTGAAGGCTGGACTCACCATTTATAGAGAAATACAATTTCTTCAAAGTGCAGCACTTTATGCTGATGCCAAACCTGTGCACAGGTAAAGCGATTGTGGTTCTCACCCCATCTGCAGGGATAGCATAGGATTTGACCCAAATCCTGCACATTACTTCTAGTAATCAATGTGCAGAATACCTGTCCTTTCCGGTCACTGTGGATAGCGTGCCTCCCATCTGTGCATAATCTGTCGCGCTTTTGGCCACAAGGCCCACACCTGCCCTGTCAAAGAGGGCGTTACTTATCAAGAATTTATCTCAAATGCAATGGGCGGAGCAGATGCCCATTATGAACTGGCATTAGACACTGGCAAAGCCTTCCCGTGGGAAGCGCAAGGCTGTTACATTTGTGTAAAGCCAGTGTCCTCACAAGAGAGGAAGAAGGACAAACAGGCCTGCAAGGCAGCAGCCAAGGAAGCGGCCACAACCGCGTCCACCCATCCTGCCAGCCCAACTCCAGGAGGACGTTGAGACTTTTGCAGAAGAAGCAGCTCACAAATCTCTCAACCAATCAGATTGGGACGCCCAAGCCAATTGGGACGCCCAAGCTGAAAACCCAATGGATGAACCAGTTTCACCCAACCAACACACCCAAGCATCAATTGGGTCCAAATCGCTCACTGGCAATCCTGCCAAAATTCCACCTCCAAGTGAAGGTGCACCACAAATGCACACACCGCAAAAAACTTGGCCCACAGTGGGGAAAAAAGCAAAGGCAAAGGCCAACGCGAACCCCACTGCTAAAGCTAACCATTCTGACATATACTCTGTAGCATCACATACCCAAGGTGCCAACAAGCGTCATGAAGAAAACAAGTCGGCTGAAGGGCTTGGGTGCCCTTCTCCTCGCACCTAAGGTGCAAAGGAAGGCTTTACTTTAGGTTCGTTGAACATCGCTGGACTCAAGGCCTCACCGTCCTGGGTTAGGAAACTGAGTTTTTTACAGAATAATTTACCCATGAACATCCTGGCCATTCAGGAAACCCACTGTCCGTGCTGTTCTGAGGAATCATGGAAATCCATGCTCCTCCCTTCCCTTTCCTTTTGGTCACCGCACTGTGGGGTGCTTGTTCAAGTGAACAATTATTTTAAATTTATTTCATCAAATTTCTACCAATATGGCCGCGTCCTTGTTGTCACCTTTTCATGGGATGATGAAGTACATGCTATCTTTAATATTTATGACCCAACCTGTGTGCGAGAGCATCAAAATTTTTCTAATCAGTAAATTCCCTTCTGCTACCCACTGACCCATTCGTTGTTGGAGACATGAACTTCTGGATGAACTCATCCACAGACCACTGACCCGCGTCACCTACACCCCCACAGGGGCACGTTGAGCTTAGCGTTCTCAAGGCCAACTTAGGGTTGTTTGACACCTTGCCGCGCCATGCTCCGCTACTCAATAACATGTCACGCCCCCACATACACAACAGCCAGTTAAGGTCCATGACCTGCATCAACTTTATCCTCATGACGCTCAAATTTTATTCCCAAATTTCCCACTTTGCCACAACCAAAATTTATTTCTCCGACCACAGGATGGTATTGATCTCCTTCCACTTATCCAACCCAGCAGCCCAGGCGCCGTATTAATGCAAACTTCGCCCAGCCAAAATTGCATCACTAAGATTTTCCTCGTGGATGGAATCTGTGACCTCAGCTCCAGAGTTTGTCACACCATTATGTGCAGATCCAATTTCCACCTGGTCAACCTTCAAGGCATGCACAATCCGCCAGGCTCGCCACCTCTCCTCCTGCCACTCATGGGCTGCCTCAGCAATCATTTCGCGCACACTGGCAGAGTTGGACCACCTGGAGTCCAACGTCCCTGCTGCAGGCTACAGCCTGGCTTGGGGTCACAAGTGGGAAGAAGTGGCCGCCCACCTCAACGCACTGTCGAGATAACACAAGCATCAGGTTTATGTTCAGTTTAAAGCTAAACATATTACAGCAGGTGACATGTGGTCCACTTACTTTTTTGAAAATTCTTTGCACCGTGACAGAGTTTGGCTTGCACACAGGTGTGAAGGCCAGACCAAACCGTCGCGGATATGCCAGCCAATGTGGCGATTGAAATACAAAACTATTACTCCAAACTGTATTGATCTGATCCTATTCTGCTGGCTGAAATGGCAAATTTTCTCTAAAGCGCACACATCCACACCATTTCCTGATTTCCGGAGTTGATGAATTTGATTACTCAAGATGAATTTTGAGTTACTGTTTGTGGTGCACCATATAGGAAAAGCCCAGGTCCAGACGGCATCCCTTAGGAGTTTCATAAGAAGTATTTCAAAGATTTGTCCTCCTTGCTGCTTGCCTTTCTTAACCAATGCCTCCTGGAAACGCGCCTCCTGCCTGGAGGGCAAGAGGCCTTTACGATTACTTTATACAAAAAAGGGGATATGCTGGACTTGGCCAACTGGAGCCCCATCTCTCTCACTAACACTGACACAAAAAATTTTACTAAAATTATGGCTAACCGTCTAGGGGTTGCTGCCTCTATTCTCATTTCCCCTGAACAATTTGGCTTCATACCAAAAAGGCCAATTTGGGACAATATACACACCATAGCCAACGTCTGTCAGTCCACGGCCTCTGAAGCACTTGTATTCTTAGACCAGCAGAAGGCCTATGATGGAGTCAACAGGAATACCTCAGAGCCTGCCTCCACAAGTTCCGCCTCCCCCCTCGCTTCATCAATTGTGTGATGTTGCTAACAGAATCCACCACAATGGCTGTGCGTGGCCCTGGCTTTCTCACGGATGTAGTCCACCCTCAAAGGGGACTGCGCCAAGGGGACCCGCTTAGCCCACTCTTGTATAACTTCAGCCTTGACCCACTTCTTAGAAATGTGAATGCCCGCCTTACTGGGGTCCATGTGCAAGGCCAAACCCCAGTCAAGATTTTGGAATTTGCTGATGATTGTGTGGTCAGGATGTCTAACAATCATGATGCACGCGCGCTTGAAGATACTATCCAGGTTTACTTCAGGGTAAGTAATGCTGCACTCAACGCCTCCAAAACTGAAATTGTTCTCCTTGGTCAATATCTAGCCCGCTGGGCCCCAGCGCCCTGTTTCCTACCCGCCTCGTCAGCTAGCGCATGAGCTAGTTTGCCCTGCCCACCCCACACCACCCCGCTTGTGCTCCCCTTTGTGCTAAGCCCCATCGTTGGCCCTGTTCGCCATTTGGGGGTGTGGCTGGAGGCAGGAGGGTACGCCGCATTGGTGATGGAAAGCCATATCCTAGACAATGTGATGAAACGCATAGCTTCCCTCAGAGCACATAAGACCTCCCTTACAGGCAGGGTAGTGCTTGACAACTCTATGCTTCTCTCTAAAGTTTGGTTTGGGGCCCACGCCATCACTTTTTCCCTGTGTTTCTTCAGGTTGCTATACGCCCTTCTGCAAGGGTGGCTTTGGTTGGGTCTCCCACCGCCAGTGCGCCTGGATGTCATGTTTGGCCCTCGCCATAGTAATGGTATGGGCCTGCTAGACTTTGAGGCCCATGCTGCCAAAATCCTTGGCACCTGGATCGCTGCTGTTACTAACCCTACAATATCTGCCCATCACTGGTCCCACGCGGCCCACTCCAACTTCTCCCGCGCCCTGGGCCTCACCAATCCTTCCAACCCCAACTCTCTGTTAAAGTACTTGGATTCACATCCTACTGCAGCAGGCCCACATGGGACGTCGCCTCACTTCAAAAAGATCCTCCTCTCCATGTGGAGTGCTGAGTGGAGAATTTGCATATGTGGGCAAGCTGCCCAGAAGGGGCGTCCCTCTCCTTGGTTCACCCAGGAGGTGCAAGGACTTCCCATTCCGAACGGTGTGATACCCATGAGACCCCCTACTATGGCCAGAGTGGACTACCTGGACATGATGGACATCCTTTACCCACTTGACACCCAGAAGGCCATTTGGAAGTATGCCCACCACCCTCTTCTGCAGCCACATATTCGTTCCCATGTGTGGCACTTCTTGAGATGGGTATAATGTACTTCCAAACGCTCTAATGCTTTGCACTCATCCTGTGTTGTGTGTGGCCAGTATGGAACGCTGGTTCACCGCCTGGAAGAGTGCCCTCCATCTAAAGCGATATGGCATGAGGTGAAACATCTGTTTCGCCAGGATCAGACACAGTCCTTCAGCCTGCTTAAGGACATGTTTGCTCTATCCATGGCCTCCCCTCTTCCGCCCTCCCTCCATGCCTTGGTGGTCGCAACGCTATGTGGACTATCCACACGGTTGTCTTGGATGCCATCTCTGGCTCCACCCCCACCCTCCAAGAGGCTGTACGCCAGTTATGGTCACACTTAGAAGACCACTTTCAAGAGTGGATGTTTGGGTACCTTCCTGTCATGGAAACAGCAGAAGAAGTTTAAACTGACCTGCCAGTTGGGATGCGTGAGCACCCAAAAAGCAAGCCAGAATGCCATAGTCATTGCCGACCATATGACTTGATATGGAGCCAGGAAATGTGATACTACGAAGTGGTGGTGCAACAACAGGGCGAGGAGTATCCCAACAACAAACCATACTGAACCCATTCCCAACTCAGTGGTTCTAGCTGCTAGAGGTGGGATTACTGGGATAGTTTCGACGAGATTTTTGGCTTGAGAGGCCATCTCATTGGGGCGATAAGGAGATGGATTCTTTCTTTCCATTGATGGACATAGGGCCATAAGATCCCCGTATATTGTTGCTGGAAGTTCATAAGAGCGGGGTTGTAAAACCAAAAGTATCGGACTCACTGGGCCCAATTGGCAATGGAGGGAGCCATAGTGACCAAAAGAATTAGTAAAGCCCACCTGGAGTGTGGGGTGATGAGCCACCAGGGAAATGCCATCTGGGATGCAGTCGGAACAGAAAATAGAAAATTTGGTTTTTTAGGTAAAATTTTATTTGGAAAGGAAAGTAAGAAAATTGACCAACAATTTTCTCAGTGCCATGCAACTGATTAAATAATGGTCAATTGGGTAGTGACAGGATGGGGTTGAGACCCACAAATTTGACCTAACCAGTGAATTGTTCAGGAATGGGTGGGTTTATTCTTTGGGAACTGACATCGCAAAATTTGGCAGCGGGCTGAGTCTCTGTCAGTTTGACCTCAAATGTCTGAACTAGGGCTCAGCTACATTTCTGATGGTTAGCATGATGGTGTTTGGCCTGACAGGCGACGGGAATCCCCCAAGGCCATCCCATATAGGGATGGGTTATTTAGTTGGGAACAGTTTCAGGATGGCCAACCTGCCTGCACTTGGTCATTTAACCGTTTGTTTGGTCAACAGCAGCACTTGGGCGCAACACCCAAATTACTATCAGAGGGCTTCAAACCCTCATCAATGGCGCTCATTATTTGTTCTACTGGTTTAGTGATTGAATTGGAACTGTCAGGCAATCCGGCCAATATCTCATTCTTCATGCTTTTACAGCCATTCAAATTTTGGGCATCAGCCAGATTGCCGACTGAGTTAAATCTGACCAATTTCAATTCAGTAATCTTGGCAAAGATTTCACTAACTCCCCACAACAGTTCTGCTGAGGTAATTGTGGGTATTGGGGGTGGGATCCAAAGAAGACAAGCTGTCACCCATCGCTCATCTACTATATGAGCGAGATCGCCCTGAGTGATGAGAGGTACCGCCATCCTCTTCAGTGTCTTTTTATTGGGAATGGTAAGATAACCCAATTGAGAGCCAAAGGAAATTCCCTGAGTCTTACATTACCCTTTCCTTTTTCCAAAGGAATGGCACCCCCACTGGGAAACTGCGCCAGAGCCACATTCTTGTGTGCTTTAGGTAACTTGATAGCCATAATTGTCATGATCTTCTGAGGAGGGCGGGGAGTCTCAGGGTGGGATGCGTGGAAGGCTTCAACCAAGGCCATGCAATTCGCACAATCGCGCGCCTTGACCCAACTATTTTCGTAGGCTGGGTATCCTTTCCAGGCCATAAGATATTGGACTGAACGTTGCGACTTGCGAGATGCCAGGATAGCCTCTACCTCAGCTTTTTCCTCATTATTGATGACGATCAGTTCAGGATCCATGGAAAGACAGCCTTGAAGGGTGAAAACTGGGAAACATGGAAAAGTGGGTGCTGCTTCCAATGCATGGGAAGCTTCAAGTGGAACGCCCCATTACCCAATACTTCCTCCACTAAGTGAGGACCCAAACGCTTACTGGCAAACTTGCGGGAAGGGGTTTGAATTCGCAAATGGTGGGTATCAAGCATGACGTAGGAACCCACCATAAAGTTATGACCCGGAAGGCGCTTATGGTATGCAAATCACTTATAGTTGTTGATGGCTTTGGTGAGGTGTTCCTGCACTAAGGCTTGAGTCGATCAAATATATGGGTAGCATGATCCATGGCAGCTTGAACCTCAGGTTGCAAGCATGCCCTGACTAAAAACGATGGGTTATAACCCAACGTTGCTTCATATGGTGAAACCCCGTGGATGCGTGGATCCCATTATTATATGCAAATTGAGCAAGGGGCAAGTCACTGGCCCAAGTATCCTGCGCTGCTGTAGCATAGCAACGCAGGTACTGTTCAAGAACTTGGTTAACCCGCTCAGTCTGGCCGTCAGACTGGGGGTGATACACTGTGGATTGACAGGGAGTTATCTTCAGGATTGATAGGAGTTCACTCCAAAAGCGTGCGTTAAACTGAGTACCCCAGTCACTAACAATTTCCTGGGGAATACTGAACATCAAAAACACATGTCATACAAAAAGATGGGCAGTTTCTTTCAATGTAATCGCAGAAGTGTAAGGGATAAAAATGGAAAATTTTGTAAAGCGATCCACCACTACCATCACTGCTGTGAACCCATTAGAACAGGGGAGATCTACAATAAAATCTATGGACACTGAGGTCCGTGGACCTTCCACCTGCTGTAAAGGGTGCAGGAGCCCATTCTTTCTGGAGCAATCTGACTTAGCCCTAGCACAAATAACACAATCAGCAATCCAATCTGGGACCTCTTTGGTCAAGCCTGCCCAATTAAAGGTTCACTTGATCAGATCGATGCATTTCTTATTACTGGGATGTCTGACCGTGGGATCATGGTGTGCGCGGAATACTTCTGGGCGGAAGGAGGGGGGAACCCAAACACAAGAATGGAAGTAAATGAGTCCCTCTTCTAAGGAGTATATGGAGTGTTTGGGACTCAAGTGAGCCAACTTCTCAACCAACTCCACGCCCTCAGGGTAGGCCGTTTGACCAGCTAACACCTGGGCCAATAATGGATCATTGGGAGACAACGTGGTGGAGGACAATGGAGGGAATGATCAACAGAATCTGAGTGGCAGGAATCATGGTAATGAGATCCACTTCCTCAGGTTCCAAGGGACAGTGAGCAGGACTATGGCTTAGGAAATTGGGAAGGACATTGAGCGCACCTTTGACAAATTCATATTTGAAGTTAAAACTGCACAGGTCCTGATAGGTTCAGGCCTGCCGGTGCGCCAATTTTTGGGGTTTGCAGAAATACAAGAGAGCCTGGTGATCTGTGCGAATCGTTAGCTCATGATGAGCACCTTACAACAGGTACTGCCAATGAGTTAATGCCCATGCAACAGCAGTCAGTTCCTTGTCATAAATGGCCCAAGACTTCTCCATAGTAGTGAATTTTTGGGAAAAATAAGTGACTGGATGTTCAAGACCATCATGGTCCTGAAGCAGCACTGCGCCCACTGCTACTGACAAAGCATCACATGCAATAATATACGGTTTGGTGGGATCAGCATGTTTCAAAATGGGAGGAGACACGAACACCTCCTTGATTGATTCAAACGCCTGCTGGCATTTGGGGGTCCAACAAAACAGTACGTTTTTTCCAGTGAGGGGATGGAGCGGGGCGGCCAACTGGGAAAGTGCGGGGAAAAAATTTATTAAAAAATGGTAGTTCCTAAGAAACTCCAAAGTTGCTTCTGTGTAGTCAGAGTTGGCCATTCTCAGATCACATCTAACTTGTTAGGAGGGATAGCGACACCTTCTTTGAGAACCAGGTCTCTGAGAAATGTGACCTCTTCCTTATAAAACTTGCACTTGGAAGCTTTGAGGAACAACCCTGCTTTATGCAAGGCGACCACCATCACTTCAAAGTCAATAGCGTGTTGTTTGGGAGTTGGGGAATGAACTAGGATATCATCAATGTATGCAATAACAAAAGAGAACTGGAGATCCCCTAACGCGTTGTCAATCATTTGTTGAAACGTAGCGGGAGCATTTTTCAACCCAAAGGGCATTACATGAAATTGAAAAATGCCTCGCCTCATTTGGATTGTGGTCAACCTTTCCTGTCCTTCCATCACCTGAATTTGGTTGAAAGTGTTCACCAGATCCAGTTTTAAAAACACACGGGATTTGGAAAGTGCCTGACTGATTGTCTGCTCTAAAGTCAATGGGTAGGGATCTGTAACTGTTATTTCGTTTAAGTGACCGTAATCTACGCAAGGATGGAGCGATCCATCCAATTTTCTTACAAAGATGATAGGGGAGGCGACAGGTGAGGTCTCTTTGAACAACTAACCTTTTTTTAACATATCTTCCAACCAGGTATTGAGTGCAACCTCTTCCTCCGCTGTATGAGGATACAACGGGGAGTTGATGTTCACCAACTCCACGGTTGTCTGAAATCCACAATCATACCTATATGTATAACGGACGATCCACTTTTCCATGTCAAAGATTCTCTGATATTGCATTAAGCTTTTGGGAAAATTGGCTGGAATGCCCGCGGAAGTAACTAAGGTAGTGATAGAGCTGGTCCATTATATTTTATGAGGGTGTTGATCAAAGGAAACTCTCCCTCTGAATCATCATTGTTAAATGACAACGTATTAGACTCTAAATGAATCTTCACATGTTGTCAACGCCACCATCCCACACCCAAGATCACTGGGAATACAAAGTTCAGCATGGCCAATTATGATTGCAGAAGCTATATTGGTAGATTTAGAAGTATATTGGCCGGCAAATGACATACAAAGACTGGTAAGCAGATGAGGCCACCATTACTGAGGAGCCCATATCCATTTCCAATTTTAATTGCTGTGCCAACTCAACACTCATGAAGTTTCCCGCTGCTCCGGTATCCACCATAGCTTCAAAGGAGACATGATGCAGACTGATACTGATTTTCATAGGGACAAGGAAATAAGTGTAATTCTGTTTATTGGGAGATTTGGCTGACTCATGGATGACTGAAGAAATAACGGGTATGTCAGGACCAGGATTAGGGTTCTTGGCTGGGGCAAAAATTGGAAGTACGAGTATGGGGGAAATCATTTCCTCTGTCTGGGCTTGAACAGAATCATTAATAGTTAACTCTGGAAATGCCAACTTGGACTCGGGGGTTATGGCAGGGTTGGGACACATGTCAACTGCTATTTTGATGACAGGCGCATCGTCTACATCTTTGTTAGGATATCCTATCATAAAGTTCCCCTTCTGATATGGGGAAACGTGGCGAGGTAATGCTTTGATAGTAGTTGCGGTGGCACATATTTGATCTACTGATTCCTGGATGGTAGACCAAACCACATGATGTGCAGAAACCAAATCCAAGCTCGCTCTAAAGACTGCCTGAAGCATATCAATATATAGGCCCAACGCAGAAGCCAGCTCACGAAAGGTAGAAATCAGAGAAGCCAAACTAGGGGCTTTGACCATGGCAAGGAGCAGTCTGAATAAGTGGTCTGATTGGGACACAAGGGGTTTTAAGGCATCCGACACAACAGCCATCAGGGGGATGGAGTCTCCTTCTTGTGAGGAAGGATGAAAAAGACTTCTCACCCAACGGCGGGCATCTCCATCCATGGCATCTAACATCATGAGCCCTTGTTGGGCATGAGATATTGCAGAAGCGTTATTGAGTGTGATTGTTGTCCACATTTGTACTTTGGTGAGAGTGTCAAGAACCTGATTGGTGATCTCTTGGGAGGGGATACTTGATCCTTTTCTCAGGACAGAGGAAGTAAGAGGAGATGCAGTCTGCACATCTTGGGTGGCTTGAAGAAGGTTTCCCAAAATAGAGCGGATGCTTCTCCCAAAGTCAGAAAGTGATTAAACGAACAAAAAACAACACACAACTGATTGTATGTTCATCTGGTAGTGGGTAACCACTGCAGCGCCCAACTCAAAAACCAAGGCGGAAGTGGCTGGGAATAATGGTTGGTCAATTATGTCATGGAAACGGCAGAAGAAGTTTAGACTGGCCTGCCAGTTAGGATGCGAGAGCACC